>CM060249.1:14232879-14670379 GCA_030684275.1 Acipenser oxyrinchus oxyrinchus | reverse complement strand
TTCTTTTTCATGGTTTTTTAAAAATCCGTACATTCAAATGCAATGTTAAGAATGTGATTGCTGTGTTACTCCCACACAGTCTACACTGTTTCTGCACAAATGACTGTTTTGACATACTGTATGTACAGCACTATATATATATTTTTTATTTTGCAACTTTTACATCAGAATCGCTGTCAGAGAAATGCCATTTGGGGATTAAGAAAATCTGCAGCCTACATCTCTATCACACAGAGCCCTTTGTAGTACATCTTCTTTTTAGGAGCCCCATTCTCTATGATAATTTCTTCACAAAAAGCATTGAGCACAGCCTTGGGCTGTTTTGCTCCCTTACCTTTGTTATTCTAGTCAGTATAATACCCCATGGATCAAAGTTTTCCTACACCACTGGAGCACACTTTTTGTGACGCAATGCAAGCCATTGCATGCATTAAGATTTTTGTTTCTTACAATGCAAGGTGTATAATGTGTATAATGGGTACAGGGCATGGCTGATTTGTTTAAACAATCCACTCTAACATTCGGAGCTACAGTAGTAACAAGAAAGTTAAGAACCAGTATTGAGTCAGCTGCACCACAGTCGTTATTGTTTGCTGGTCTGAAAAAAGAAAAAAGAAGGTTATAAAAATGAATCCAAATTGAGAGGGTTCACGCAATTTACCTCAAGAATGAACCAAACTGTCTTTTCCAGTAAAGGGTACACAGCGATAGACCCACACATTGATTTCTAATGTTATGTATGTTTTTTTTTGTTAATGTTATGCACTTGCAATTCATTGTATAACAACATATGTTTAAAAACAGAAAATTTATTTTAGTAGTACTGAAGAAATAGTTGCTAATAATAATTTGGATACTTGTGAAAGAACATGCCTATTATCTTGGTATGTTAATTCTAGCTCCTTTTGTTTGTCCTAATGGAATTAGCGATGCCCTTAGTTTATGATGTAGAATTACGAAAGGCTCAGGTATGTTAATAGGATATGGTCCATGACCCATTAACATCCTGACCCATATATACATCTCAGCTCTGCTCATCAAAGGCAGTGAGACCTTGAGCAGCATAAGTGGGGTAAGGGTCAGGTGGAGAATTGGTAATTCACATCCTGAGATCCCTTCCCTGCAGACATCCTCACTCCCTCGTGCAAAAGAAGCACCTGACCGGTTTAGATCTGCTTTGTTTTATTTTTCTAATTACAAAAATGGTGTGTGTGTGTGTGTGTATATATATATATATATATATATATATATATATATATATATATATATATATATATATATATATATATATATATATAGGGCCATAGTCAGCCATGAAAAATCAGAGGTGGTAAGAATATTTGTTGTAGACGCTATACTTAGTTTTAAATTCTAACCTAATAACCAGAAAAAACACCCATTTAGAAAATGAGTGGCTTTCAGAAGACGGGCAGTGTGCAAAGACATGCTACTGACCAATCAACAATTATGTGGACATATGTAATATGCTAGGAAAGTCAATGCATCATTTGCTTAGCAACAGGCTTAACAACCACGAACCTGGTTGTAAAACAAACCAGCAAAATGGCATTGCGTTAAGGTTTTATTCAGTGATGAACCGAAAAAGTTATTGTAAATATCTAACTGCTGTACATTTGTGTTTCTACAAATGCATATTTCTTGTGTACAACAAATACAGATAGTAGCCTACTAAACACATCAATCACTCGACATAAGTAAATAGACACAATTTAAGCATACAGTATGTCGAGCTGAACACTGCTTGACTCAACATGAAACAACCGTTTTACACCCAATTTCAACCGTGTACTATTGGCCTATTCACAGAGCCCAATGTTTGGATCTTGGGACTCAGCTGTGGATACACCACATGTATAAAGCATATTTATGTATAGTAAGTTACAGTGTCTATCGGGGGCAAACCCCCAAACCCCTGCCTAAAATGACACAAGAATATTCACAACCTAGGTCCTCTAAACTGTTGTATAGAATTGTTAAAATTTGAATAAACTGGGTCAGCTAAACTGCAGTTTACAAGCCGCTTCCACTAGCGGTTTAGAATTTGAATATTAATAAGCTGGGTTCTCTAAACTGCAGACTACCAAGGGAATATATTATTCCTTACTATTAGGCTGATATGTACTTCATTCTAATCAACAGTATTACTTTGCCTTACCTTGTAAAAAAAGTCGCTAATAAGCCTTGGTCATTTCGAAGCCATTTGAACACGTTCAACTCGCGTGGTTGGGGTGGTATGAACTGAGCTGTATGGTGTTGCTGCAAAGACAGTAAATACTTTATGCTGGGAACCGAGAGGTTGTTAATAAGCGACATCTACTGTATGTAATATAATATAATATATATATATATATATATATATATATATATATATATATATATATATATATATATATATATATACACGGTTGTAGTCAAAAGTTTACATACCCCAATGGAAATTCATTATTGCTAGAAATTTCTCAAACAAATAATTATAGGAATTTATTCAGCAATTTTTTTTGCAAAACTCCAGAAATGCTAATTCAAAAGTATTCATACCCTGACAAGGAAAATCAATAGCTAGTTGAGGCACCTTTAGCAATAGTAACCTCTTTTCAACGATTAGGATATTTGTCAATGAGCTTTTGGCATGATTCTTTAGTGATTTTTGACCATTCCTCAACGCAAAATTGTTTCAGTTCATTTAAATTCCGAGGACTTCTCTTGTGCACAGCTGCCTTCAACTCATACCAAAGATTTTCGATCGGATTTAGATTGGGACTTTGACTAGGCCATTCCAGAACCTTGATTTTATTCTTCTTTAACCATTCTGAAGTAGATTTTGATGTGTGCTTTGGATCGTTGTTGTGTTGGAATGTCCAATTGTGCTTTAAACTAAGTTTTGTAGCGGAGGGTTTCAAATGATTGGCCAATATGTTTTGGAATGCTATGTAATCCATTTTACCATGTATTGGAACTACATTTCCTGTGCCATTAGAGGGAAAACCGCCCCATAGAAGGATATTACTACCTCCATGCCTGACAGTAGTTACGGTGTTCTTTTATTTGTACTCCTCACCAGACTTTCTCCAAACGTAATGACAATCAGCGTGACCAGATAGCTTGATTTTCATCACTCCACAAAACCTTTGACCAGAACTCATCTCCGTCATTCAAATGCTGTTTTGCAAGCTCTAAGCGATTGTCCTTGTGACGTTTTCCTAAAGTGGCTTTTTCCTTGGCCTGCGACCATTGAGGCCTTCGCCATGCAAGGGTTGAAATGGAAACCCCAGTCCCACTTGCAGCCAGTTCACTTTGAATATCTTTTGGCAGTCAATCTCAGATTGTTAGTAACCTTCATCACAATTCTTTTACTTGTTCTTGGTGAAAGAATCTTCTTTCTTCCAGACCGAGGGAGTGTTGTGACAGTACCATGAGTCTTGTACTTCTTGATAATAGAAACATACATATATATAATATATATGAATTGTACTTTTTTTCAGGTTTTCTGTTAAGTGTCTGCAGCCTACACTGGCAGTTTGCATTTGCTAACAGTGTATAGATTTACTGCAACTTATTGTGTTTGTCTGGCTATAAAGTATGAATTACACTGCTATTTATTTACAACAAGATGTTACGCTGCATATGCACCCCCCACCAGGATAATTAAACACTACAAGTGTCAAACACTATAAAGTACTGGTAGGTCACCATGAGTGACATTCAGGTTTCAATGCCATGAAAAATTACAGTTACACCAACTGCAAATGTCATTTCATTGTTATTTAGGAACATGGTGCAGCGACATTAATATATGATTTGATACTGTCTAACGTTAAGCTCTGTCAGTGTGCACTGGTTCTGATTCGCTAGATTTCAGTTACCTTTAATAGTTGGATATTCTGAATTGAGAGAGATTATTACTAAATTGTTTTGAAGAGAATAGGGCAAAGAATTTTGCGTAACTCAAAAGATAACCTTTTTTTAAAAATATTTCACATTGTCAGATGCAACCTTCCAGAAGGGCTTTTTTTCATAAATATATATAAATTCTAACACTAACATTTTTATTTAAGTCTGGGGTGTGTAGAGATATTTGGTATCTTTAATCACAAGCCCTTTAGTTCACAGGAAGGTGAACCCATAGGAATTCACCAACAAACATTCTTAGTGGTGGTGATCTCTTGCATTTTACAGTTAAAATCAAAAAGTAGTAGCAGCAGGGAAATTCGTTTTATACTTTAATACAAGACATTATAAAGGGAGATGGTTTTTATGCCATGTAGAATTATACCATTATATTTCATATAGGCCTACATAGGATTACAGTTCAAGAAAATAATTTGAACATACAGCAGCACAGTTTAGTAAGTGTTGGTACGATTAACACATTTCGTTTTTTTTTTAATTTTTATTACAGATCCTTTACTTGAATTACGCACATTTTGAAAAAAGGAGCATATTAAAGTTAATCTGAAATTTGTATAACCTGCTCAACGTCCAAGATAATAAATAATTAGAACTTGCAATGTTGTCGCATGTGTACTGTATTGTGAAATATAGTGCATTAAATTGTATTCCTATTATTTTTATTTTTTAGAAAAAACAATGGGAAGAAAAGAGGCTACTACTTCTGGAAAATTGCCTGTAGATCAATATCGAAAGCAAATTGGTAAGTATTTACCACATCGATCAAGGCTTGTAAATGTGTTCATAATGTAGTTCAGCAAGTGCAACAGTGACAACTCAGATAAAAAAAAAACCCCACAACACTCTAAATGATTGACTACTGTAGGCAGACCTGGGGTCAGTTACAACTGTTATTGTGTAATTTGTAATTAATTGCACACCTTGCCAAGCTTAGTCATTCACAGTTCCATGCTGTCTTTTACATTGAGTGAACATTCTTCTCATATTTTCAACCACTTTTAGTGGCCCTATTTGTAAAAACACAAACAAACAAACAAAAGCATCATATAGTATGTTTGTGTATTTGTACCTGTAATTACTGCTTGGTAGAATAAACAGAGTAAACATGTCAATGTGTGGCGTATTTATGTTACTTTTTAGTGTAATTGTAATTATTATTGCAATTACTGTAGCATAATTGTAACTGATTGTAATTTAACAAAACAGCATTGTAATTGCAATTTCAGCAAACAATTATGTTGTAATTGAAACTGTAATTATAATAGAATTGACCCCAGGTCTGACTAAGTGTGTAGAATTTTTGACTTACCCTTTAAGAGACGGTTTTAGGCCCTGTCTACACTATGCCTTTAAACCGTATTAGTTGCATTTAAGCCGGCTTAAAAGAGCTAAATACGGTTTGCGTCCACACTACGCAACATTTAATATCAGATTGAGAATCGACTCGAGACCACCTCAGGAGGTAGTCTCGAGTCCGGTTCTAATTAGATCGCATCAGGTAGTGCGGTTTATCAGAAGCGTGGACGCTGTAATACCAAACTACATTTTTGTGTATCCTCCAATATCCAAAATGCTTTGTGGTATGTTTGGCTTAAATACTCAGAGCAGGCTCCCGAAGGACTTGCTATCAGTGTACACTCCGCTCTAAATATTCATTTTTATGCTTCAAAAAATCTGTCAGGACATCTCTGTTAAACTAGTGGGGAAAATAACAAAAACACAATGTTAAATTAGGCGACTGCAAAAATGAAATGCGAGTTAAAAGTAGGATCGGTGATGAACAAATGACGTAATTTGTCAGCTCTGTTTGAAATAAAATTAAGAGGACCAGAATTAGGCTCAGACAAGATATGAAGGTAAAAACAAAGATTGTTTTGTAATTAACAGCTTTTTCTGAGTTCAATTATAAAACAGAATCAGCTCAATTTGTTTAAAGGGACTTCATCTGATTAAAAATAAAACCTGAAAACTTCAAGCCCTACTTGTGTGTGTGTTTGGATTTACTTTTTCGACAATACTTGTTATATTTCTTTTTAGCAATATGAACCGCTGTTAATATGAGGCATAACACATTATTTTAAAATAAAGTGCATGGTGGGACACTATCGTATTAATTTCCACGGTTCGTTGCGCTGCTGGGAATTGTAACTGAACTATTCTAATGGTGTGTGGACGCATTAAGCCTGACTAAACATGAAACGGTACTTCAGTGTGGACGCTTTGAGCTGGATTAATTAGAGCGGTTTCGAGTACGGTTCTCGAGATCGGTTGGACAGGGCCATAGTATCTGACCACTAGGCGGCACAGTGTGCTAAGTAAAAAAAAAAAAAAAGAAAAAAGTCTTTAGAATCTGCTTAAAGGAGAGGTGACTTTAACCACAATGTTCAATGTTTGTTTGCTTTTTTTTTTTGCACATTCCTAAAAGCTTCTGGCAGTATGCTGCGTGTGACACATAGACATATATATGAATGAATTGTGGGAATCTTACAGTTCAGGTGCACTCTACTTCCTGTTAGAACACAGTTCCATTTACAACTATTGAGGAGGCATGTCCCTGCCAAACAACATGGGCTTTAATGATGAATTACTCTGGTTAAAACTGACTGTTTATAACGTATTTAATGCCTACAGTTTTCCTGTTCCACAGGCAGCTGTTTTACGTTTAACACATACAGTTTTCATGTTCCACAGGCAGGTATTTTGCGTTTAATACGTACAGTTTAATACATAGAGTACTGTGTTATTAGTTTTATTTTGTGCAAATAAGGTACATCCGAGACAGTAAATGACAGTCATGATGGCATTTGTGACGTCAGGCAGGAAAAACAGTTGCTGTTTACTTTTATTCTTCTATGTTTTTTGTTGGCACAGCCAATGTACAGTTTAAATCGTATACCGTATAAAATTAATTACATTTAGCGAAAATTAAATTCATAAAATGGTACTAATTATTGTATTGTACGGCCCACAGGGGCGTGTTTTGTATAAATAATAAACTCCCGTTCTTTGGCTGTTAAGCTTTCTTGTATTGTTTTTACAGTACTTATGTTCGCAGTTACAGACAGCATTTTGAATTGTGTTTACTACGTACTTTGTTTATAAAGTGCTGATTTCCATTGTCCCTTGGAGTCCGTTATAAGTGGAGTGCACCTGTATATTCCAATCAAGAAAAAATTACTCTTAATACCTTATGTCTTACACAACTGGGCAACATTTAAAAGTTTCAATGGGCTTGTGACTGCGCATCTCAAACCTCTTGTTCCCCAGACTGCCTTTCAGGTTTCTGTTTTTAGTAACAAGTCTTGTAATAAGTAGCAACTTTCAGTAATAAACAAATACATTCTTAATTTAACTTTAATGCAAGGAAGAAGGCACACTGGGCTCTCAATTAGGTCTTTGGTTGAATCTTATTATTTATTATTATTATTATTATTATTATTATTATTATTATTATTATTATTATTATTATTATTATTTATTTCTTAGCAGATGCCCTTATCCAGGGCGACTTACAGTTGCTACAAAACATCACAATACAAAGTATCCCATTACAAATAAGAGCGGTTATAAAGTACAGTAAAACCATTGGAAAATAAGATCAAATTCAAATAACAGCAAAATAAAGAATACAGTAAATAATTACATTTAAGAGCGAGTTCGACTAAGAGCAGTTAAACTTATAGTCAAAATATTTGCTTATAAATTTCATTAAGAGCACATAGTAAGTACAATAAATGGATACAAACTATTTCAAATAAGAGCAATTACAAAAAACATGAAACCTATAAGAGTAAAATCAAGTACAAAATCCAGAAAATAGTTATAATTAAGAGCAGTAATACAGTACAACAAAGTGTGGAGCAGTTCAGTCCAAGTACAAGATGATGCAAGTACTGGTACAATTGGGTGCCTGTGGTAGGGTGAGGGAAGACACAAAACAGACACAGATTTATTAGGGTGAGCTTGGTTGGCAGGTGTTTTGTTATAGTTCGGGGCACTCTACCAACAATGGTATTGTGCCCCGTCTTCATACAACACACAGGTGTGTAATCCAAAGGAACAATAAGTGAAAAGGTGAAAGGAAAAAGGAAAACAAAATGCTTTTAAGGAAAAACTACAAAATAAAGAGTGCAGGTTTTTACCGCGGCTCGTTGTTCCCTCTAGTGGTGGGAGCCCCGAGGAACAGACACTGTTCTGCACCCTCTCATACACTGTGGGACGGCTCAGTCCTGCTAAACTCACTAACTAAAAACAGTCTCACTGTAAATAAACCTGTGTGGCTTGCTTGCACCCTGGGTCTGTAAGCCTTGCGCTGAATTGCCACGCCGTCTCTCCGAGTCGCTGCTCCAGAGCCTCTGACTGTTCAGGATTTGGCCGTGAAGTCACGCTCCATTATGTTTCCTGCATGAGCCAGACAGGATACAAAACAGCGCTTTTTTATTAAGTCATTCACCCTGTGTAGTCCCACCCCCCAGCCAATGACAGAACGTCAGCCGATTTCCTCACAGCTGAGTCCTGTCAACAAAACATTGCCTGACAGCGTGAGAATACACAGAGAATACGAACCCCCTACAGGCTCCCGCATGCACCTGACGGTCAGTCCAAATCCCTCCCCTCTCACAGTGCCATATAGTCCAGTATAGTGGAGAGTTGTGAGGTTTACAGATGCTGTCTGAACAGGTGTGTCTTGAGGAGGCGCCGGAAGGTGGTCAGAGACTGGGCAGTCCTGATCCGTGGGTAGGTCATTCCATCACTGAGGGGCAAGGGTGGAGAAGGAGCGGGCTCTGGAAGCGGAGCAGCAGAGGGGGCGAGAGTGGGTGTAGGGAGAAATAAGTCTGGAGATAGCAGGGAACAGAAAGGTAGAGACAGCGATAGACGAGTACCGTAAATGATGTAATATCCACGTGCTTACTTCAGTGTTTTGGTTTGTTACTTTACAGAACGTCTTATTACAGGCGGCCACGCCTAATCGGGATCCTGATAATCGGGATTGCTGCTTAAATGGGATACAAGTCCGGGTGGCGGTTCTTCTTAATGCTATTTGTCGTGTAACCCTTTGCAGACGGCCCATTATGAATTAGATCGATGACGTAATTGCTTACTACGCGGTGACAAGTGTGTTATTTTTTTCAGATTAACATAAAAACTTTTGTCAGACTTCGGGCAATCAAACAAACAGTCCGGTCTGTAGTTTAAGATCGATATTTTTATTACATTTTTTAGCAAGGGTTTTTTTTTTTCTGCAGAGCGATTCAGCGACCACAATGCGTTCTACAAGTACAAATAATTACCTGATGGCGTAAAAAATAATGTTTATATTAATGTAGTGAAATATCTGTGTGACAAACTTCGGGCATGACAAACCAATCAAAATGTATTTCACTAAAGCCCGTAAACCAATAGAGTTGAGGTTTTGGACGCAGTGCAGCATTTCAGTATCTATGGTTGCAAGGTTTACTCGAGATTACCGCAGACCACAGCATCAAAGCACAATTCTTTACCAGAGGGGTTTCTGAATTGTTTTGCAAGACCCATAACGCTTACTGATCCAAAAGAAATACGTAGAAGACATTTTTATAGAAGATGCTGATGGAATGAATGCCAGAAGGAGAAGAATATCCGCTGAGTTAAGAACTTCACACTGATATGAAGATTCTGAAGTAGATTGTTTAGTTTTCAGTAGGTGTTAGTTATGTGAAATAAGCCCAATGTGTATAAGGATAGTACATTGTCCAATTGTTTAGTGTAGGCTAACGTGTTACGCTTACATATTGCATTAGACTTTGCTGTTGCTAGTGTTACCCTTTATTTTATTTATTTATTTTTACATTATTGGTTCCTTTTTCATTTTGCCATTTATGAATTTGGACCAATGTAGTATATTACTTGTATAGCTATTAATAATAATAGCTGGGGTCTGAACAAAAAGGGAGAAGGACATTTTTACCCTTACTTTGGCGACTTATTTCTCTTACTTTATGACAGGTATTGACTTTTTTTTTCTACATTTCACCCAAGAGTGTTGGGACCTACAAATTAAAATTGAAATGGTGGTTTTGGCTGATTTACTTTTGCTGTGCCAATACTCGAAAAACACGTAAACTATCCTTGCTGTATAGAGAGTCGGGCAGTTGTCGGGCTTCGCTGATAACTTGGTGCGAAAAACTACCGTTCCTCTCAATTTAGGAAAAAAAATCATAATGGATTTAAACGCTTTAATCAATCCCTAGTACTCTTTAGTATTCATGCTTTTCTGAATTGATAGACATTACCTTTTCATTCAGACCATCTGTTTCAAACAGTTTGCCTGGCTTACACTCCCCACATTTGATTTATATAGCCAATCCTAGTGTTTTAAATGTAATCATCGAACGACATTTTGATTGTTAATTTCTATTTGCTTTTCAATTGTGGCCTAATTGCCACTGTCCTAATATGCAGCCATTAAATTGTGTACCTTTGTTGCACATAAATAGCATAAGAAGCGCTCCAAAGAAGAATAATGATTGAATGTATTCACAGGATTTTTTTTTAGAATCAGAGGCAATTAGGCTTTTCCAGGCAGCCAATGTAACAATACAATTGCAGCAGAAATACATGTAAAAGAGAGTCAATTTGCAGGTGAAAAGATGCTCCTGTGAACGTGAACTAGCTTTTGAAAGCAAAAAATTCAGATGCCGCTCCGCTGCCACATTATGATAATGATAGTAGATACAGGAAAGTCCACAGGTGGAGGATAATAATAATAATAATAATAATAATAATAATAATAATAATAATAATAATAATAATAATAATATATTTTTAAAAACTTCCACATGTACATGTATATTGAATGCACATTGTATTTTATTTGGCCCAATAACACTTTGTATTATCGATAGGGAGTCTGTGTAAGTATTTATGAAACACAAGAAACACATACTTCATAATACTATTGCAATGTTGTTATATTCCTCTGAAGAAAGCCTAACTGAACCATAATGGTCCTGTTACAGTAGCATACTGATACTGATATGGTCCTACATACTCTCCAACTGTACCGATTTAGCCGGTACAATACCTAATTTCTAAATTTGGTACCGAATCCCCACAAATTGATTGTGTGTACTGAATTTTGAGCTTCATCTGAACCCCTTTTTTCCTGGAAGGCCCCACCAGGCCACTAGAGGCATGTGGGTGCTAGCATCACATCCCCTTGGTACTGCCTGCTAGACAGATTGGTGGTAGTAGTAGAGCCTTGCTACTGACCTGAGCCTTTCGGGACCAGACAATAGAACCACTTCTCTACTGGCACATCCGACCCATGAGGGCTCAGTACGGTACTGGTATGGGTGGTTCTCTACTGCCACATCCGACCCGTGAGGGCTCAGTACGGTACAGGTACGAGTGGTTCTCTACTGGCTATTTGCCGAGCTGAGGGAAAACCAAACCGTGAAACTCCGGCCTTACAAGACATCTGAATCTGGCTCAGAGCCAAGCCGGGCAGGGGGCGGGGTTAAGGATTTTCGTCATTACGTTGCATCAGTCAGTATACTCCAGAAAGACAAACAAACATGGCGGACAGCGAGCGTGATGAGAGGAAAGCCTTGGGACGCTGAGGAAGTGCAGGCTGTAGTTTCTCTGTGGGCATATACAAGTGTTCAGGAATTAGAGCCATGCATCAGAAATGAGAAAGTTTATGCCCGAATTTCTGACAATTTGAAGCAAATGGACATAAACCGCAGGTACGGTACATTTTACTCGCACACTAAAAAACAAAAAATTCTACCAAATTTCTCATCACCTTTATTATATTAATATAAAGAAAAAATGAGGGGAAAAAATTCTAAACTTTTATTTACAAAAATAAAGTAAAACAAAACACAGCTAGTGCGATACACACAACCACGCCCTCGATGCGCCAAGGCTTCTTTTTTTAAGCACCCAAACGAAAAACAACTCTAGAAAAAACAACCACTATTCTTAAATGGGATCTCTTTGGCAAATCATATTTTTAAAACCTTTTTTCCCCTTCAGCAGAACTAATTGAACTTTATTAAGTCGATATAATCAGTAAAATTTGGGGATGAAATTCCTAAATATATTTACAAAATATAGCGATACAAGATACAGCTGTACCGTCAGTCTATAAATGTTTGAACACCATTAGTTTGCGCATCTTTTGGCAAACCGAGTTAATTAGGATTTTCCAGATGCCCAGTATAACATAAGAACATAAGAAAATTTACAAACGAGAGGAGGCCATTCAGCCCATCTTGCACATTTGGTTGTTAATGGCTTATTGATCCCAGAATCTCAACAAGCAGCTTCTTGAAGGATCCCAGGGTGTCGGCTTCAACAACATTACTGGGGAGTTGGTTCCATACCCTCACAATTCTCTGTGTAAAAAAGTGCCTCCTATTTTCTGTTCTGAATGCCCCTTTATCTAATCTCCATTTGTGACCCCTGGTCCTTGGTTATTTTTTCAGGTCAAAAAAGTCCCCTGGGTCAACATTGTCTATACCTTTTAGAATTCTGAATGCTTGAATCGGATCATCGCATAGTCTTCTTTATTCAAGACTGAATAGATTCAATTCTTTTAGCCTGTCCAAGATACCTACATGCCTTTTAAACCCGGGATGATTCTAGAGCAGCAATATCCTTTTTGTAACGAGGTGATCAGAACTGAACACAGTATTCTAGGTGAGGTCTTACTAATGCATTGTAAAGTTTTAACATTACTTCCCTTGATTTAAATTCAACACTTCTCACAATATATTCAAGCATCTTGTTGGCCTTTTTTATAGCTTCCCCACATTGTCTAGATGAAGACATTTTTGAGTCAACATAAACTCCTAGGTCTTTTTCATAGATCCCTTCTTCAATTTCAGTATCTCCCATATGATATTTATAATGCACATTTTTATTGCCTGTGTCCAATACTTTACACTTTTCTCTATTAAATGTCATTTGCCATGTGTCTGCCCAGTTCTGAATGCTGTCTAGATCATTTTGAATGACCTTTGCTGCTGCAACAGTGTTTGCCACTCCTATTTTTGTGTCATCTGCAAATTTAACAAGTTTACTTACTATACCAGAATCTAAATCATTAATGTAGATTAGGAATAGCAGAGGACCTAATACTGATCCCTGTGGTACACCACTGGTTACCTCGCTCCATTTTGAGGTTTCTCCCCTAATCAGTACTTTCTGTTTTCTACATGTTAACCACGCCCTAATCCATATGCATGCATTTCCTTGAATCCCTACTGTGTTCAGTTTGAGAATTAATCTTTTATGCGGGACTTTGTCAAAAGCTTTCTGGAAATCTAAATAAACCATGTTGTATGCTTTGCAATTATCCATTGTCGATGTTGCATCCTCAAAAAAATCAAGCAGGTTAGATAGACACGATCTCCCTTTCCTAAAACCATGCTGACTGTCTTCCAGGATATTGTTACCATATAGGTAATTTTCCATTTTGGATCTTATTATAGTTTCCATAAGTTTACAAAAGTCAAATAAGCTATCAAAGGTAATTTTAAATCAAACAGAGCATTGAAGCAATTATACAAAGGCAGTAAAACAGCGTGAAACTAGCTGTATTATTGTGGTTTATTGCTGCATGCCATTAGCAATGCTTGAATCAGATCACCGCGTAGGAGGCTGTGTGGTTCAGTGGTTAAAGAAATGGGCTTGTAACCAGGAGGTCCCCGGTTCAAATCCCAGCTCAGCTACTGACTCATTGTGTGACCCTGAGCAAGTCACTTAACCTCCTTGTGCTCAGTCTTTCGTGTGAGATGTAATTGTAAGTGACTCTGCAGCTGATGCATAGTTCACACACCCTAGTCTCTGTAAGTCGCCTTGGATAAAGGCGTCTAATAATAATAATAATAATAATGCTATGAGCACAGTAACTCGTTTTTCCCTATGTTGTTATGACCACAGTGGTTTGTGTTATGATGCTCTGTCCAGGGTATGTGTTTATGTATGTTTAGCTGGTGTTTGTTAATATGTACCTCTTCAAACTGCTGTATAAACATACACTGCTGGGGAGGGTAGAACCGTATTAACCCATACGACGGTTGCAGCCCTACACTATGTGACCCTATGTTGTGTTGTGGATTATTTGTCATAATCCACTACTGCCTGTTATGTTTAGCATTTGCACTGCATTATATAGCCTTCTACGTTATTGGGAATGATCTGGGTGTGGCAGTCATATACTTCCTCAAGTACCGGTACAGTAGTAGGGAGGCATATGTGGCGTGTTGTACAGGCAACATTCTTTTTATATATTTGTTAACAAAAGAATTAGCAACATCAAGGTCAGCTCATCCCAGCCTGGTGCTTCAGTTATTCCCTCTAGTGCAAGTTATTTTAATTTTCAGACAACAAAAAGTAGGCTACTAAGAAAATATTTAGCATTTATTATTTGCTTTAAAATAGCCAATACTTAAATAAACCTTAAATAATAACAAACTACTTTGTGTAAGATTTTGATATAAATCAGACATTTAAGATGGTATTTATAGATTATGGCTAAAAGTAGAGATTTCCAACTTTATGTTTTAAACTGTGTGGCAAAGTGGTTTGCAGTGCGCAGGTGTAGAAGTGATGTCATGCGTAACAGACAACAAAGTTCATGGGGCAAACAATTCTTTATTGGTTTGGTTTGTAATCCAGGTCATATGCAACCGTAAATAATAATATTGGTTTGGTTTGTAATCCAGGTCATATGCAACCGTAAATAATAATCACAGGCAATACACAGGTTACAGTCCCAAAATAAACACACACAAAGACACAAACACGATCACAAGTCCAGAATGAGTGCTAACGTGCAAGTGGTGAAATACAATTTATTAGTGAACAGTACTGCAGTGCTGTCTGGGTTGGTGCTGGCCTTAAGCGACAGCTCCCGGTACGTGTTAGCCGTCTAGTAATAACAAACGAGTACAATTAGAAATGACAAAACAAACAAACGTTAAACACTCATGGTTACTTTATTCTCCTTCAACGGTTCTCTCGCAACCATAACAAAGGAACAGATCGCATAGCCACGTTGCCTTTTGTACTGTCAGCCACACCCCCTTTGTTAGCGATTGCAACCGTTTTTCCTCCTATCCGCGGTTGCCGCATTGGTTCCCGTCGGGGGGGGGGGCGATGACTTGGTGTACCGCAGCTCCGCCCCTTTTCTGGATGGCCGACTTCCACCTTTCCCTGGAATTAATTGTCAGACCATCCAGTCCGGGGTGCTCTGTTACCTTTACACAGCACCTCACAGGTTGTGAGGGAGACTTATAACCAAGATTCATTCTTTCTCTGTCACAACTGCTATTGGTTTTTTTTTTGTTTTTTTTTCATTGGGGTGAACAGAATGTCAAACGTTAAAATCTTGATCTGAAAGTAAACACAATATATCTGGAACAATACCAGTTTAAATCCCTTCTTAAACCCAGTAAGAGTTTATCTGACGTCTCTTCATGTGCTTATACAGCACTTCTCACAACACTCATCATCATTCCAGCAGGAAAATGTTGAGACAAGTGGCTGTCTCCATGCCATTGCTGTTGTTGTTTTTTGTTTATTTCTAATTAGCTCAGATTTCTCCACGCTCTGCCAGGTGGCCAGCCATCCGCAGCAGATTAATTTTATACCTGGATTCTTCCGAGAAATCCAAACTTCAGTTAGTCCCCGGGTTAACTTTGCGTGTCTCCATCTGCTGAATGTTTTTTCACCCAAGTTGTATTTCTGCACCCTGGGAATTCAGATATAAAGTGTAACCAGCTCTAATTGGGATAGGAACTTCACTAGGTCTTAATACGAGAACACTGAAGTATGGATGCAGCAGTACCAATTCTAAATGAACCCTGTGTTACATAGTGTGCAGCATAATGACATCTAATTGAGTGGTACCAAGCAGTTTTCATATATTTTTTTTCTAAGTTAATTTCTGCAAATACTGCCTATGGTAGTTCCAATAAATGTAAACCACTTTTGTAGGAAATAATACATTTTAATTTTCCATCTTATAGACCCTTGTACTATAAATATATATTTAGAGAAGAAATATGCAAGAATGTGTTTATAATAGGGTTTATGTTTTCATGACCATATTGCAGGTTTCTCTTTAAATACCTTAACTTTTTTCTGTAAGTCAATAAAAATAATATGTGCTGTATTCTACTGTGTTTCTCTTCTTCTTCTTTTTCTTCTTCTTCTTCTTCTACAAAGTTACAGTTTTTTTTACCATTCTTTTCATACCAAGCCTCATTGAGTAATTCAGATGTTGTGCATAGGTAGGGTTACCATATGACTTCATGTACACTAGGACAGTTCAAGCTTTTCAGCTCACACCCCAATGTATTTTGTTAAGTAGTCCTGCTGTGAAAGGTACTCAAGACAGGTAAAATGTACGAAAATCCATGGCAATGTGAGTTGAACTGTCTCAAACTATCCTAGTGTACATGGAGTCATATAGTAACCCTATGCATAGGAGAAAGCATTTGGAATGTCCACTCATCTACAAGGTATTAGACTAATGTGTGCTGAGTCAGAAACTGTTCTGCTAAACATTATGTAATTTCAATTATGCACCTGACCTTATTATTTTCATTATATTAATTGCTTCACCATCCCTCTGTCTTTGGCACCATAAAATATTTTCAACATCTCAAAATCATACTATGGCAGATTATTAAATGTATGGGTTTATATGAATTCAACATTATGGAGATGCATTTCAGCATATTCTGTATGTATTTTTTTTTTTTTTTTTACTTGATATGACTACTTAGTTTTAGCATGATTCACATTAGAATAAAGGGGGAGGTATAGAATTAATGAATGCAAATCCATCTAATTCAGTATAACATGGCACAGTTTACAAAAGAATATGAATGTGTTGTTTGAAATGCAATAATTTTGTTATTTTAAATCAGTGCTACATTTTTTTTATAAAAAAATTTAATAAATAAAACATAAATAAAATAAATGCATACAAATGTTATATTGCAGTTGGCTTAATTAACACCGTAATATTGTTTTAATTAAAATTCCTATTCTGATCTGGTTAGAAAAGATAATAACAGCCTCATTGATAATTGTCTTTTAGGAAAACAGGATTATAAAAAAAGCAAATCTGCTTTAAAAGCGACAAGACTAAAAGCAGAAGCTAAGAGAAGTGCTCCAGGATTGCGGGTAGGTAGCTATCTGATACCCTTCGTTAACTTTCCTTACATTGAGCACTTCATCTTAAAAGATAAACTATGTAAATACATTATTTATCAAAACCTGAGAGCAGCTAAATATTAATGAATGTGAGACATGTTGTTAACCCTCTCAGAGCCATAGTGTTTGAACACTGAGGTGTTAAGTATGATTGTGCGGAAAAAATAAATAATTTATATGATGTTTTTATTGTTTACAAATGTGTTATCCCATTTCTTAGCCTGAAATGTGAAGGTCTGTATTTATTTTTACATTTTTAGAAATAAAGTAGCAGATGGCAAGCCAGATATGTTGAGTTTTAGTATCACAAGTGAGATTTAAAGGAATACTTTGCCTTCACAATTTGCATGAGAACTGTTTTTTATCTGTTTATTTTCCCATTGTGTGTGTCCTCGATCTTTATCTATAACTGTTTTTGCACTCATAGATATCTGGCATGTTTAATAAAGTTGCCAACATATTTTATCATTGGGTCTGTCTTTGTCCTTTGGAGCATTTTAATAATGAGGTCATTCATTAAAGCACTAAAGTACATTAAAGAGCAAAACACGTTTTTTGAAGAGACAATTGAAGTATTCTTATTACTAATAATTATAGCTGCTGATTTTGCCAGGTATTCACTGTTAACTGGCTCACTGGTGTGAGTCTTATTTTGTAGATTAATCCAGAATGATTCGCTCAATGCAACAATACCTCGTTTCCATGGGCACAGATTGACCAATGATCCGAGCTGATCCGGGTTCTCCCGCATTCCTTCTCGCCTGTGGTTACATCATTCTTCAGAAATTATTTATTTTGTAACTGTTTTCTTTTATAGCTTGGCACCCTCTTGGTTCTTCTAATAAACATACCAACAATTCATGCATTTGCCCAACACCTGCTAATAAGATATATTTCTACAAGAGATTACAACAGAAGAGTACAAGACACCGACAACCTCCATATATCATACCCAAATCAGGAATGTGTCCTTATCAGCAACATTCCACAAGCTTGCCTTTACACTGAGGACTTACACAGACACAACATAGCATGTAGAAAAGCATTATACAAACAGCACCTTATTATACAAGTAACACCACTATGAATTTGACTGAGACTAACTGATCTGATTGATCTGTGCTGAATCAAACTGGTTGACCTACAGTTAAAAAGCTTCATATCATATTGACAAACAATTGAACCCCTCGTATTACCCTTTTATGTTGCATTTTAAGAAGCCATGAATTTGGTTAAACATTTCAGTAATCACAATATCTCGAAATTAAACGCACCCTGAAATATTTATAGAAAATGAATTTATGAATCTCACAGTGGTAATGATAACATGTACAGTCATGTTTAAGATGTGTCTATATTTCCATATTAAGTAACCTTGGGATTGTTTTAAATTCATTCCAGCTGCCTTTCCTATATCTGACTGCTCTATAAAAAATCTATATAACAGTCTGTGGGTACAGATGGTAGAACTTGATTGACCTCTTTCCAATTCACCATTAGGTGCTTGTAATTCGTATGGATTCACAGCATTCCATTCTAAATAGTGTTATCCCAAGGGTGTAAGCTAATGTGGGAACCAAGACTGGTCACATGCAGTACCTTTGGATTTGACGGCTTTGACAGCCACTCCTATGATGTAGGGTGTCTACCAATCCAAGCTCTTCTGCCCTGTGGCATTGCTAGAATTTTTTGATCTGTGGGTTTACAGCAAGCATGTGAACCCAGGATCTGATACGTGATAATACAGTACAAAAAAATAAAATTAAACAGAATATGTTTAATTGATTGATTGTAACAGTGATAATGGAAAATGAATAGACAAGCTTTAAATTAAAACATGATAAATTTAAAGGCTTTTGGTAGCCTTAATAATGATTAAAAAATATTGTAACTAGGGAGTTTATTAGAGCATTGCACAATACTTGTATTGATATAGTGCTACTTTATACCAATTAAATCTTAGAATGTTTAAACTTCATTTACCCTAATAAAAGGTGTACAAACCACAAATGTAATAACTGCCCACAAATGTAATATCTCCCACAAATGTAATAATCTCACCCAAAAATGTTATACCCATCTACCAACTTTCAGCTATTATTTATTACAAAAAAACCCCCAAAAAAACCATTTGTCATAATTAACTACAAGAGTATATACTTTAATCATTGGGCAGTCATTATTGTGGGTATGCAAATTGCTTTTTTTAAAATCTTGATATCCAAAACCGGCACTAATGAATATTATTAATTATAAGTTCAACTGTTATTTAAATACATAAATAAATATGTGCTAAGTAATTCATGGGCATTATCATGCCCTAATTTAACAAACAGAACCTATGAGGTGGACTGCAACTTTGGTTACCGGAGCAACCTCAACAGTGAACTTAAAAAAAATAAATGACTTGAACTATATATATTTTTGTTAACATTAAATAAAAAATAAAAATAAAAAAATCACCAGAACATATTTCATTGGCCTTGCTAAATGTAATCCATGTAGCCTACATCATAGTAAAACAATACACTCAAATTAATTTCTTAACACATCGCAATAATGCATATTGTACTGTTTAAACGGTAAAACAGGGACTAAGCTCAACTTTTAGCCATTGAGTAGTTTTTAAACGTTGTAATAAATATTTCACCAACAATAATATACAACAATTCTTATACTTTCACTCACCACTGCTGCTGACTGTCTGTGCCAGGATAGGGTGGAGTCATTCCCTGAGATAGAGGCTTGGGACATACCACTTTCCCCAAACAGCTGACCTGTTCATTCAGGAAAGCTTGTTTAAAGTTTGTTTTTTATTTATCACAAACCAGAATTACCGTGCAGGCTTTCATCCAGAGCTTCCACCAAACATCAAAATTTTGTCGCATTGCTTCGTCGTGGCCAGACTAACGCCTCCGTCAACCCCAGGCCTAATATTATATTAATAAAAGCCAAGGTTTCTGCAGCGTTCCCCTAGACATGACAGTAACTGCTGGCATTTCTGAGATTTTATATCTACATAAGGTAAATCAATTAAGTTTTGTAATTAAGACAATTACAATGGGTTTGAAGAACTAATACTGTTTTTCCCCCATTCTGTGATATATAACCCCTGCTGTAGCTTTCAAGACATACAACATCTGTTCTTCAAGTGTATGTGGAAGTTTGAAGACATTATCTGACTTTAGTGCTACGTCAGATGTATAAACGTGTGACCACCCATTGGCCCAAGCATTCATAAACCCCGCCTAGTCCTTGTTGTCCGACTGGATTCCCTGTGTAAACTGGAACACTGACGTTCATCCCAACCTTTGGGGAAAGGTTCACCATCATGTAAACTATGCAGGTGCCACACCATTTGACGTATTGAGGAAGGCTGTTAGTCCCAGCATTTATGATTCTCCAGACAAGCTTAACTGCTGATTTAGAGAGAAATTGAAATGACACCATAAATAATTAGCAACATATATATATAAAAAAAGCCATTGCAATGACAATTGAATTTATTTACTCTTTAAGAAAGTGGCTACAACTTGCAGCAGCTACAGCACTGGTATTGCCACCCTAATAAGGCCAGCAATATGATGGCATAGATGTGGTAAAGTTGAGTACCTGTATGAAAAGAAGGTCCATGTTCTACTCACCTGGCATAGCTCCAGTCTAGATTATGCAGCTGAACCAATCTCTGGTATTGCGCAGCAGCATTACAGAAGAGGAAACGACACAGAGATGATGGATAGCTTTTGATCTGTGTGGTGTCAGGGCTTAAACAATGCCTGTAAACCCAACTGGGCTCGCTCATTATACTGAAAAAAGTTTATACAGTATAGCCCATTGGAAAGATTACCAGGCTCTGGATAGCAGATAAGAAATCGTTTTTTCCAAGTTGTTGTCGATAGCAAGTGGCTGGGCATTACAAACATGCTGCAACAGCTGTTGAGTTGCCAGATGATGTATTTGGTTGTCATCCAGAATTTGCTATTATAATCTCGAAAGAGTGCTTTCTTTTTCTCTCGATCGCTGCTCTTGATCAAGCGTTGCCTTGTGATGCAGTATGTTTTCACAACATAATCTCTACAGTTAGTGTTGTGTGTCAGCTTTTAATGAGGAGAAATAGATTTTTTTTTTTTTTTTTTTTAGACTTGGTGAAAATTTAGCCCAATGAGGTTTGGATTCAGGTTCTGTAAAGACTACTTAAAGAGCAACTTGATATGGGTATGACATATCACAGCTATTACTTGTTTAGATGCACTTTCTATTTGAGTCCTCACATCTGGGTGGCATTTGGCCACACAGATGTCTCTGAGCAACCCCTGGAGACCCATACCAGAACCATACCAAGTTGCTCTTTAAGGAATAGTTGTACAAGATAGACAAATGATTGTTATTGTTATTGGGTTATTTATACAGAATACAGCAAGCAGAATTCTAATTAGCTGTTTATTGAGTGCTACAGCAAGTTTCTAGCATGTACTGAATAATAGTGTACTGTAATTAGTAAAATTTATTTATTTTATTTTATTTATTTATTTATTAGCAGACACCCTTATCCAGGGCTACTTACAATTGATACAAGATATCACATTATTTTTACATACAATTACATTATTTTTTACATACAATTACCCATTTTTACAGTTGGGTTTATACTGGAGCAATCTAGGTAAAGTACCTTGCTCAAGGGTACAGCAGCAGTGTCCCCCACCTGGGATTGAACCCACGACCTTCCGGTCAAGAGTCCAGAGCCCTAACCACTACTCCACACTGCTGCCCATACAAATAAACTAATTAATAAAAAAATAATACAGTACAGTAATAATACATTCTAGAAATAATAAAACTGATAATAATAATAATAATAATAATAATAATAATAATAATAATAATAATAATAATAATAATAAAAATAATATACAAGTCAATAAACATTACCATACAAACTGTCAGTTCAGGTACAGTAGAGCAGTAATCATTGCCTGTTCGCTATTTTAAGAAGTCTTTTAGACCACATGAGCATTTTAGAACCGAGTTAAGGGTTCAAAACCTGTTTAACAGTGCTTAAATCGATTTGCATCCACACTAAACACAGTTCATAACTGAGTTCAACAACCGAGTTTGAAACCTACTCAGGAGGTAGTCTCAAACTCGGTTGTCTGCATAACTGGGGTAGATAAACTGGTTTCACTGTAATCTGGACGTGAACCGTGCTCGAGTCTGGTTACACAGTATCCTCCGATATCCCGTAGTGCTTTGCGGTAGTACGTTGCCATAATCCCCCTGGTTACATGAGACGAGAATAAAGAAAAGACAAGCCCGAATTAAAACACAGGAGGATTTATTCTTGTCATATTCCATTGGTACAGTCAGATATGCTAATGTACTGTAGTACACACAACACTTTCTAAATTATCTTAGATCACATTACATATTAACAAGTTAAAGGTATGTATTTCGACTTTTAATTAAATTAAAGAACGTCTTATCCGCCCCAGATTTTCCCTTTGTGCAAATGGCCATCTAATTTATTTACTGTGGCATGGGCAATTTTTTCCCCATACAAATTATTCCCCTTCTGATTACTTAGGCACTTTCTCGTAGCTCATCCATTCTGCTCCCATGTTCAATGAAAATAAACAACAACATTTACAAGTGGGGAAAAAAGAAAGAAGATCGTGTATACATTACAGTGGCTTCTGGGATACAGTCATCCAACGAAGTGTTTTTTTTCAACAACAGCTGGTTTAAAAACTCTGTTTCATCACGGCAATCTGGATGCTTTAACACTGTTGGGGTAGGGTTCAGGTAAATCTGTTTTTAACTTGGTTGTCGATTTTTAGACGACTGCCTCAGGGACAACTGCTTTTTAAACTTGAGCTCTTTGACAACATAATTCTGACTGCTTTCGTTCCTTTAAGATTTCTCCAATAATGTACAGTTTGTCCTTAAGTGAAATTGATGATCGTTAAGCGCTGGCAATGATAATACTGCATAAATTACAGAGAGTAAGGTCAAGTTCAAACAGGAAGTAGGCGGCCTACGAGTACATAATATGCGCAGCACAGACCACTGCGTGCCATCGTGGCGCATGTGTAATAACAGGAAGTATGCACTATCAGAGTATGTACTAAAAGGAGAATTTAAACAGGATTTAACATGATTTTATTTGTGTTTGTGTGTTATATCCCAGGTACATTGTAAATGGGTTTGACTACAGGTCCTGTTATTGTTGTAACATTGATTGAATAGTATTATAGAACATGGATAACAAAGTGCCCATGCATTTTTGATTTAGTCCACTTTTTAGTCTAGTATACAAGGTCAGTAATTTAGACTTTCAGCACACGTATGCATACTTGCAACAGGCCCTTTTTATAATGATGGAAAAACACTTGCATTCTCTCAGTACAGTGATGAGATGAGGGTGGCATCCAGACAAGTGAAACACATGGAGGGCTGGGTTGTGCTGTGCTGGAAGCTGTGCCAAGTTGTGTAAGGACTACATCACAGTATTCGCTGCCCACTCTCCTCAGCAGATGGAGTTGTGTGCAACTTGTTTATTGCATCCTGTTAAGATTAGTGGCTGTACGGCCAGATGGGCCTGCAAACACAGCTGTGGCTACAGGAAAATAAATTGAACTCTTACTACCATATCCTCTTGAGACGTTGAAGTGTTGAAATCATAACAACAATACTCTGCATCAAAAGTGACAGGACCAGTCTGCAATGTGAACCAACAACCTAAAGATGCAGATTTAAATGAAATATAAACAAAAACCAAAAACTAATAAGCAGAGATTTCTACAGTGACCAAATGATGTTTATACACAGCTTAAAATGCAGCTTGAAATGAAATCCCCCAAAAATGAAACCCTCCAAAAAACTGAAACAAATTGAAAAGACTATTACGCTAACATTAGACCCTTTATGGCAGCAATTTCTTTAAAGTGACCAGGTGATGATGCACACTTGCATATGTTAAAGGATGTGAAAAGATAAGCAGCATTTGCAGCTCAGGGCTGTTTCTGTATACTGAATAAATAGAAAAGTATCTCATCCTCAGCATCAAGTAATAGACAAAATGTTATTCCCATATTAATGATCCAACATACACCATTGAATGATGTTATGTATGAAGCGAGCGATTTCAAAGCCAGTTTTTTATCTACCACGCTTTTGCTATTTATGGTATTGAAACAGCAAGACATGAGATTAAAACTCCTAGGTTTTTAAAACATGCACTGCTACATTCTTACAACAATTAGAAGAAAAAACACATATATATCTCTCCCTATAATACTGCAGACTATATAAAACATACCAAGCTTGACTGCCTCCCCCACCTTGTGTAGTGTTTGATGCCAGTAGTTTAAAATGTTTTAATGGTTTTCCCAATGGAGAATGTGTCCTTGATAATAATACTACTTTGTTGTTGTTGGTGGTGGTGTTGTTGTTGTTGTTGTTAATGGTAATGATAATAATAATAATCGTTCAGGTGCATACCAGTAAATACTTTCACAATACAACTTGTGTGCTTTGTAGAGCCTCATATGATTTTATCACACTATTGAGTAACTGGTTACTATAAGTTAATTGCTATAAACCTCAAAAGCTTGGATTGGTTATAACCATTGAATAGCCATATGGTCACAGTACCAGTGAATTGATATGGCTTCTTATTTCTCATTTTGTTCTACAGGATGTTTGTCTCGTCTTGGGGGCTGTGCTGATATTCCTTATAGTTGTGTATTCTTTCTTCTACCTGAATTTGGCCACAGAAATTGATCTGGACCTGGACCTGGATGACAACTAGAAGACACAAAGCCTCGCTTCGTTTGACCGCCTCCCTTTCACTTGGGAAGTAACCACCTTGAGATGAACTCCAGATTGAACACACAGAGACTGGGGGAGGGTTAAGGATGATGTGTCCTCTCAGAATGTGTGTGTGTGTGTGTGTGTGTGTGTGTAATGTTTTCTCAGCACTGCTTGCATTCCAAGATCCCTGCAATGCAGACTGGTCATCTTTTACAACATGTGAAGATTTGGTTACAGCTGAAAACAAAATCAAACTTAAAAACAAAATAGTGCCACCTATGCATTCCACCCCTTTCCTCCTTAGAAAAGCAGACTGTCTAAAGACACCCTCTTCATAGAACTTTCAGAAGTTGTAATGATGGGTTATTGATAGAGAAGAACATTAGATATTACTTTACATTGAAATCCTTTAGTAATAATGAAACAATTAGTATTTGGCCACCACGCAATTAGCAAAACTACAGTGCATGTTGTCTGTTCCTAAAATGAGTTGACTGTCTGGAGGCATTAAAATATTTTGTTGTGGGGGAAAGCATGAATGAGACCGTCTTATTTTTAAATAAGTTGAATTAAACAAAAATGTATTTATTTAAAAAATAAAGGACTGTATAACACTATGGGCCCAATTTAGGCAATGGTAAATACAGTAATCTGTAGTGGGACCAGATATGTAAAAAGTCAGATAAATGAATCCTGTTTTAAATACCATTATACACAGCTGTAACAATTACTATATTCATAGAATTATTGTTTTGAGATTGAGCTGTTATTAGGGAGCTTCCCTAAATCCCTTGTTAGAAAGATACAGGGTATTAATGCTTGTGACAGAGTAGCCGTCTGCCATGTGAGTGCATGCATTCATTGCTGAGTGATAGGCAGGAGATCGAGACGGAGGTTGAAGTTGATAAGCCCCGCAGGCGAACAGGATTTATTTACATGTCAACACACTGAACAGCTCACGTGACACTACCAGAATTGGTAGCGCACAAGGTACAGTCTCTGGACTAATCTTCACTGTTCGATAATAAAGTAACGTTGCTGAAGAGATTAATCATGGAGGATAAACGCTTAGGCGGATATGTGACGGTGAATCGCGACAGATTACTGTGTGTCTTTTTTTCTGAAAAGGAATAAAACCTTTTTAATGGTATAGACCTTTTCACAGTTGCCCATCATGCCTTACACATGGTAAGGTTCTGCTTTGATGGGACTATGGAAAAATTACAGAAGTCATCCCATCAAAAATCAAGTGGAAACTATTGTTTTGTTCCCCATTGTAACAACTAATTGAACTATGGAGGGAAGAGACAAGTGTGTGTTCTCTTCCCAGGGTTTGTTGTTGAATAATGCCCAATTTATGGAATAACAATGTTTATTCAGCACCCCTCTCCCCCCCACATGGTTTTTTCAGAGCAATAATATTGGGATCCGCTAATTTACAACTTATTTATCACTTTTTGAGTCTGATTCCTTGTTTCACAATTTTTGGTCCCTTCACAGTAGATGCTGTGACCAGTTATTTACACCAGTGTTAATGGTAACTTGCAAATCTTGAATTAAACTGTCTAAATGTGACTAGCAAGAAACAACTTTATTGCAGCTAAGAGAAGGTAACTTGTTGCTCTGGGAAATTCCTTGTGGGAAGGTTTTTTTTGTTGTTTGTTTGTTCTTTTTCCTTAACGTTGGAAACACGATAATCTTTGATCAGTAATTCTCCCTGTATGTGTTCCTATGTAAAAACATTCAGGACCATAATGGAGAAGATTAGACATCTAATCTTGGCCTGATGATTAAAAGTGTGCCCAGAATACAAAGTAACCCTTTTAATCCATTCTGGAGATGTTCTTACATCTTTTTTGCTGTCATTTATTTGTCTTGGGTATTTCCTTGAGAAAAAATGAATGTAAAATAAATATGAAGGATTCTGTTTTTTACAATTATTTGTTCTTGTATTATACATGATCATAGATTATGCTGCTGTCTTACAATACATTTAGAATTTGTTATTGTTTTACTTATCAATAAATATATCTGATTATTTATATGTTATTGAAAACTGTCTTTCTATAAAACTATTTAAAAGAGTGATAACCAATGCTTTAAAAACAACTTATTTACCTGTTATAGCAGGTATGCAACTTTGAGCTAAAAGAGGGCCACAAAATTCACCAAAAAACTTGCATATGTTAATGAAAAGAGCCACACTATACAAATTTAAATATCTGCTGCACCTTCTTAGCAGGATCTCTATTGCGAGAGTGCAGCATTGTTCAAATAAATAGCAGTTGAGTTGTGGTTTGCTGCAGCACATGGTGCCTGAACGTCTATACATGCAAGGGAGCAAGAATCAAAGCAACATTGTTTTTGTTAGGAGGAGTTGGATTAAAAAAAATACAATAAAATCGCACGCACATACATGTATAGTGCTCAATGTATTTTAGATATATAAATCATTGTGCTGAAATAACACTAATGTGTTTTGGGTAGGCTGCACATTACCTCATGAGAAAAATATAAACCTGTACAGTACGCCTATACAGTATACAGTACAGTAGTAAAATCAAATGAATACCTAGCACACTTTCTTTTTGCTTTCGCCCGTGGGCTACCGGTATGCGAACACAAAATAATTAATGCTGCTGCATTGTACACATTGGTGTACAATGCGAATGAAAGATTATTTTAAATTGTAACGAAATGACTTTAGCTGATGATGATGATTATTATTATTATTATTATTATTATTATTATTATTATTAACTTGGCAGCCTTGACAATTAACACAAACTAGACCATGGTGCCGCATTGACAAGTTATGATGCTTACAGGATGACAGTCAATTCTCATTAATACGAATTTCAAAGGACCAGCAACAAAATTATACCACAAATTCGTATTATCATGAGTAGCCTATAAGCCAAATGTATACTGTCCATTTTTATTTAAGTTAGTTCGGGTGCAGTGCTAAATTGTGCACATTTACAAACCACCTGCACATTAATAGAATAGGAGTGTTTCCTATTCCTATACAGATGTTCAGAATGAGCTGGAAGGGTTAGTTGCACATGTATGCAGTTTATTGCTCCCAACAAGCTGGGGAAACCAGACATGTCATAGAAATTTGTTTTCAAGGCTTGTAAGTACACCCTGCTTTTAGGGAAAAATAGGTATTTGGCTGTTCGCCTCAAAAATGCATTGACTGCCAGTAACAATTGTGACTGTTTCAAACATGCTTACCAACGTTCTTAAGAAATTGATGCAATTGTAAGTGTCACAATTGCCTGCAGCTTCCGTACATCTCATTATAATATTTGAGAACCCTCATTCGCACTCTCCGCCCCCTTTTTGCGAATTTATGCAGGAACGCTTAAACCGCAAACAGAAATTGCTGCCGCAAAGCATTCCCTAAAAAGTCGCAATTGTGCTTGTTTAGTACATTTCACCCAAGATTTCCGACTCATTTGCGACTATTGCGACGGGCGCAACACTTTAGCACACCTACCCCTATATGTTTTTTTAGTAGGTTACATAATGTATAACTCAGAATTATTTGGTACAATACAGCATGAACATACAACCATGTATTAACATTGTAAAACTATGTGTCCCTTATTGCAAATAACCTTAAAATTAAAACAAATATTAAACGTACATCTTTTTTTCTAGCGTGCAGAAGAGTAAGGCATTGTACATAAAAAGAACATCTTTATTATTGTTTTTTCAGAGTCTGTTGGGGGTTAAAGTTATATTCCTCTGGCACTGTTTCATGATTTCAACAGATTGCATTTTCTTGTATTCAGCATATATGCAACCCAAACAAGCGCACTGATGCCAACCCCCTAAGAGATTGGCCTAAAATAAAATGTTTGAGAAATAAAAAATATCACGACGAATAAATAATCTGTTAACTGTTGCAGGCCAAATAAAAAGGTCTGGTGGACTGGATGCTGCTGCCAGTTGTCCATCCATGTGTTATAGTTAAACACAACCTGAACCAATAGAGAATAAGTGTGGGCCAGTCTATATTCATACTTAAAATAAACATGTGATTATGAGAAGATCCAGAAATCTAACTATAGAGAGACTGTACCTAAGAAGACAATTCCAGAAATCTTGCACTGTTTTGCACTAGCTACATAGGTTGTTTTGAACCTAATAAATGTTATATCAAACATGTGTCATCATTTTAAACTACATCACAAAACCGATCTCAGTTTTGAAGCCTTGCATTTGCACTTCCTGGCTCATTTCACCTCAGCAGTGTCTTCTGTTTCAAAGCATGGTATTGGCAGAGAGCATGTCAGTCAAAACAAGAATCTGCTGATTGGTTAATGAATGGAAAGAAGCATTTGAAAAAGTGGGGACAGTTTCTGATAAGGCTTTTAATAAAAAATGAAGTGCTTAAAAAATTAACTTTGTTTTTTTTTTTGTTCCCTGACCATTTTATGTAATCATTTAGCAACAGACCAAATAAATCCACACATACCTCTTAATGGCAAGCCTTCTGTCTACTTTTAAATGTAAATCCCTTAGGCTGTGGGTCAAGTTATATTTAATAGCCTTAATCAATGCCAACATGATTACAATGAGGGACGTCCAATTAAGAAAGAAAAGTGTGTGCTAGAAATGACAGGTGTTTTTTGTGAGGATAGTTTAACACCAGAGAGAGTAATATAGTTAAAGGATGTTAGTATTTAGCTCTGCAGTTGTTTAGATAATTCAACTCCTTATTTGTTAATGTAAAGAAATCGAAAACAATGCAAAGTACAAAGGAGAAATCACAAACTTTGTAGCAGATTGTCATAATGTTTAAATTAAAATAGCTGAGGCAAAACAATGACCTTCTATATTCAGTGGGCAGGCACAATGCAAACAGTTTATTTTTTTCCCAATATTTAGTACAAAACACAAATTAATTTCATGGCTATGTCAACAATAAGCAAAGAGGATTTGTAAAAAGGACACGTTACATCAGGGATTGGTTCCTGTTCATAAGGCCCCTGTATAGAGTATTCAATCTTTTAAAACAACTGTTGACCAATGTAGCCTTTAGAAATGGTATATGCATTTGCATATTATATGTATAAGTCAATTTATGGGCATCATCTGGTTTGTTGAAATCGTCCAATTGATCTTATTGCTATTTATCTGTTTCAAGGTTGTGGTTTATATCATTAACCAAGTCCTTGGTTTTACAGTGTGTCACGTGATTTTTTTTAAAAATCACAAGAGATGTTCCAGGTGTATCACATCTGTTACTCAGTTAACATAGCTAGTAAGCATAACAAGAGCACCAGTGGTCCTGGATCATTAAGATAATGGCAGTAAACTGCAAAAGAAAAACACCATGCTAAGGAGATAGCTGGATGTAAATTGAACAGAAGCTCTTTTAAAGAGTAAATGTATTTTTTAATATTCTCAGTGATTCTGAGTTGTCATATCTAGGAGGTTGGCTGGTCTCACTCAGAGCCACCCACAAACACAAAAGGCAGTGCAGTGATTTAGTTGTAATACACCACACACTCGATATATCATGGGTGTCGGGGTCCAATATAAATCCGCTATTATCGAGGGCTGCGATATAGCGAGAGACCCACAGAAAAACAAATAGGCTAATAACAAATACTGTACAACCACTCCCTCATTTTATTGGGGCTGTCAGGGTCCAATATAAATCCTCTACGCAACCTGCTTTTTCTCATTTTTCATATAAAAAGCAGCACACCGTTTTAATTCATACTGCGGAGGGTAGATTAGTCTTCCTCTCCTTTCTCAAATGCACAAACCCACTGCATTAAAATAATCCATTCCCAACATTGGGGGCTTGTTGCTAGGGAGCTGACGTCACTGCCCTGTGACTTTTGCTAGTGCATTGCCACCACAAGTGAACACCACGTTGGCTATAATAAAAACCACTTCAGCAAGTAGATATTTAATTTGCTTTGTGTTATTGTGCAAAACGTGTGTAAATGATAACAGTACGATACTAATGTTTTGTTTTTAATTGTTTTGTATATTTTTGTTTGTGATGTGCAGTACGAAATAAAAACAAACAGTAATTCTAAATGCTTATGTATATTGCAGCTAAGGCATATGCAATTAGACAGTAAAAATGGGGAGCCAACTCCAGGACCGCGATATATCCGAATCTGCAGTATAGCGAGGGGCGATATAACAAGGGGTGGGTGTATTTCCCTATAGCTAACTTTCAGCTACATTCCCCTTTGCTTTTGAATTCTAAGTGCCCAGGGACTTTCTGTGAACATGTTTGGCTCCACCTGGTCAATACTAGACAAGTTAATGCAACATTTTTTTATGAAAAATATAATTTGTGGAAGGAGGAACTCAAAGATTACTAACTAGATGATAGAATTTTCCAGTAAGGGAAATTTGTTAACACGCTGATGGAGCAACAGAACTTAGATAAAGGCTATCATTTTATTATGGGTTTTTGGTGATACTGTAACCACAAGAGCGATAATAACAATAACAATTTTTGGATCATTATAAAGACAAGCGAGTTGTGCTCATATTCAGATTTTGTTTTTTAAAGGTTTGAGATTTACTTTACAGTCCCTCCCCACATTACAATTTTTGTTTTTGCCAACAATATGTTAAAGCTGAATTTTGTTCCATTCTCTCTTGTCAGTTTAGAAACAACCCATTGTTCATGAGTTAAGATTCTAAAAAGGGTCTGCTATAGAAATGTACTAATACAATAGTTTTTGGCTAGATATTATCTTAGCTGAGATTTACAAGCTCAGGCAAGTAAACTAGCACAAGGAAATGCACTATGGAGCAAGACTGTAGAACAGTTTCCAGTTTATCTGTCTCCCTTGAAATGATTAATTGAAATAGGCCTTTCTAGGAGGTTGGCTGGCCTCACTCAGAGCCATCCACAAACACAAAATGCAGCGCAGTGATTTACCAGTCTGTTAGTGTGACCTCCCAAGTTCTTATAACTACCGTACAAATACTGTATAACAGGCCATAAAGTACATTAATATATGATTTTTTAAATTTTTTTTATAGTACTGTCAACATTAAAGCTGCAAAAGTCTTTAAAGAAAAAATAAATCAAGAGCACTGGAGTTTAGGACCGCCTGTATGCGTGCTTCTCTTGCGAGTTCTCAATTCAACTCAATTCAACTGCCAAATCTTTATTTGGAGTATTATGCACATTATGCACAGCTGGCTTGGTGGCATTAAACAAATGTTACATGAGGGGAGTCTGTGTATCAGCAGGCATTTAAAACCACACTCACGCATTCTTCAGTTCTAACCACATTATATTGTTTAACTGATTGTCAGATGGACAGAAGATATATTTTATCTTTTGGAATATGAGAGCAATAACTGGCTTATATTGTTTCATTGACAGGTGGAGACAGGATTCTAGTACTTTCTCCGTGGGTTATTGGGCGAGATGTAACTGAACATTACTTTCTTAGATGTTCCTGTCCATTGTTCTGACAGTTCTTTCCCTGACAGGTCGTTTCTTTAGTAATTGGTCAGTATCCTTGGGTTCCAAGACTGTTTAGAATTTTTATTTTACATTTTCAGTGATCAAATGTGAAATACCTGTCATCTCTGAATCAACCATATCAGTGAAAAGTGGTAAATTACCAGTCAGAAATACAATCGTTTGAAGTATGAGTCGTCTTTTTTCACAAGGTCGATATTGATTGCTGACATATTCAGTGTTATAAGTCAACAGAAACAAACACATGACTTTAGGAGTAAGACGTGTCACTATACAGACACTCAGTTTTCTTTTAGACATGTTGAAGGTCAATTTTCTTTTTTTAATCCACAGTCCCCAATTATTTCAAGATAATCTTGAATACTGTATGGAAGCATAGTGCTGCAGTGGGACTCATTTTTGACCTTGCTGGAAAATACAGCCATTGATCTTTTTTGCAAAATACAGCAAAGCACAGATAGACAGCCTTTAAACTTAGATTTCCTGGATCATACCAGTTTAGAACTTTCTGGGTAACTTATATTTGATCTTCCTACAGGCCGGAACATGTTAACCAGGCACAGATTCATAGGCAACTGGAAGATTTTTATTTTCCCCCTACTATAAGCCAACACAACTAAAGCTTGCTCTTGTGGAAGTGATGTGAGTAGGAGTGCAGATGAGTGAAACATGTCTGTGCAGTGTGTGTGCTGTGAGCTCTGGCGATGTTTTGGCTCATTGTTGCTGGTGGTCCTGACTGCTGTAGCTGCAGTGTTGATGGGTTGGAGAGGTCATTCCCTGGAGGAGCATGTTTAATCCCTATCTTTCCTCTGTAACATGCTGACAGGTAAGCCCTGACAGCTGCCATCAATCACCCCTCCACACACCTTCTGAACAACCATTCGACTATCAGCAATGGAGCAGGGAGACAGTGAGCTGAAGTGTGCCCAACACTCTAGTTAGTCCCTCAGGGCTGAATGCATTTTTTGATTTGTTTGGGGATTTTTCTTTTTTTTTCTGCACCGTGTCAGATTTGTGCTGCTGCCATAGTGCATAATTTACATTTCAAAGAAGAAATGCACATCCTCTACTGTAATAATAACAATGTTCATTTGCATTTGAAATTATTTCCTGGTTTGTTTGTTTTTTCACTGCAATATAAATATAAAACATGCATCTTAGTTTTTTGTAAGAAAATGTGCAGAAACAGACTTTTGGTTTAATGATTATATACAGTTAATATATTGATAAAACCTAACAACCTACAAGAGCACCAAGCCAATGTCTCGTGGGATCCAAAATCGGCAGCTTGGCACATCCAGGACCACAGGCACCGGGTTTATATAATTTTTGGTGGTGCCCAGCAGGGGTCAGAGTCCTGCACCATATTTGCAGTCCGATAAAAAATGGACTAGAAACAGAAAACCGTTTAACAGTTTCTCTATATTGCATAAAACCACTGCCGTAAGAAAAACTTATTGTGGTTGTATTTAACTATTTTATTACATATTATTGCAGTATGACATACTGAGTTGGAGTACATTGTCCTATAAAATTGTATATTACATGATAAATGACAAAGCTCTGCTGAATACAGTAACAACCAAATGATGATGGATCCATAACCCACAAAAGCAAATACTTCCTAAAATTTAATTTAAAGTAGCTCCCACTTTTGTGATGTTCTAATTGTTTCCAGGTAACCTGACAAAGTTCTCTGTGTTGCTGCTCTGGCCGCCCAAACACTGTGCTTAACTTTAGTTTAAATGATTAAACCAGCATTTCATTTCAAAAGCAAGGAGTGTAAACAATACTTCAGAGTCGTTCTAAAGCAACAACACAGACAGAAACAAAATTAATGATATGGTACACAATAGGGCTGTGATTGTACCGCCCACATACATTTTCGCTCCATTCCTCTCCCCGCGACTTTATTCGTATTATTACTTAGTAATCTATATGAACTCGTGTCTAGTTTATATAGATTACATTCCAAAGTACTATATATATAAACTAGACACGAGTTTATAAAAAACATCTTTTTTGACAGCTGTCGCATCACGCATTGCATCTAGGACACAATCCCCTGACTGCATGACTCACCCAGCACACCACACGGTTACGTCTTTACCAGGTGAGCCACTCTGGGATCCTGTATAAAAAAAGCGTGTCCATAGATGTATTTAAGGTAAGCAGCAAAAGCAAAATGTGGTGCTACTTTTGCCACCTTGTTCTCTGACATAATTATATGACAGACCTGATGGCCCTGTGCTCATATTTAAAAGGTGATGAATCCCATGGTTAAATGAGCGAGTTATTTGTGAGCGTATAAACATTCAGCAGGACTCTGGGAAAAGGGGAGGCGGTTGGAAGTTGCAGGTGTTCAACAGATGTGTCCTGAAATGAATTCTCCTGGTTTGCTTCCAGCTCCCTTTTCTGTTTGTACTTTTTCATTGTGTTATTCATAAGCGCTCAGGTATTGCACACCTGGGCTGTCTGCTAGCAGTCACAAAACCCCACAAAATGGAACAATGCCAGCCAAGTCCTTGCCAAGCTGGGCACCACATGCTAAAATGCCACGTGCTTATTCTGAGAGCTAAAATCAGATTAAAAAAATAAACACTGTATCTCTGCAACAAAAAAGCAAACTCTATCTGCATTTCTCAGAACTGAGTCAGCAGCAAAGTCATGTACTGAAAAATTACCATTTGGTGTAATCTCATTTTTCTTTTTCTACATTTCGACAGCAATAGTCTTTCATGTACGTCATAATTATTTTTTTATAGTTTCCTTGTCCTCATCTTTATTATTACTAATCGAAACAAACAATTTTAGTACATTGCAAAGTTGTATGAGAAAAGGCTTGGCCCATGTTTGGCCAAGTGACAAAAAGACTGCTGCTGTTTTTTTTAACTGTTTAACTAAATAACAGATATAAATAAGTTACTTTGGAAAACCTGGCAGTAAAGCATGACATGTTACTCAAGTAAGAGATTGTCACTGTCACCCTGTTATCCTCTAATTGTTTCCTCTATAGTGTAACAGACCTTAGCGAGAGGATGAAATACAAGCCATGGGGCAGCGGGGGCAACAAACCTGAAAAATGTTCAAATTGTTTTCTTTAGAACTTTGTTATATCGTGTACCTTGGTCAGTATTCCTGGGCAAACAAAGGGGTTTATTGTTGCTAATTACAGGACAGTTTACTTGGCCCCTGGCATGAGGAAAAGAGCCTCTTTGAGAAAGATGGTATTGCATTTATAACAAGTGCAAGTTACCAAGTATGTAATTAATGGATCTAAAGATATAGGTCCCCCGGTCCCTTTTAGTGTGGTTCTCACATTGATCACATAGCGAATAGCCCCCAAGGAAGAAACTTCAATTTGAAGCTTCTTCTTTCATGGTCTTTTCTGCCCTTTCTTGTAGCGCATTGTGTCGGCTGTTGGGGGTCTAAAGAGGTCAGAGAAGGAGATATCCTCTCAGAAAATTAAATGGGCATTAAAGGAACAAAGCAAGCTCTTTTGTCTTTGAATTCTTTTCCACTCAAAAAAGATTTCTTTAATGATTTTGCAGCAACAAAGAACAGTATAGATGATTCATTATCCTAGTTAGTGTATTTTAAAAGTGTGCTGGCATCAGATACATCTGTGGTCATTCATAGTTGTTTTTGTCCTTTCTTTGTGTGGATCTTAAATTTTAAGTACAAATCCTTCACAGTTAAAGTTCAACTTCTGGACCTCTGTTGTGTCTAAGGCTGTGTTCACACTAGGTCCGTTTAGAGGGCTTGGTCCGCACTCAGTATGGTTCAGTACGTTTGGTGTGAAGTGTGAACAACAAAGTCCGCTTAAAGAGGTTTGTTTGCTAAACATCAGTGTGAACAACTGCTGGACTTGGTCCTTTTGCACCAAAGAAACAAACTACATGGACAGTGCAAGGAACTGAAGCTGATAGAAATTTGGTCCGACACCAAAATCCAAGCCGAACTGGACAAAACTCATTAAAAATAGTAATATATTCAGTCTTTCCTCAAATTACTTTTTTTAATGCCGACAGTAGGAGAACCACAGAGAACCATGCAGAATTGCGTAAACTACATTATTCGACTACCGTAGGCATTCAATAAATTGATTCATTAAATTAACTAAGTAAGTGCTCCCCCAGTGCTTTCTTTCATAGCAATATGTAAGAATCTAAACTATGCTATATTATGAACTGGAGCAATGCATCAATAGCTGTCATCTTTCAATATGCCTTGCATGATATTGTAAACATCCAGTTCACACACCATATAAACTAACTGAGTGCAATTGAAAACTGCATTGTGAACACAAACGAACTTGGTCCTGAACAAAATGGGAAATGAACCAGACTGGTATATATAAAAAGAGTTTCACCTGGATTATTGTAACTACAACTATATTGCAGGTATTCAGGATTTATTTTGCCTATCAGCACCTAATGGATGGACACCAGATTATTTAAATGTCTCTATAAACAAGCTTAGAGAAGGTCACAGGTGTAGATATCTGCGGGCACTTCACAGGCCTCTGAAGAGAAATAAATGGCAGTGTATCTGGCCTGAAACAAAAGCTCCATAAAGGTCAGAACAAATGCACCCATGGCTCACCTTTCATGGGGATACTGATTGCTCTCACATAAAGTCACGCAAGGTTGTTGCTTTTAGCCTCTTGTTTGTCCCCAGATTCAAATCGCTGTTAATGTTCAAGTTTGCACAGGTGTCTGACTCCATTATCCAAACTGTTCAGGATATTTGCATTTTACTTTTATACCAAATGTAAACCATTTGTGCATTCAATGCACTGTACTAAAACTGTGCTTGTGAGGCTCTTTGGTGTCTTTTGTCTCTGAAAGTATGTAAAACACCAGCTCCCTGCTTTAAAAATAGTATAGTTCAAGGGGTTAGTCCCTTAGGTATTTCTTTCAATGCCCTTTATCATTCAGCAGTGTAAATTTGAATTTCTAAATTCATAACAACATAGGAATATTTACAAAAGAAAGGCGGTCCTCTGGTCCATCAATACTTGTGGTTAATCTATTCACTCCCCCACTTCGAAGTCTCCAATGCTTTGCTTGCTGCTCAATACAACCTGTGCCATACTGTTTTTACTGAAACAGCGGGACAGGTGAATGACACAGATTTAATATTCAGTACCTGAAATTGCATTTATTATCTCACTAGCAAGGGTTTGATAAACTATTAATTTCCCCACTATTATATTAACATTTTAAATACAGAGTACACATAAAAGAACAAGCAAATACATATAAAGATAATTGTGTTCATTCATTAACTGCAGTACATTTATAGATGACCATATGGCTAGTTATTTGACCTTGTAGCTTCATTAAGTACCCTCTGCTGCACCTTAGGGCAATTAATCACTGTCACATATGGCAAATGACATTTAATAGAGAAAAGTGTAAGGTACTGCACGCAGGCAATAGAAATGTGCATTATAAATATCATATGGGAGTGTCACAAAGACGGCTGACAGTGGGTGACGTCAGACCAGAAACAGGAAGTAATACACAGAACAGACAGAGACAGTGAGGTTTTGGTGAAGCGGAGCGCGTGATCGCGCTCAGCATTTAATAATTAACAGGACAGAAAATAAAAGGTTTGAACACAAAACAGAAACAGGACACGGCACTTTCGCCAAAATAAACAGATATAAACAAAACGAACTCACACTTAACAAACGGTGCACGGAGACAAACAAACACGGTGAGTAAAACACAAACGTTTCTTTTTCTTATATTTATCCTCTCTCTCTCACCCGTTCTCCACTCACGAACACCCAACCCCGAGTGAGTGAATCGTGCATCTATATATACTGTTGTGCTGGGATTCAATTACTAATTAATTATTTACTTGAATCCCAGCACGTGAATTAATTAAGTGCAACCTCGTGCCTAACTACAATTATACAATTTTAAACACATGTGAAACACAGACCCGTTTATATCCCGTGTCCCAATGACTATACACCAACATTAACACATGCAACATGCAACATATAACACAGAAATGCACACAGGAGCAGAGCACATTGCCACAGGGAGATACTGAAATTGAAGAAGGAATCTATGAAAAAGACTTAGGAGTTTATGTTGACTCAGAAATGTTTTCATCTAGACAATGTTAAAACTTTACAGTGCATTAGTAAGACCTCATCTAAAGTATTGTGCTCAGTTCTGGTCACCTCGTTACAAAAAGGATATTGCTGCTCTTGAAAGAGTGCAAAGAAGAGCGACCAGAATTATCCCGGGTTTAAAGGCATGTCGTATGCAGACAGGCTAAAATAATTGAATCTGTTCAGTCTTGAACAAAGAAGACTACGCGGTGATCTGATTCAAGCATTCAAAATTCTAAAAGGTATTGACAATCTTGACCAAGGGGACTTTTTTGACCTGAAAAAAGAAACAAACACCAGGGGTCACAAATGGAGATTAGATAAAGGGGCATTCAGAACTAAAAATAGAAGGCACTTTTTTACACAGAGAATTGTGAAGTCTGGAACCAACTCCCCAGTAATGTTGTTGAAGCTGAAACCCTGGGATCCTTCAAGAAGCTGCTTGATGAAATTCTGGGATCAATGAGCTACTAACAACCAAACAAGCAAGATGGGCCAAATGGCCTCCTCTCATTTGTAAACTTCTTATGTTCTTATGTTTTTATCTGACTATAATGGATCCCTTTCAGTGTCTTTATGTTTAATACTGCCTCCAGTGATAACCTTTAATTGTAACTAATATTTCCAACAGAGCATCTTACCACAAAGACATTGTCTGCATCTTGTATAATAATCTGAAGATTGGATCCCAGCTATATCTACTTTTTTATTTTTATAAATTACCTTATTTATATTGTAATCTTATTTAGTGGGGAAACAATAGCACTGGCTACAGTCAAGCATATTCTTTTTGTAACAGGAAGGAGGCTGGACGTAAACCAATGACTTTGCACACCGCAAGCAAGTGCCTTAACCACTATGCAAAAGATATTGGGTTAGTTTGAGACCACCAAATTCATTTAACCTGTGACATGAACCAGATTAAAAACCAAGGTCTGCATCGGTAAAAGACATGAGAGAATTGTTCGTCTGCATGCTACACCATCTATGCCTCTAAATGATCAAAATTTATTTTGTTCTTTTTTATATGTCCTCCGCAATGAGACAATCACCTTTAAAGTCATTTTCATTTGAGTAAATGAAAACAGACCAGACACCTTGCAAGGAGAAGAGACAGGAGAAGGACAAAGCTAATCACAGAACCGTGACCAAGAGGCAGGCTGCGGAAGGAAGCAGACACCGGAACTTGAAGGGATACGATGCATAGGATCACTTAAGACAATGATGTGCAGAGTACTTTACTACAGTGCAGTATGTGCAGCCCAGAGATCCCTGGTTAAATATATATATATATATATATATATATATATATATATATATATATATATATAGACACACACTGTATGTACAGTATATGTAGATTGTAGGAAAAACAGATGAAGTCAGAAATAATGCAGGTAGTTATTCTGTAATTAATTGAGTTTTTTGATTTTATGTAGATTTCCAATAAATGGTAAGTTCATATCCATATTGATGATTCCTGTGACATCTCGCATGCAATTTATTGTCAGAGTACAGATTACAAAAGTACTTTCCGCAGTGAAACTGTGTAAAGAAATTAGTAAATGTATTAAAGGCATATTTATAAATCATTTATTTTTAAAACTATTGCCCTTCTTGGTCCATTAAGCGCCATTGGCTCTGCCGCAGGATAGTTAACGGCCTGGGGCTGTGTTCACCAGTGGGTAGATTCTGTTTCATTGAGTATTACTTTTCAATTCAGAAAACACTTGGAATATGTCTGCATTTTCAACCTTTTTCAGTCAATTGTGAATATAAACATTCTTCCAGATTTCAGTACAGAGCACATTTCTTCCGAACTGAACAGCTGGCATTTCACTAAGAGAACAAACATAATAGAAACTCCTCGAGGAAAATCTAACAGTACCCTTGACCTGTGGCCTGAAATATTGTAGTCATGTAAAAGACGTTTACTTTTAAAGACCTTTGAAACACTTTGAGACACTAGGTTAACATTCAGTATATTCAGTATCTGTATCCTATGATCTAGATGGGTATGCTGCTTCTGCAATGACAAAGCCAGAATGGTCTCAGAGAAGATTTAAACTAGAGAAATTATATTTGCAGGGTTATATAATCAATGTTATTATTATTATTATTTGTTTATTTAGCAGACGCCTTTATCCAAGGCGACTTACAGAGACTAGGGTGTGTGAACTGTGCATCAGCTGCAAAGTCACTTACAACTACGTCTCACCTGAAAGACGGAGCATAAGGAGGTTAAGTGACTTGCTCAGGGTCACACAATGAGTCAGTGGCTGAGATGGGATTTGAACCGGGGACCTCCTGGTAGCAAGCCCTTTTCTTTAACCACTGGACCACACAGCCTCAGATGTGTTGCCTTTGGAGGTTACGTGGATCAAATGGAAAGAGGGAATGCTGGGATATATAATAATGCTTTTGATATATACTGTATCAGATCATAAAGGTGAAAATAGGAGGCACTTTTTTACACAGAGAATTGTGAAGGTCTGGAACCAACTCCCCAGTAATGTTGTTGAAACTGACATACCGGGATCCTTCAAGAAGCTGCTTGATGAGATTCTGGGATCAATAAGCTACTAACAACCAAATGAGCAAGATGGGCCGTATGGCCTCCTCTTGTTTGTAAACTTTCTTATGTTCTTATGTTCTTATTAAAAAAATGAATTTCATTTTTGATTTGCTGGGTACTATTGTCCTTGTTTGCAGACTATCAATCTTTCCAGTGAAAGGGATCAGGCTCCTATCTTTAAGCTTTTGGTTGCTGTTTTGTTGTTGCAGTAAGCTTTTGAATGATTCATGGAGTAGCATCCTGGGTTTCCACTTGGTAGAACAGAGTTTCTGTCTGGGATGAGAGATGCTTGGTGATCCAGGAGATGTAGATGGTCCTGAATGCCCAGAGGCTCAGATGCTCCAGGAGCAGGTATTTTAAATATACATTTAAAGTGTTCAGTTTGAGTGTAGATGCTCCTTTAGCCATAGTTATTCTGGGGGGATATTTCACATATAAACAACCTGTTCATCCACAGCTTACATTTAAACCTTCAGCTCAGTCTATGAATGACATATCTAGGAAAGCTTGAAAAAAAAACCTTTTGATTACTATAAAAGTATTCTTAACCTGTTAAGGCTGGTTATGACTAACCATTTAAAACTGTAGAGGTCACACTCATGGTGCAAAAAGTGGTTTAAATAATGTATGCCTTTTAACTTGTTAGTACTATCCTTGGCAGCTGCTCGATCATAATGTTTTTATTAAGTATCACATCTGTGTTGAATTAAAGCAGGAGCCTTTTCCTAGCATTTTGAAGTGAATGTCAAGTTAAACCTTTATATTTCTTCATTTTCTGCTCTGGCTTCTGAAGTTTTTTCAAGACAGCATGGCTGAGACAGACTGCAGACCTTGTCACAAGCTGGTACCATGGTTTAACTGCATTCTTGCTGTGTGATTCACTGTCTGGCTGTAATTCAATTGTTGATCTCCCAACTGCTCTGTTTATGAATTTACAGTTGTTTGGTTAAACCACCTCGCTCTGACTTGTAGATGCTTTAAAGACACAGCAATGTCTTGTTTCAATACCAAGATACAGATACATTATATAGACATTAAAATGTAAAATGTTGTGACGTATATGTATGAGACTTCCATATACTGCCAGATGGAACAGGAAGACCTGCCCATGAATTAGCCAAGATAATAATAATAATAATAATAATAATAATAATAATAATAATAATAATCTTTATTTTTAATATAGCGCCTTTCACAATAAACATTGCCACAAAGCGCTCCACATGAATAAAAACATTGACGAATATTAATAAAAGATAGAATTGTAGCTGAATAGTTTGGGAAACAGAATTTGGCCATGCATGTTAGATTTCTATCTGTAAGATGGTATCTGTAAGTTCCATCTTTCTTACTCACACTCCGTTACCCCTTGATAAAAATGGAATTCAAGCAATTTATGATAGGTCGTTTATTCCAATCTAAATATAACTTAACTTCCATTTACCTCCCTCAGAAACACCTAAACAGTGAGACAGGAAGAAGCAAATGAACAAGTCTGGAAAGTTAAAAAAACAAGTTTGTATAAAAGGAGGGGGTCAACTTTGTATTTCAGCTAACCTTTTCCAACCCTGATGTTCTACAATAGCAAACTTCTCCCTTCGTCTTCTTTCTTGGGAATGTGTTTGTTTTGCAATTTCCTCCCTAAGGCACTAATTTATCCTCAGTGCCACCTGGGATTGACTAACTGAAGCTGTCCTCTCCTCCTGGTATCTGAATCTCTGTCCACATAGAGAATCTACATACTGGGCTTCACTATATCATCCAGCAAACAAACATTCATCAGGATGTTCAGATTTGGATAGGAAGTACATATGGGTTGAAATAGCATGAATCAAACATATGGCATAGATGCTATGCATGTTGCATGTTCCTGGCTTTGACATAAGCCCTCAGTTTTTTCCACTTTGAACATTGCTAGGCAACTCCTGGCTCAGGAGGGCCATTCCACTCCAGGTGTAATACGTGTCATTAAAAGCTTGGTTTGATACTTTAGGATTGGGTCAGAGGCTTAATTGGTTCAATTGTATAATTAACAACATGGTTGGAAGAAAAACATTGACTGGAAGGCCACCCCTGATTATGAATTGATGGCGTTTCCTGCTGCCTTCCAGTAGCAATTTCCCACTTCAGCTAGATGCATCTCTTCAAACCTTCACTGCTGGATTCAGCCCTTGATTTTATTATTATTTATTATTATTTATTTATTAGCAGACGCCCTTATCCAGGGCGACTTACAATTGTAAGCAAATACATTTCAAGTGTTACAGTACAGGTAATACAATAAGAGCAAGATAAATACAATGACAAGTTCAAGCAAGTACAAGTGTGACAAAATACAATTCAATACAGCAGATAAGTGACAATGATAGTTACATCAAGATATGATTAAATACCAAATACTACAGTTACTACAGTGATTTCCCACTGCAGCTAGATGCATCTCTTCAAACCTTCACTGCTGGATTCAGCCCTTGATTTCCCACTGCAGCTAGATGCACCTCTTCAAACCTTCACTGCTGGATTCAGCCCTTGATTTGCATGGAAGGTAAAGTAGTGGGCTGCTGTGTGTCATGCTCATGCGTTTTGGTTAAAATGCCTGGAATCTGGCAACCAAATAAATGAGAATTACTTTGTAAGCCAGCTCCTGGAAGCCATTATGAAGCTTGGGATACCAATACTGCCCAGTAGCCTATGAACAGTCCAGCACACTGAGGTCATAAAATGAAAGACTGATGCAAGGCCAATAAGCATGCATCAATGATTAGAGTCATGCCTATACATAATCTGAGGACTGACTGAGCCACTATTAAGATGTATCTGTTTTTTTTTGTCAATGTGATCTTCTCCTCCCACTTTCCAAAATACTGCATTTGAAAGCATTGTAAAATGGTGAGTCCATTCTAATCCAACAATCAAAAGAAATCCATTATGTTGACTCTTATTGTATGTCCACATTCCCTCAGTAGCATCATACCCACATCCCAGTATGTCCATATAAGTAGAAATGCTGCCTTTTTAATACACTCAACAATTCCTCTGAGGAAATGAATCAAGGCTTAACTAAATTATTTCTGGTTTTACAGCATATGGACTGAAACTAATTTAGAACTGAATTGTAAAAATATGAAAGAAATCCATTATGTTGACTCTTATTGTATGTCCACATTCCCTCAGTAGCATCATACCCGCATCCCAGTATGTCCATATAAGTGAAAATGCTGCCTTTTTAATAGACTCAACAATTCCGCTGAGGAAATTAATCAAGGCTTAACTAAATTATTTCTGGTTTTACAGCATATGGACTGAAACTAATTTATTATTTGTTTATTTAGCAGACGCCTTTATCCAAGGCGACTTACAGAGACTAGGGTGTGTGAACTCTGCATCAGCTGCACTTACAACTACAACTATGTCCCACCCGAAAGACGGAGCACAAGGAGGTTAAGTGATTTGCTCAGGGTCACACAATGAGTCAGTGGCTGAGGTGAGATTTGAACCGGGGACCTCCTGGTTACAAGTCCTTTTCTTTAACTGTATTGTAAAAATATGTATTTACTGAATATATATATATATATATATATATATATATATATATATATATATATATATATATATATATATATATAGTATATATATATATATATATATATATATATATATATATATATATATATATATATATATATATATATATATATACGTGTGTGTGTGTAGTAGGTCTTGTAGTAAACCACAGGTAGGAGACTCTACACACACGTACCCTCCTTTTATACATCTCTCAGAGACAGGTTGAACCTGTCCCTTTTAAAGGGCTCGTAATTACTTGATTTAAATCCACCTGCCAACAATAAATCAATTAACTGGGCCAACAAGCCAAATCCTGTGGCCTTCTGGGCAATGTAGTTTCTTCCTGACTCCCTTGAGGTCAGGCCAAGACCTCTAGTGGTTGTACAGTGAAATCACAGGGCTTCCTCAAGTTTATATAGTGCCCTTGAATGACACATTATATATATATATATATATATATATATATATATATATATATATATATATATATATATATATATATATATACACACACACACAGCTATGGCCAAAGGTTTTGCATCACCTAGAATTTTAAGATTGAATTATAATTTAAACAAAACCTATATGAATATAATTCAGTTCTTTTATTTAAAATCACGTGATCAAAGAAACTACTAAATTATATCTCAAAAGTCTACAGGAAGCCATTATAGTAGTACAGTATTTCATGTTAGATTGAGAAACATCACATTTTTTAATTTTGTCAGTTTCTCGTTAAGTAGATGGAAAACTACAATTCAGTACGTCATTCAATATGTTAACAGTATACAGCAGGTTTCATTCAACTTTATGAAGCAAAATTAGTTAATTCTTAGAAGGTGATGCAAAACGTTTTGCCATATCTGTTATATATATATATATATATATATATATATATATATATATATATATATATATATATATATATATATATATATATATATATATATCTATATATTTACCTGATTGCAGCCACAAAGCAATTTTAATTGAGCATGTGTGCCACAAATTGCTGTCTGAAATGGATGGCCTATTCATCTCTGTTAATATTGTTACACTGAATGCTACAATTGCATCTATCAGTGTAACCAGATTAGAGTGGGTTCACAGAAGACATGCTCACATACTAAGGTAGTTAAGTAACAGATTTATCCATTAGTGGGAAAATGACAGCAACTCTCCAAAAGTGCTTCATTAAAGTGTACTTTGAACAAGCCTGTTTGACTTTTGACAAATCAGTTTAATCATGTTTTATAAAGTATGCTCAATAAAACAGCAGTCTTTTAAAGTGAAATAGCTTTTTTTTTTACATTTGATACAACACATTCCTATATATAGGCAACCTTGGTTAACTCAACTGGTGGATAACTCAGCACCTTGGCTTAATTCGACAGACGGTCCCGGATTTTCACCATATAAAATATATGCATCCTGCCTCTTAATTGTTTAATTCGACACCACGCTTTACTCGTAACTCGACACTTATTATCAGTACTGAAGGGATAATAACTATTAAAAAGACTAGTGTATAACCCTACACTGTCATTTCATGTGACTGACCTCTGACTGCAAACGGATCGTTCATCCATTCGCATCTACCAAGTGCAGCTGGTTACAGTGTCAGTTCATGATGAGCAAGATACGAAAAATTAGTTCTCGTTCAACTGGCTTTAAAGCTCAGGCTATTTGGGATAGCAAGTTTGTCAGTAAAACTTTCAAAGCGCGTGTTTTTGCATGCAAAACAATCGACAATGTTTGATTTCTGTGTGAAACTGTGTGAAAAAAGTTGATTATTATTGTTTTTCTGTTATTTATATGCATGTTAATGCCATGGCTCATGTGCACCCATGGTTAACTCGACACCTTGGATATGTCAACAATAAATGGCATCCCAGTGGGGTGCAACCAATTGCCTTCAGAAGTCACATAATTAGTTGAATGGAGTCCACCTGTGTGCAATTAAAGTGTCACATGATCTCAGATTAAATACACCTGTTTCTGGAAGGCCCCAGAGTTTGTTAGAGAGCATATCTAAACAAACAGCATCATGAAGACCAAGGAGCTATCAAAACAAGTCCGGGATAAAGTTCTGGAGAAGCACCAATCAGGGTTGGGTTATAAAAAAATATCCCAAACTTTGAACATCCCCGAGCACTGTTAAATCCATTATTAAAAATGGAAAGAATATGGCACAACCGCGACTCTGCCTAGAGAAGGCCGTCCACCAAAACTCAGTGACCAGGTAGGCATTATTCAGAGAAGCAAACCAAGAGGCCAATGGTAACTCTGAAGGAGCTGGAGAGATCCACAGCTGAGATGGGAGAAACCGTCCATGGGACAACTTAACCCGGATGCTCCACAAAGCTGGGCTTTATGGAAGAGTGGCGAGAAGAAAGCCATTGCTGAAAAAAACCATATCAAATCCCGTTTAGATTTTTCCAAAGACATGTGGGAGACACAACAAACATGTGGAAAAAGGTTCTCTGGTCTGATGAGACCAAATTGAACTTTTCACCCTGAGAACACCATCCCCACGGTGAAGCATGGCTGTGGCAGCATCATGTTATGGGGATGCTTTTCATCGGCAGGGACTGGGAAACTGGTCAGGAGTGAGGGCAAGATGGATGGAGCCAAATACAGGGAAATTCTAGAGGAAAACCTGTTTCAGTCTGCAAGAGACCTGGAACTGGGGCGGAGGTTCACCTTCCAGCAGGACAATGACCCTAAACACACAGCCAAAGCTACACTGGAGTGGTTTAAAAACAAGCACCGGAACGTCTTAGAATGGCCCAGCCAAAGCCCAGACCTAATGCCATGGCTCATGTGCACCCATGGTTAACACTGGTGAATACTTATGCAACCAACAAATGTCTTTTTTTGTTTAATTAACTTTTGTGTCACAATAAAAATATTTTGCACCTTCAAAGTGTTAAGTATGTTGTGTAAATCAAATGGTAAAATCCCAATTAAATCCATTTTAATTCCAGGTTGTAACACTACAAAATGTGGAAAAGTCCAAGGGGGTGAATACTTATGCAAGGCACTATATATATATATATATATATATATATATATATATATATATATATATATATATATATATTTATTAGGGCTGTTCCGGTTAACAGATTAATCGGACTGATTAATCAACTAAAGAGTTGATGACAGAGTTTTTTTTTTACAATTTAATTATGCATTAAAAGTGCATTCTGGGTAGAGGGAGAACTGTGTGCTGCTATTTAGGGAAGTGCTTATTTGAAGTGTGCTCTCTCTCCCCGGAAATGGTTTTAAGCTTGCATAAAATGGGGTTAAAGTTGTGTCAGGTTGATAATTATTGTCTTGCTTTGTACGAGGATTGCTAATAGTGTGCTACGTATGTACATACATATTTGGAACTGGAATGTTTATTTATGTTGACTGCAAAGTTGCTCGTGTGCATTGTAACCAGCTGTGGTAAAATCCAGCGTGGCGCATTTATCCTGACCAACATAATAAACTGTTGATTTAGATATAAACCTTGGAGTGTTTTCCGTGCTTGTACATTGCTAATAATTTTGCTGTTTAGGGGTTACCCGAGAGTGGTTAAACAGTACGCGTATAACTGTGCTGCTCTGGTCCTTGGGGCTCGTGTGACTTGAGTTATCAGGTCCCTAAATCGGCTTTATTAGGGTAATAGGACAGAAAAGTAACATTTGTTACATATACAAAGATAATAATAATAATGGTTTTAAAAAGACCAAATTCCCATTGGGCTTATTTTTTTTAAGATCGTTACCTTTATTAAAAATGTGCACGGATTAATCTACTGGTTAATAAACTAATGCCCATAAATTAACAGATCAAAATGTTAACAGCCCTGTTTGACAACGTGGGCAATAATCCTTACACCATCAGTGCACTAGAGTGGCCATTTTGAAAAGAGCTTTGAAACAGAGTTTAAAGTTATAAGTATAAAAAGTTGACAGGATGTTAACAATGTAAAGAAAAATTACAGGTATGTACAGCTGTAGCAACACGTGATGTGTATAACGTTATATTTTTTGGAACTTACTCTTTTAGTCTTTTAATAAGTTTGAAAAGAAAACATGGAAAAACTGTTGTCTTTGGGAGAAGATACTGTCAAAAAGTAACATAATAACAATAATGTTTAGCACAATAACACTACATATAAGTGTTAGCTTAGTCTTTTAAATTAAATAAAAATATTAAAGGTTACAGTGCTTTTCTTTGTTTTACAGAGCCCACTGGTTGATGACATGGTTCTTTTAGCCAAACAGGTTCAACTGCTCTGATGTATATTAATAAAATTAACTGCAGCTTTAAATCTTAAAGGCTGTCATGGTTTTTGTAAAATGCTTTTTAAGTGGCAATGGAATCAAACCAAAAAAAAAAAAAAAAAAATGGAGAGAAATGTATTTTTGGGGCTGAACTTAAAATGTTCTTTTGTATCCCAAAGGGGAGCTGTTAAATGTGCTGTTGCTGGTCAAACATATGTTTAGATGAAGACAAAAGAACTGCTAAAAAATAGCGCGTGCACATGCCAAATATAATTATGGTTTAACAGGAATCCTTACCCCATCGGACTGATCTGCCAACAAGGGGCTGAACGGAATACAAGGGGTTTATTCATTCAGCTGTGAAAGGAGCTGTAAACAATAACAAAACCACCTTTCTGGAGAGACCAGTGAGAACTGGCAGGGAAACAATAATGCAATCGAGTAGATTTCCAGGCCACCCCGTCTTTCCAAGGCAGCCAGGGCCACTATTACATAAAATACAGAGACAGGACCATTTCTTTCAGAGTAATTCAATCCTTTTATTTAATTTGGTAACGCTTTGCAATATAAGTGTGAAATTTATCATGAATGAATGGTTATTTTCTTTGAATTCAATAGGAAGTATTTAATTCATTACATGTTTTACTCTGCAACATTGAAACATGTTACCATTTGCATTATTTTATGTTTGACTATGCATGCAGTAACAAAGTGATTTTAGCAGATGTTTGAAAGGTTTCTGCAAGGTAAATCGATAAAAAATGTATACGTGGATTGTTTTCAGAATAAAATTCCATATGTCAGTAAGCTGTTCTTGTAAAATGTTAATCAGATGCTCTCAATATTTAATATATTTATTTAATATTCCAACGACATGATTTTCTCTTTACTGTCTTTTTGTTTTTTTGCTTATTTACATATATACCAGTAATCTTTTCATTTTTTAAGTATCAACTGCTGATTTATGAAAGCACTCCATGTACAATATATATCCAGGGATGTTTTTTTGCTACAGCTATTTCCCACTACTGATCATGACTCATACTGGATGTAGTTAAGTGATACTGACATGATTGTTTTTAACGGTGATGTGACCTTTTGGCTTCATAGTCAAGTGTAGTTTCAAATGGAATTGATGTCATAATTTGTAGACGTATATGGTCTAGTGGCAAATTTTATTTCACAATGTAATACAACTTCAACACAACTAGAAAACAACTTTAAGAACACAACTTTTTTCAGATTCAGTGCTCTTGAGTGAATATTTTGGAATCTGTTCTACATGTATCTTTTGCGTTCATTCAAATCCAATGGCAGAATGAGGGAGCTCATCGGTTATACAGGCAAATGTCTACAATATATTTCAAAATATGTTGACGTTTTCTAAATTTGATATACCAGGGACTCTGATACCAGTACAAAAAAAAAATCTCTAAAAAGGGGATCTTACTTTTACTGATGGCAGCAACAGTGGTTATTGGCGATTTTACAAAATGTTTATCAAAGTCAATGCTCTCTCTTTGTAGTTTTTTTTCTACCTTGGACTTTGCTACTTTTAAAAAAGAAGTTGATTCTAATACAGTATCATACAGTATGTATCCCAGAAAATACCTTGTACTGTAAATCAGTTCTGCCATTTACTATTATTACCCTGGAAAATCAATTTTAACTGAATTGTATTATTTCTTGAGCTCCGAAATGCCTTACAATAACAACAAATAATTTAGCATTAAACCTGTTCACAAATGGGTTAGGTGCTTTCCATCAGGAGATGAACCAGGCGAAGCCGTGTTTTTTTGAGGTCCAGGCATCTTTACCGAAGGGAGGATGTCAAAAAACAGAATCAATAGACCTAAAGAAATATGTTTTACTTATAGTGCGTCATCAAAAAATAGTTATCAAAATGTCCTTGACGATAGAATGTGTGTCTGCTTGAATGAAGCACTTTATTCCACATTTATGATTCAGTTGTTAAATAAAGATCTTCTAACTTTACTGCCAGAATTTTTTTTTTTTATCAACCTCCATTCAAACAAGGACAACCTAACCACTATTATTTTGTAACTTATATCATCTGTATTTTCGTAATACTTAATTGTTTACTTTTAGACCTATGTTGTGTGTTCAGTATGATATTGTATTGTTTATGGCTAGATTATTTACCATGCTTACAATTCCAGTTTCTGAAATGATTCCTCAAGGCTGACTCTGGGGAAGTGAGTTGGGGAAGCTTATGAGTGATGCACAAGCTCCAGGGCACAATGCTTCATCTATGGCTTCAGTGCACAGCAAATCTAATATGCTCCTCACTATGTTTTCCACCTCAAAGCTTTTACCATGGTATACTTCAAAACAGTTTTGCATTTTTTAATAATTACAATGGTAACCAGAAGGCTGATGAAAGCAATAATTCCCCCATCTGAGCTTCCTTCACAGAGAATAGTATTATGAGGGCACTTTCATTTGCATTGAGCAGTACCCTTTATTTACTGTATGTGGAAGAACAAAGGGTTTATATTTTAAAACCCAACTGCCTCAGGGAAAAATCTAGATAATAATTAGCAGAATGATGAGGCTCTGTGTCATTAACAACAGCAGGAGTTTCTTTGTTTTTTCTCAGCCTTGAGGGACCTTGGGGAGGGAGGGGAGGGAGGGGGTGGAGGGCTTTAGTGCTCTTTAAGAACAGTTGAAGTAACCGAGTCTTCCCTTTCGGAACCCAATGTCTGAAACACCTCATGTGGTCCGCGCTCATTTAAAAGTATAAAAGCTTTATCCGCCTACAGGTTGTATTGTTTGCCCACTCTGAGGAGTCCCAGTGATGGATTCAGTAGCTCTGTGTACCCCATGCTGAGAGGCCAGCCGTTTGAGTGGAATGTGCGCATCACTGCACTAAAAAAAGATTGACCCTTGCAAAATCACTGTGACCTGCCATCAAGATTGCGATCTTGGGCATGACTGGTTTTGACTTGATCTTCATCCTGACATTCCCTTTCCGCTAGACTGAGCTCTTAAACATACTAAACGTGACATGTGTAACAGCAGTGACAAATGTGTGCATGTGTGTATTGTATACCTTTTTCTTCCAACATTTTCATGATTGCTGAGGTAGTGTGTACATCTTGGATGATGTAGGACTTATGTACATTTTTCTTAACCTTGAAAGAGACAAACGGCCCTACTTCAATGAATTGCACTGTTTTTATCAATTGGATCGTTTAAAAGTTGGCCCATAATTACTAATCCAGTACAGTAAGTAAGACGACAACTTTTTCAGTGGATATTGGATAATGTACAGGTATGGACAAAAGTTCTGCATCACCTAGAATTTTAGGAGTGATACATATATAAAAAAAAAAAACATGTATGAACATGATTTAGATATTTTATTTAACATCATGTAATCAAAGAAGCCATAATAGAAGCAAAGTACTTCATGTTAGATTTTGAAATGTTACATTGTTTTTGTTGTTGTTGTCAAGTGTAAGGAAAACTACATAGCGGTGTGTAATTCAGTATGTTAATGTAACATTATCCAGCAGGTTTCATTCAACTATATAAAGCAAAATGAGTTAATTCTATAGGGGGGTGCAAAACATTTGGCTATAGCTGTAGATACAATTATATGTCTGTAGATGACAAAGTAGCCATAACTAGGAGAACAAAATAACAACACTAATAATAATAATAATAATAATAATAATAATAATAATAATAATAATAATAGTAATAATAATAATATACCAAGGCGTGACACTATAAAACCTGACAGCAACCAAATGGGTAAACTAACCCTTCCAGGTTGATAAAATACAGTAGGCATAATTCTGAAATATTTATGTAAAAATACCGCGTGTAGTACTTTTATTTCTCATTTCTAAAATGAACCTTCTACATTTGACATGATACTATACATTGAATCTTTTCTCCCGTTTTATTACCTTCTGACTTCCTTTGCTGAATAAAACCAGACAAAGAAAACATCTGTGTACGTTATAATATGTAATGTCCTGGGGTGAAGGGTTATGCAGATTCCTGTGTTTCTATTTAAGTCAGATGTGATCTAGTTAATTATTTAAGGAATGATGAAAATGTTTCCAGTGAATAAGGGTTGCCAGAGCATAAGGGACCAAAGGTGTCTATCAGAATGTGGGCTGGCATGAACAATATTGTGAGTGAAAACAACATGACGGGGGCACAGACAGACTTTTTTTTATTCCAGACATGATTAGTGTATCTGTCCTATTTTCAGTGCCCAGAATGTTATGAAAACTCGGCAACATAACCTAAACAATTGATATTTCTGCATTTCCGCTAGATCAGATACTTCCCAGTTAGTTTCAGCTCTGTGTGTGTGTGTGTGTGTGTGAGAGAGAGAGAGAGAGAGAGAGAGAGAGGATATGTAATGCTTCAACAATGTGGGATAAGAACATAATCTATAAGAGGCGGATGATCACATGACCTTGCGCTAATGGCCGCAGTTTTAGTTTTACAATTAAACAAGATCTTGGACAATGTATGTCTCAGCTGGATAAGGTGCAGCTAAAAATCTCGGATCTGGAAGATCGTTCAAGACGCAATAACATAAGGCTTGTCATTCTGAAAGAAGGTCAAGAAGGGAGTGATCCGATAGGCTTTCTACAGAAAATGCTTCCTTGGTGGATGCCTTCCATTGCAGTGGGAAGCCCTACGGGACTGAAAAAACCTGAACCATGATATTTCAAGTTCTCTGTTACAATGACAGCCAAACCACTCTCCGGGGTGCAAAAGAAGCAGGCTCTGTTTACTGTGCAAACAAGGCTCTCTGTTTCTTTGCTGACTACAGCACAACGTAAACCATACACTGAGGTATGAAAGAAACTGCTATCCAGGAATATTTCATCGTTTCTGATTTACCCAGCAACATTGTGAGTATTCTACAATGGAGAATGCCTTTACTTCTCCTGATGGATATCGGCGACACATATCCTTTCCCTGCGACTTCATTCACGCATACTGGCAGCTGATGACAGCTTGCTTTCTCCCCGCCCACAAACTGAGGCCTTGGGCGCGGGTTCCTCTGATGGTACCCCTATGGAAGAACCAGTCTGAAAACTTCTAGACATACCTGTCACATTTGGCTCAGCTACTGTGCACAACACCAGTCACTGCTGTCACAGCACCATGCACTTCAGCATACACTTTACATGTCTATTACTTGCTTTATTACAGGAATAGACTTTACCTTCTTTCACCCATCATCCTCGACTACCTCATCTGGCACCCCAACATAATGCTCATTTAGCCTCCTTTGTTTAATAAGTACTAAGGAGTAGATGAACTAAGATGGGCCACACAGCGCAAACATACCGCAATTTGCATATATATACTGTATATATATATATATATATAAAAGGAAAGGCAGTTTAATCCCATAAGATTCTATATGGGCCCCCAACCTTCACCCCCAAAAAGTTTTTCATAATCATACAGTAGCCCCTCGCTAAACCGGACATGTTTGTCCGACATTTTTTATGAACCACAGAGCCTGTTTTATTTTATTTTTATCTATGTCTACTGTACCCTGGCAAGCAATCGAGGACGCTTTGGTCTCACCCATCAGACTACAAGATGTTTCATTTGCGTGGCTTACACTTCAAAAATGTGCTTTACATTATGGTCCTATTAAACCTAACTCGTTTGCAAGCTGGAGAGGGGTGGAAAAGCATATGGGACACAAAATTATATGATATCTACACTCCCTTATCTGGCATAACAAAGCTTTTCTTTCCAGTGCCCAGCCCTTCTTTTTTGCACCCTGGTCTAAAAAAGATATTAACATTCTTAATGCTATATCTAATAGAGATGGTCTCCTCAGATTCCAGGAATTATGTTCACGTTTTGATTAACCTGGTTCTTTTTTTTTTCTACCTGAGATTTCACTCTGCCCTACGGGCTTATGGGGTGCCCTGGGGGTCAGAACTGCAGCTGCATCCTATGATGGTTAACCACAAGAGGCACTTCTAAGGGAATGGTCTCTGAGATCGATTTTACTTACTCAAAGCCTCCTATAAACCACTAACTCTAACCACTTTATGGGAAAAAGACCTGGCAATAACTGACCAATAAATTGATCGGAAAGCAGTTTGGGATAATATATTTGGAGCTTCCAAAAATCCTAACTACCAATTAATCCACCTCAAGGTATGCCATAGATCTTATTTGACACCCCCCCCCCCTTCAAAACCACACTCTAGATTCTGCTCCCTGGGTTTTCCTGGCACTTTACTATACATTTTATGGGAATGCCCGGATGTCCTTGTCTTCTGGGGCCGTGTGGCCTCTACTTTGTCCAATTTGCTTGACAAGGATTTGCCACTGGAACCCTTACTTTTATTGCTTAATGATGACTCTAATCTTCATTTATCTGAACGCCAACGTAAGATCTGGCTGGCATAACAGCTCCCGCCTCAGCAGTTATCCTGGTGGCAATGGCTATTTAATTTTAAAGACAACATTCTGTTAGAGCGCTCCACTACATGTTTTTTTTTCTTTTCTTTTATATAGACAATGAGTCCTGGGAGGCAGGGCCAGCGTAACCATTTAGTTAGAACAGATGGCTGCATAGGGTGGCAAATTGAAGGGGACGGCAAAAATGGTACATAATTACATTTTATACTTCACATTTCTTTAATCGTAAAATGTTCACCATCTTAGATCACTGTTTCTTGTTCTGCAAAACGTATTGCTGATGCTACGGAACCATATCATGAGCAGTGATGTAGTCCTAAATCTGGAAGTACGGGAACGCTGATGGGGCGGGGTGATCATGCTCGTGCGGTGTCACATGAAATCTGGTCTCCCCTGGGAACAGACTCGTGGTTGTTGAGCCCATTACTAAGCAAAGGATTTATTAAAGTTCCTTCCATATTCAGGGCATGACTGGATTTCATTTAATTACCCTGACAATGATTCTTATAAAAGGATGTTGCTAATACAGGATCATCAAAACGTTTTACCGATTTTATATCTCTGAAATTCTCCGATGACTGTCCTGGAAATCGCTAGATTTGTAGCTAGTTGCTTTTGACAACAAATCTCGCCAAGTCAGCCCTTAAAGTCACTAGATTTTATGCATTGTCCTCACTATCTTGTAAAGCGCTTTGTGATGGTGGCCCACTATGAAAGGCACCATATAAAATAAATATTGATTGATTGATTGACAGTTAGAAACTTAAACGAAATGTATATCGACGCAATGGAGCTTTGTGATGACCTTACAGTATTAGCACCTATTCTAAAATGCAACACTACGCCAGTTCCAGTTGGAGTACATAGTAACAATTTTTTGCTCCAATGTTGCTGTTGCACTTCACATTTTACTGACTTTGCCAATCACTGTTGCATCAGGTGAGCAAAGTTTCTCCAAGCTGAAAATAATTAAAAACTATTTACGCTCTTCGATGTCGCAAGAAAAGCTGGTGGGGCTCGCTATGATTTTTATCGAGCAGGATGTTGCCAAGGAATTTGACTTTCACACAGTACTTCACGACTTCGCTAATGCAAAAGCAAGAAAAGTTAGATTTCATTAGATGGAGAGTGCACTGCGCATGGGAACTGCAAGTTGTTTAATGTTTATACTGAATTTATATTATTATTGTATAATTTATATTGTTTCAAATATCATACAAATAGTGCTTACCAAGAGAGTCGCACAGCAAATCCTACAGTTAAAATAACAATGATCAGTGTCAAAATAACATTGAACCGTGCTACATTAGCTCTGAGTTGATTTAACACTGGAGGATTTGCTGCGCACGATTATATGATCACTAACCTACATGTTAGGCTCCTAAGCAGTGAATTCAGTAAATTCAAGTGGAGTGCAGGATGCGCCCTATAGCCTGGAGATCGCTGGTTCGAGTCCAGGTTATGCCATCGCCGATCGTGACCGGGAGTTCCCAGGGGGTGGTGCACAATTGGCCGAGCACCGCCCGGGTGGGGAGGGCTCAGGTCGGCAGGGTAATACTTAGTTCACCGCGCACCAGCGACTCCTGTGGCCAATAGGGCACCTGCGGGTCTGCTGTAGAAGCCACTCAGATCTGTGTTGTCCTCCGGCATTATGGGTCTGGTGGCTTCGCTGTAGACCTGCAGCGTGCAAAAAAACGGCTTGGCAGGACACGTTTCGGAGGACACGTGTGTTTCTGTCGTCGTTTCCCGAGTCGGTGCGGGAGTTGCAGCGGTGAGCCAGGATAAAAATAATAATTGGGCATTCCAAATTGGGGAGAAAACCGCGGTAAAAATTAAACGACTAAATTAAAAAAAAAACCTACACGTTAGATACCAGTTTTATAGTAGTTAAAGAATGCAATACGGTACTGTACAAATAAGGTACAATGAAAATACAATGTGTTTGAAGTAACCTGCGTATCCTGTATCAATTGTTATTTATAACTCTGAACTCATGCATGGTGGTAGAATCCACTGATCATAAATATTGTCAATGTAGAGCTGACAGTAGATGTCACTCCCATTTGTAACCAGAGTGATGATTGTATATAGTTGGTTGATTGTATATAGTGACAGGTCTCATAGAGGGGTATATATACAGTACTGTGCAAAAGTTTTAGGCAGGTGTGAAAAAATGCTGTAAAGTAAGAATACTTTCAAAAATAGACATGTTAATAGATTATATTTATCAATTAACTAAATGCAAAGTGAGTGAACAGAAGAAAAATCTAAATCAAATCCATATTTGGTGTGACCACCCTTTGCCTTCAAAACAGCATCAATTCTTCTAGGTACACTTGCACAAAGTCAGGGATTTTTAGGCATATAGTCAGGTGTATGATTAAACAATTATACCAAACAGGTGCTAATGATCATCAATTCAATATGTAGGTTGAAACACAATCATTAACTGAAACAGAAACAGCTGTGTAGGAGGAATAAAACTGGGTGAGGAACAGCCAAACTCAGCTAACAAGGTGAGGTTGCTGAAGACAGTTTACTGTCAAAAGTCATACACCATGGCAAGACTGAGCACAGCAACAAGACACAAGGTAGTTATACTGCATCAGCAAGGTCTCTCTCAGCAAGGTCTCTTAAAATCTACTTTTTTTAAAAATATACTTAATATAACAAAAACACCATGTGGATAAAAGGCTATTCCCATTCCCAAACCACTTACTGCAAAAATTGTTTCAGGATCATACCTATTTTGGCACACAGATCTACCTTCTGTTACTGTCAGGCACAATGAAGTGTCCCAACATCAATTAACTATATGTTAGTAAAAACTAAACATAATTTGGGACAGTGAGCTTTAGGTATTCTTTATATTAATCCGGGGTGTGCATGAAGTTACAGCAAACCATACCCAAAACCTATACCATTAAATAAATATATTTTTAACAATATTATGGGCTGTGACTCTTCTATCCTCCTCAGCCCACCCTTTACTCACACACAAAACTGCTGGCTGCTAAGCACAGCTGTTTTTCATGAAAAGCTGAGACATCCTTTTTTAAGAACTATTAAGAAATTATAAAAAGTACCATAGACTGAACCGCATGCTGTATCATAGGATCAGCTGTGCAGTATGTAAAGCCTGGAGCAGTTAGCTGCAAGTTAGCAAACAGACTGGATAGAAGCCCAGGTTTATTGGTGGCAGAAAGCGGCATGATAGGGAATACGTAATAGCCAGATTTCTGCTCTGCAGCAGAAAAATAAAGAACAGTATTTATTACTGACATGACTATAGCGAACATCAAAGAAGACACGTAATCTGTATGTGGTTGAAACAAACCAGTGTTTGATCAGGAATATGATTGCTGCAGACAATTACAATTACCATATTCATTCTAATTTAAAACTCACTTTTTATTCCAATTTTTTCTTCTCAAAAATGGCCTGCGTCTTAAATTCGATGCGTGTATTAAAAATCATCAAAAGACGGGAGTACCCTGAGTACACAAACAGCAACGTGACTGGCTGCCGAGAAAAGACGAAAAAAAAACATCACTGCCCGAATGCACAAGCAGCAACGTGACTTACTGCTGAGAAAAGACAAACCAAAACGTCACTGCCCGATCTTCAATCATCCATGACATACAGACAGCCATTTTCAAAGAAGCGTCATTAGCTTCCTGAGGAATTCCCTGCTCCGCTGGGCTCGTACTGAACTGCGCTCTGCTGAAAAGAAATGGAATAAAACCAATCTCCCTGCTGCCTTGGATCTCTATCTCTCGCGCCTCTCTTCCTTCTTTTCTACTCACCTCTGCCAAATGCTCCTACTTCCACTCTACCATTCAGTCGTCCACTAACAACTCCTGTAAACATTTCTCTACCTTCTCCTCCCTCCTTAGCCCCCTCCCTTCCACCTTCCACATTCTCGGCTGATGATTTTGCCTCCTTCTTTTGTTTATTTAGATTATTTGTTTATTTAGCAGACGCCTTTATCCAAGGCGACTTACAGAGACTAGGGTGTGTGAACTATGCATCAGCTGCAGAGTCACTTACAACTACGTCTCACCCGAAAGACGGAGCACAAGGAGGTGAAGTGACTTGCTCAGGGTCACACAATGAGTCAGTGGCTGAGGTGGGATTTGAACCGGGGACCTCCTTGGTTACAAGCCCTTTTCTTTAACCACTGGACCACACAGCCTATTTCAACAGGTGTCCCACAAGGCTCAGTCCTGGGACCCCTCCTATTTTCTCTCTACATCCGCTCCCTGGGTCCCCTCATCTCCTCCCATGTCTTCTTGTATCATCTCTATGCTGATGATGCCCAGATCTTCCTCTCCTTTCCCCCCTCTGTCCCCGACATTTCCTCCTGTATCTCTAACTGCCTCTAAGCCATTTCCTCCTGGATGCACTCGCATCACCTCAAACTCAACCTCTCCAAATCAGACCTCCTTTTCTCCCCCTTCTTCCCCCACTGCTGACCTCTCTATCTCTATTGCTCTTGAATCCACAACCCTCTCTCCCTTGTAGTGTGCAAGATATATTTTTATTTGGACTAGTTTAAGTTATAATCATAAAATATCTTATTTGAATTCAAAATCAAGTAGGACCCACCCACCTTGAAATAATCAGACTGGACAACACTTCTAGTGAATACAAAGGAACAGTTTTATTATAAATAAAACTAAATGAAGGGAAAATTAAAGGTGCAACAACTAAACTAAAGTAATACAGAAAGGAAGCATTAACTAAACTAAACAGTATAGAAAGGAAAATATAAACGACACCCCACTCCCAACAGCAGATTTAGCAATCTATGGTAGATTCCTTTAAAGGTTACAACCACATCCCTGACAGTTACTTAAGATGAAGGTTAGTCTTAACAGCGGTATCGTTAGTAACACAAATATTTACTTTTGTTAATATTTGATAATCAAAGCATTGTTAAATCAGTCTCATAGAGATGTTTTGGTTCAGAAGGAAATTCTCACTCTTGCGAGATAAAGATGCTCTTTGCGTCCAGACAACCTTACAAGAATGATCTGCTATCAAGACAGCTCATTTGGATTCTAGCTTTAAATGCAGAATGATAATTGCATTGTAAAACCCACATTAATTTGTATGAATCACATACAACAAAACAATTACTATAGTGTTCATTAATTCAAAGCATGAATTGAAAGCAATAATACTTTTCTTACATTCTACCTCAAACAAAACGTTAATTTTACTTTAAGGTCTGCTTATTCTTGAGTTCATAAGGGGATAAAAACACTACATGTTGAATACTTAACAGATTTTTGCTCCTTTTCAGCTGGTACCTATGTCATCTAAAACTGGCACTCAAAGGCTCTCCCGTGGACAAGGAAAGGTCCAGGTCCCGTGGTCTGTCTTCCTCGCGTTGTGTCTCCACACCAGGGGACGAAAGAACTGTTTTTGCAAAAACAAGTCATTAACTATTTAGGTATTCCACTGAAACAGCAATTCCTCCACCAATATGTGCACTCTTCGTTCGGTTATATCTGGGATATTCCACCGTAAACTCCGGCACTGCTAGCTTAATAAAACACAGAATATATTACAATCTCTGTCAACTTCAAATTATATGTCCAACTATTCCTCCGGTGATCAGTCGGGGCTACTTTTAGGATTCTAGACGTCTTACGCGGCAGACTTCCACACCAAGGCAAACACTGGGGTTGTTATCCCGTATCAGAGTTTCTCTATTCAAGCCGATTGCAGGCTGCGGGTCTTCAGAAAACCAAGCAGACACAGAGAATGGCTTAGGAACCCCCCTCTGTATATTCAAATTCTGTTAATTTCAGAATGATATTATGACCCAACCTGACGCTACACCCTCCTCATCCACCTCGTGTCACCCTCGACCCCTCCCTCTCCTACTCTCAGCACCTCTACTCTGGCACGCTCCTGTCGCTTCTTCCTCAGCAGCATACGCAGAATTCACCCCTTCCTCACCAACTGCTCCACACAGCTCCTAGTTCAGGCCCTGGTACTGTCCCGCCTTGACTACTGCAACTCCCTCTTGGCTGACCTCCCTGCCTCTACCATCAGTCTGCTCCAGCTCATCCAAAACTCTGCTGCTCTCCTTGTCTTTTCCCTTCCTCATTTCTCCCACACTACACAGCTGCTCTGCTCTCTTGTACTTGCCTATCACTGTCTTGACCTTTCTGCCCCTCCTATCTCCAGACTATCATTTCTCCCTACACCCCCTCTCGCCCCCTCTGCTCCTCCACCACTGGCAGATTAGCTGTACCCCCCCTCTGACCCCCGCTTCCAGAGTCCGCTCCTTCTCCGCCCTTGCCCCTCAATGGTGGAACAACCTACCCATGGATATTAGGACTGCTTAGTCCCTTCCAGCGCCTCCTCAAGACACACCTGTTCAGACAGCATAAGTAAACCACACAACTCTCGACTATATTGGACTATATGACATCCAATTGCACCAGTACTTGCATCAGCTTGTATTTGCACTGAACTGCTCCATACCATGTCGTTCTCTACTACTGCTCTTAATTATAACTACTTCCTGTATCTTGTATTTGATTTTACTCTTGTAGGTATCCATATTCACATTTTTTTTGTAATTGCTCTTTTTTTAAATCATTCTCATCCATTTATCTACGTGCTCATACTGGACTTTACTCGTATAAGCAAATATTTTTAATATAATTTAACTGCTCTTAGTTGAACTTGCTCTTTCATGTAATTATTTACTGTATTCTCTATTTTGCTCTTATTTGAATTTGATATTTTTTGCTACTGATTTTATTGTACATTACAACTGCTCTGTAATCTGTAATCTGATACTCTGTGATGCGATACTTTACAATGTGATATTTTGTATTGTGATACTTTGTACTGTGATATTTTGTAACAATTGTAAGTTGCCCTGGTTAAGGGCGGCTGCTAAGAAATACATAAATAAAAAAATAATAATAATTCGAACAAAAGCTTCTACAATTTCAGCGTTTCATTATTAGGCTCCATTCTAACAAACAGTACTTAGATTTAAAGGAATACAGTATTTTAATTTGAGGATAATTACGAATCTTCTGGTTTTGAGTCTTTGTAAAACATTAATTTAGTGAAATCCAGTCCGTCTGTGAAGGAAAGACTAGAGCATCCTTTGAAATGAATAGAGGTGTGGTTTTAGATATTTAACCTGACTGTAGAGAAATAAAGCAGAGCAGTTCACCACATTCGTTTCCTGGCATATTGCTGCCTCATGCTCCTCAGAGAGATGTGGAAAGTTCAGTGATTATAGTTTTGGGCTGTGTTTCAGATGGTTGAGTGTTCCAGGTGCAGCTAAAAGATGTAATCTCGAAGTTGCTCTAGCTGCACTGTTGTATATAGAAATCTCTTGAAATGGTCAATCCAGTCCAGCACTGTCTCCATGACAGAGAATTAATTGAAGCCGTCAGTGCGATAATGTTAAAATAAAAGTATTTAAAATAAAGCTGCTTCAATAGAAAGTATAGAACTGTGGTTTAAAATTAGATGACAGGAATAAATGTGTATTTTTTTGCATTTGGTAAGTAAAACTTGATACAAGATGCATGCAATATACTGTAAGTGTTAATATGTGCCCAGTATCATTTTTGCACCATTTTTATAGAAAACAGTAAAGTTACATTTTGAAATTGCACAGGCCTAAAATAATGTAAGAGAATGAACCTGTTAACTCATATTACAAACACAGCTCCCAGGAAACTTCAGACACATTTTTTCTTGGAAAGGAATGAGGGCAGAACTGTTTCTTTTGCTCGGGGAGCATGTTTGCAGATGGCACCATATGGGCCAAGGAAAACCAGTTTCACTGATGATGCCCTGCACATGTAGGAGATGCTCTGTATTGTCTACACCATCCTTGCACTGAAACAAGGACAGCTTTTCAGCGTCAGGCAGATGGCACCAGATCTGATGCCAGGGATGCAGTGAATTAAAGGTTATACCCACCAGGTTTGAAGCTGTGCCAGTTTGAGTTGGTACAGAAGCTTCAGCCCACCTGCTTATCAGCCTTGGGACATCTGGCTTGATTTTTTGAAAGGAGCTGAATGCTGGGAGGAAAAATCGTCATCTGTTAGCACGCTCAAATATGTACAAAAGATATGACATTTAAGAAAAAAAAATCCAGTTAGAGACATTCTTTACAGTATCAAGGGTGAAACTAATGTTGCTATTATGACAGTAAATGGCTTAGGAAATATTATAAAGTATGTGACTACACATCTATTAATTCCTGAATTATTTAATGTAATTCACTTACAAAAAAATCAGTTCCCAGTCGTGTCATGTATCATGTTAAAACTGATTGAAACAGACCGTTTAGGTTAAGATTTAACCATTTGGCAGTCAGGCCTGGGTGCTTCCAGTGTTATTTTTTTCCAACATGCTCCCAAGTTCCCTAATTCCAAAAGATGGAAACTGCTTGTTTATTTCACATAACAGAAACACTGCGACATATTTGTGTTCCAGTGGAAAGTTTGCCCAAGATTTGTTAGGAGCATGGGATAAATAAACATGTATTCATTTTATAAAATAACTTGAACCTAAACTGTTCATCCATAACTTCAAAAACACTTAAATAGTTAAGTAAATAAGGTATTAAACATTTTTTATATACACTTTATATTCCGTTTACAACTATGCAATCATGTATTTCATGTTAAGGAGAGGAAACACAGTAATGCTATTCACTCAGAGATCAAGGCACAGCTTTGATAGATGTAATAGATTAAAATAGTGTAGAATGATTAAACGGTTGGGCCCAGGATCCATCAATTGATGTGTCCAAGGTCAATAAAGGCCAGGTAATGGAGGACCATTGACCCTGACTAGGACATACAGTTTTACAGGAGGTGAAGGAGAAAGTTTTTTTTAGGGAAAGATGGGCTCTGTGTTTCTAAGATTGGTTAGCCAATAGGATTTATCAAAAATGGCTGCTTCTAAGTCTTTGAAATGGCAAGCCTCCAAATGAAGCAAATTTGAGCATTCAAGTCTTTTCACGACTGTTTATAAATGTTTCCACAAACATAAATGCAGTTAAAAAAACAGATATCAATTTACTAATTATATTCCAATCTAACATGTGTGTGTACTGCACATGGATGAACCATTCACTGTTAATTAGCTGTTTATCTGATTATGGGGGAAAAAAAGCTAATTCTAGTTGGCAGATTTCACCAGACCTGCAAGGTTGTCATTATGGTGGGCGAATGCTTCACATCTGAAAAACTATAACAGAACCTAAAATGACTACTGTAGATATAATCTATTATTTCAACACAAAGAACAAACAAAGACTCTGTAGCAAGCATGCCCCAAATATCCAAAACAGACCTTCTGTTGTTCATAAAAATGGTAAGAATAGTTACAGGGCTACCTTACATTCGTTACAAAGGACCTCAACTGAATTGAGATCTTGTGATGCAGCAATGATTTTCAAACCAGCCCCTCAACCTTCTGGATCTCTTTGTCAGTAAAACATGATGCATTGAAGATATACTGTATTTGCCTTTATATTCAGGGATGATAGCACCGTAACCTTGGCTGGGACCAAAGCAAAACTTTGACAACCCGCAAATCGCACTTAACAAAACTGTATTTAATAGCGTTTTCTTTTTATGAGTAGAAGAAATAAGATACTTACAAAAAAAAGAAAATGCTATTAAATACAGTGCGATTAGCGAATTGTCAAAGTTTTGATTTGGTCCCAGTCCTTGTCTCCTCAACAACTGCATCTCAATGTAATTACCCAGCTTGGGATGAACTTACTTGATCAATGTCATCAGACAAGGTGATCCCAACCTACCTCACTGCACTTTGGAAGATGAATGGTCCCACAAAACCTCAGGAGCCCTAATAAAATGCTTTTTTTTTAATACAGGAAAGTACTGTATATAAAATAGAGTTTCTATTTAGTATAGAGTCCTGTTTTATACACAGTTGCTGACTGTAATTAACAAACTATATATTTTTTTGTTATTTTTTACCGCACTGGTACTCTTAGTTTGATATTGTGACTACTGTTTGTTTTTACCACTGCTGGGAACAGCGGGTAATGTGTTCTGTTACTTTCTTCAGCGGTTTTGTGCTGTGGCTCTATTGCAGCGAAGTGAATGCATTAAACCCATCATGATGAAAAGCGGCTGTGTTTATAATTCCAGCTCCAGCTGCCGTATTGATGGATACAATCTTTACCACATGCTCCAGGTGTCTTCTAATGCATGACTCCCTGCAGGAACTTCTATGTGCACATCTTAAACCACTTACTGGATTTGAACAGGATTGTTTTCCCCAGCCACTGGTGTAACAGGGTTCACTTGTGTGATACTGTACTGCTTCCCATTTCACTGAAGAAAACACCAGAAACACAGGGTCCTTTTTTTCCTTGTGACCCATGCCTTTTGAGTTATTTAGGTGTGGGATTGGGATAATTCATGGTGATTATTCAAAAGAACGAGAATAAACAGTGTGATGTAATACATTAGACATAGTAGTACATTGAGGGCCGTCTTTTCAAAGTGTTTACTCTTTTAACTCCTGTTTTTGAAAGAACAAAATGCCATATCAATGTTATAAAACTGAGAAACAAACAACTCTGCTAATGGTCCTGGGAGTCTACTGAGGTAAAAGTTTAGACGTTGTTCAAAGCCATTTGCAGATGGTAATACATTTAAATTAATGACACTGTACTGTAACTTTATAATAATAAAAAAGTGGATAGTTTAACCACGGCAACAAAACATGGTAATTATATTAGCCCTGGTGTTGTGTTTATTTATATATGTTATTTATTTATTTTATTATTGGTAGCCAATGCTTACTTTGCCTGGTTATTAATGAAACTCCTGATAAAGTCACAATCTTTTGGTAGTGATATTAAGCGTAGTTGACTGTATATTGAACATTCTCTATATAGCCTTATCTATGTGATTGTGAAATAGGCTGAATGAAAATGTGTATTAATTTACTGCATAAACAATATTATGTATTCATAAAGATGTTTGAAAATACTACAATATACCTTATAGAAAAAGTTTTTTAAATTTTTTTTTAAAACAAAACCATGCCTTTCGACTAGCACAAACTGGCACCATTACAAACTAATTTCTTCACATTTAAGGAACTGTAGTAGAAATACATCACTTTTTTTTCTTTACTACAGTCCTCAACATAGCACAGTTGCAGTTTATAATCTTTCTAAAACAGTGTATTTGTCAAATTAGTACCAGCAAAATCACTAAATGCACAGATCTATCTAGTCTAGTGACACATATTCCATGATGATACTTATACATTACACCGTCTTCACATGTTAGGTATTGTGTAGGACAAATAACCTGCATCAGCCATATCATAAGTACATTTTATATGGCTACATATGCTGGATGTTTTCATGATGGCTAGTGTTTTGCCTTCAACTGATTCACATCGAAGATTTCATAAATCATTTGTTCAGTTTCATTCTTCAGGAGATACAGAGTATATATACAGTACAGAGTAAGACCATAGTACAGTAAACCTTCCCAAAACGTTACAACTCAGTACTGGAAAAAACAAAAGCCTCACAAGACCCTCAACATGATGCTCCTGGCTACTTTGTTATTCTCTCAGCTTGATGTTTGATTAAAAAAAACCCCCAAAAAACACATTGTTTTGTCCTGAACTTCCCTCTGCTGGGACCTCAAGTGTTAGCATCTTGATGGATGTTTTATGTCTGCTTGCTTTAACCATGAATTTGACCTATTTTTGTATTTACTCAGCTTTGGTTAATGGAGCGAAAGAAGCTGTTTAATTTCCCTATACATACCTGTCATACCACTGGACTTACGTGCTTTTAAAAATGTATTTTTTTTTTGTGTGTGTTTTTTTTGTATTGTACATTCTTAGTGGGGTAAAATCTACTAAATGCCCCAACAAAAATGCCCCAATTGCTAATTCAAACAATACATTGGGATTCGTCAAAGCAAACTATGGCAAGCCAAATTATAATTTAGAGATACAGTAGTCTCTGGCTAAGAGAACACCCCACGTGAAGCAAGCAAAGTGTTCTCTTTGACAAATGGTCTCTAAAGCATGATTCGCACTGGATTAAGAAACCAAGCGTCCTCAGAGTTGGTCAAAAGCAGAGGAAGTCTAGTAACCTCCCAGACATGGATTCGTTTTCATCAAGAATAGTCGATAAATTCAAAATGAAATGCGAAGTTGTGGCCAGAGAAGGCGCTTTTGTGCATGATTTGTAAACAATGAACCGGGTCTAAATAACTCATTTCGTTGTACCTTCTTTTCCAAAGGCTGCAATAACCATTTTGTCTTTTGAGTGATATCGTTAAAAGCATTTATCTTTTAAGAGTCGACAGTTATGTTTTGTATTTTTCACCCGTCCCCAATTTGGTTATACTCAATAGTAGCGGTTTACTGTGAAGGCTGGTATTGCTTTGAGGCGAATACCCCAGAAATGCTGTATCAATTCTAACCCAACACTGACATGGTCGATCAGCATGGGAGTAAAAAGACACAGGACGCTTGAGTTTGACATTTTATAGAAGGTCCCGATGTCCTGTAAAAAAATCAGAGGACCTCTGACAGAAGTAACTGGCATAGAAAGAAATGGACGGTTTGCACGGGACTAAATTTCATGGATGTCGATATGAACATATGAGATTAACATGTATTTGTGAACAGGCTGGCTGGTGGGTGATGTCTGACCAGGAAGGATCACAAACAGACAGGACTGCGAGATATGCAAAGCGCTGATGCACATATTTATTGTAAATAAACAAAAGGTTTTAACAAACAAAACAACACGCTGGCCAAAACAAATAGACAAACAAAACACTAACAAACAACAAGAACCATGCTGGTGCTTCCAGCACAAGTAGCAATTATTATTATTCTCTAATTATGACTTCATCCTCACTTCTGTCTCCCATTCCCTCAACACTGAACACCCAACTCCCTGTACGTGAAACATTCATTCTTTTATGCAGCTGTGCCGAGACTCGATTGCTAATCAATCATTCAATTGAATCTCGGCACAGACTGCACTTGGACTAATTGTGCACTTCCAGTGCCCCCACATAAATACCCATTTTAATCTGCACGTAAAGTGGTTGTGAATTTCCTTTACATCACCTGTGCTACATAACCCACACTCTGTGCACCACTACAATAATACAGACAACATAAAACACAAACTAGGCACAGGGGCGGGGCACCCTGCCACACTATAAACTATAATAATAAACTAACTAACAACTAAAGTTAATAGACTAACTGACAAATTAACAAAACACCCCATGCATACGGCCTGATTATCATATTTTGTTTACAGTAAATGATTCGTAAATGTCGGCCCACACAAAGCTGTGGATTCACTAAAGAAAACTGCATTCATCAACAAGTTCACAGTAGTCAATTACACATTAACCTAGACGAAAGTAAATTACATTTTTAATACTGTACATGTAAGTAGGGTGACCACCTGTCCCTAATTGGATGGGATAGTCCCTAAATGTAAAGATCAAGTCCCGGTCCCAGACTAAATGCCTCTGGGACGGAATTTGTCCCAGATTCCTAGATGCAGTGCAATCTTACAGTTTAGCGCCACAGTCAAATCATAGCATATCTGTTTGGAGCAAAGCCCCGCCCCTGCCACAGCATTTTGCAATGCCTTACACAGCCCCAGAATGATTGACACATTGGATAGCCAATCTAAGACATAAAACTGTATAATCCCACTATCATGTGACTTTTCACACTCACATCACATGTTCCCCCACAGCATGACACTGATCTGCTTTGGCGACAGCAAACAAAATACAATTTGTAGAATATTTTAATTTCAGGGTTTTCTTTGTTTATGCAAAATGGCTGACTCTAAAAGTTAAAGTGATGCTGATAGTGATACACTGGTAAAGGAACGAGTACTCTATAAGGCCTACTCCACCAAAAAAAAATAATAAACACCTGTGCAAATTCAAAGAGGAATGGGTTACAACGGTCATACACGTGGATTAGGAAAAGTGCAAATGATTCAACATGAGTTTTTTTATACACTGTGTAGAAAAGATTATATAATTGGATAGTAAGAAGCATGTCCCATTTTTGCATTTTGAAAAGGTGGTCACCCTACATGTAAGTGTTGCTGAACTTGGTATGGGGATTTTAACACTGTAGTTGAAAAAGTCACAGAAAAGATTGTTTACAAAAATGAACACAAAGCACTGAATTTGCTTCCTGCTACAGATGGTTCTGATTAACGTTTGCATGACCATGCAGACTCAGAGATAATTAAACAGGCAGGGTCTAATTTATACATCTGATATCATACGGACATAAGTGGTCAATACTGATTTATGACCAAGGATTTGTGAATAAAAATATAAAAACAAGTGCAACAACGTTGAAACACATATCATAGTGCTGCGTACACTCCAGCTGGCAGCAACGGTAAATCATGTGTTTTGTTATGAACTCTATTGCATGTTCAGTAATACTATAATTACTCAGAAATGGTGGATAATCAATTGCATTTTGGCATTTAAGGCAATTATATTTTTAATGAACATCAGTTGAACTACAAATATTTTAAGTGGGATAAACTCTGTTAAATCAGTGTTCAAATATTCCACAGTTTATAGCTCCTAAAAGAACTCAGAAACTACAGATTCAACACTTACCGTTTGTTACCCTTTACGTAATGCACAAGGCATTATGACTTCAATTGCACTGATGTAGTGGTTTAAAAAAAATAATAACACATAATTTAACATGTCAAGGAGAAATACACTTTTTTTTCTCCAAGCGGTTCTTTGAAATCTATGCCTCCAGTCCCTATCAAGGTTATAAACCTCCACTTGTTTTTTTACTATTCACCACTGTTACTCGTTTGGGTGGGAAAATGCTCTTATTACTTCACTTCATTTCTATTTGTTGTAATCTCTCTGACCCTGAATCTGTAAGGTCACATTACTTTCAATAGGCCCCCAATATTTCAAGGATTAAAGTAATAATGAATTGTGCAAAAGTAGTGACACCCACAGGGAATGGAGGCACCCTGACCTTATCCATGGGCCAAATAGGCTATTGAGAGGCAATTAAGGCCTTTCTTGGCCTTTGATGTCTGTCAGTGTGGGCCTTTATACTTTTCTACTGTAAATAACAATGCATCAGGCAGCTCAGAGATCCTTGTTATATGGCGGCTCTCTTTTAAACAGATTACAAGTCGGCATAAAAAATGAAGTTGCTGTTAATATATTAGGAAAGCAAAGAAGCTAAAAGCCTGCAGAAAGCAATCCCTGGTTCTGTCTGTTGCTGAATAAAACATTTTAACTTTTACTTCTAAACAAAATAACATTGTATTTTGATATGTGAGAAACAGAAAGGTTTCCAAATTTGTGGTCCAAGGACCACTTGTAGGGTACAAGTTAATCGCAGGCTCTGCCTAAATATTAATATACTACAAATATTATTGTATACTTTATTATTATGCACTTTCAAAATATTATTTTAATATTATATATAAATATTATTTATTATTTTGCACATATTGTTTGTGATTAACAGACAAAAAACACAAACAACAGCCAAAATATTATTATCAGTTTTATGAAATTAAGGAGAAAATGTGGCATATGTAAAGAATGGGGTTCACCTGGCGTTTTGCATCTGTTATCAAATTTGCACTTTGCCATCATTAATCAGTTGGAATGTCCACCTTTTCCAGTGTGCTGAATTTATGGATGTCATGCTGAAAAGGGCAGGCCAATACATATAATTCCCTAAGGATACCAGCATATCTGATGTTGGCTGAGTGATCTAAGCTGTAAGGACTCTCAGCTCCTTCTCAGAAAACTTTTCTTTTCTTTTCCGTGCACTGAGGACTTTTTTGCCTTTCTTCGGACATATTTTTTTTTTTGGTTTGTATTTTCGTACTCCACAAATGTCATACAGCACCTGATGGTCTGACAATTCATTCCAGGGAAAGGTGGAAGTCGGCCATCTAGAAAGGGGGCGGAGCTACAGTACACCAAGTCATCACCTCAGAAGGGAAGCAATGTGGCAACTGCGGATTGGAGGAGAAATGGTTGCACTCGCTAACTAAGGGGGCGTGTCTGACGGTACTAAAGGGGACGTGGCTAAGTGATCTGGTCCTTTGTTATGGTTGCGAGCGAAGCAGAAGGAAAACCAGAAATGTACTGTGAGTGTTTAGTGTTTGTTTGTTTTGTTGTGTCTGATTCTACTCATTTGTTGTTATTAGACGGCTAACACGTACCGGGAGCTGTCACTTAAGGCCAGCACTAACCTGGACAGCACCAACCCAGACAGCACTGCACAACTGTACACGAAGAAATTATATTTCACCAATTGAACGTTAGCACTCACTCTAGACTTGTGATTGTGTGTGTGTCTTTGTGTGCGTTTATACTGTGTTCATCATTTCAGGACTGAACCTGTTGTTTAGAACAGTGCAATACACATTGCTGTGTATTGCCTGGGATTACAAAAATAAATCACTGTTTGGACCGTGAACTTTGTTGTCTGTCTTCTGTTATATATCACATCACCTCTACACCTGCACACTGCAAACCACTTTGCCACAGACCCTCATTATCATAATTGCGGATCATTATTTGTATGTGTTGAGTAATTTACATTGCTCTTAAGCTTACATAGGGTGCAGTGCAAAATAATTGCCTGGCCGCAAACACATTTTATTATTAGTATTATTATTATTGCTGTTATCATTAGTAGTAGTAGTATCGATAACTAAAAGTCAATAACAACGTATGCTTATAATGTTATAAACAACATTTGCCAAACTAAAAACAGAGTGACGGTGTACTGTATGTACGTACACATAATTGCCATGCTATATGCAAAATGTTTGAATATCATCTGTATAAATGACATTTTCCAGCAGAAAGATATTGTCAGTACAAAATCTATTTTCCCTGCCGTGGATGAAAATTTAAAAAGCCGACAGAGCTTGTGATACACAGAGCCACCGCAAGGATTATAGGCAAACAAAATGTTGCCGCCCTTCTTTTTCACTCTTTTTTAAAATGTTACAAATATAATTATATAGTAAGAAATGGCGCAGCTTGCATAAGTCTTGAAATTCTGTGTGGTTTAGTCTTTCACGATCCTCTGGTACTGCTCACTAAAGAGTGACATGAAGACGGGACCCCCGTGGGACCCAGGGGATTCCTCCTGTATTGGAAAAAAATTGTGTTCAATTTTGCAGGATTGGATGGTACAGGAGTGAAGCTCACGGGAACGGAAAATAAAAAAAAATGTAAAAAAAGCCTCTCAGGACGGGCAAGAACAGGATTTAAGCTTCTGGGAATGGGAAGGAATGGGACTACTCTGCCACCAGCAGACAGGAAGAGTGTTTATTTTTCTCTTTAAAGTCGTAAAAGAGCCTATGACATGGAACTTGACACACAAAATAATATTGACAGGTCTCACTTGAACATATAATCACATTAATTTGACCAAATTATGTTTAATCGCGCTACAATGAATCAAATAATACCTGGAAATACACAGAGGGCAATCTCCATTTCCTAGTGTGGGGCCAGGAGACTGTGACTTCAGGCGGACGGACCAGTGGGACAGCAGATGTCCGCGGAGAATCAGCGTCTTGGCAACACGGAATGGTTAATAAAAACCCTTACGTTTAACATAGATTGATACTTATCATATTTCATATTACCCATAATTGTATAGTTATGTCAGTCCTTTAGTTAACAATATTGATACATGAATTATTGATACTAGCAGAATAACCGAACGCTGTGGATTGCTACTGGCATGTACATATCTCTCTTTATATACATATGTACAGTATTAAGGATGTGCAAATCATAATGCAGAAATGTCAAAGGCTACGATTTGCTCGTAGCAGCTACTATTTTTTGGAGGTACTGCTTCGGCACTATGTTGAAGGGGTATGTATAATACTACGATTTTTAATAAATAAATACATGATGGATACTCCCTGAACATTTATGAAATATTATTTCAACACCATGTTTGTACCTCCAAATAATAGTTGATCTCTGTTTATCACAGGTTGGGATGGGACATTTTTTGACAGGATAGGATGGGATGGGAATTTAAAAAAAAAAGTTTCATTCACTCTCTAGTTCACACAAATCAAAATAGTGTCCTTGAAACAATCAAAACAGTGAGACAATAGTGATAACAGTGCATGACAAAAATAAGAAGAAGAAAAAGAAGAAGAAGAAGAAGAAAAGAAAACAATTCATTATCACACAAAAAACACAAATATCAAGTAAGTCTTACAGTCACCCGTGACACAGTAGCTAATAACACCCAGGCAGAAGAAATTCCTGGTTTTAGGGATAAATATAGCTGGGTATCATCAGCATAGCAATGGAAGTTCACTCCTTGTCTGCGGATAATGTCACCTAACGGTAGCATATATAATGAAAACAGCAAGAGACCTAGAATGGAGCCCTGTGGAACACCACAGACAACTTCCGATAATTACGATTTTACCTCCCCAATAGAGATGAACTGAAACCTATCAGAAAGATAAGATTTGAACCAGGATAGGACAAGGCCAGAAAGTCCTATGATTCAGTAGGAAGGAATGGGCTACAGCAGGGGTTCCCAAACTGTGGTCCCGGTGGGCTGCGGGAGCAATGACATTCTATGTATTTCTTTCTATTAATAGCAAAAAGCAGGCGCCGAAGGCAGCTGTAACTGTAGAAAAACAAAGTGTAGCAAGGGAGTACTGGCAGACTGTCAATCAAAGCAGAAATTCACAAATTACAGTTAACAGATTGTCTACCTGTAGACGGTATGTGGAGTGAGAGCCCTGAAAATAGGGCAGTGTTAAAGTCATGTGATCGCTTTGCTGGCAGATGTAAAAAGTGTGTTAAGTATTAATAAAATTACAATATGTCGAATCCACTACCAAAGAATACATTTTGCAAAGCATAAAGAACAAAAAAGGCAGATACAGGAGTCTGAATGCATTTGTACCATGTGCTCAGTTTTGAGGTGCTGGAATGGGTTTTTTCTTTTGTAGAAATGTTTTCATACTAACTTTTGTACTTGATAACATTCATTTAAAAATACAATTGATGACTATGAAATAAGTTTTTGTGACTAATCAGCTATTAACAGTTAAATATTGAGTACTTTGATATATGTTTCAATATTAACTAAATCAAGTTATTAATCAAACTGATAAATCTTGTTACATAACGGTAATTGATTTATTAAAGTGTTTGGATATACTGCTATTTTATTGATTACTGGCTCGTTCACAGTCGTCTTAAAATAACGCTAGAATATGTTTTGTTGGAAAATAATATATATATATATATATATATATATATATATATATATATATATATATATATATATATATATATATATTGACTGATTCAAATTTCGCTGCAGATGGATTTATTTTCATAAATTTTCTTTTGGTTAAGTGGAGCAGCTGCGCTCCGCGATTTATTTATTTATTTATTTATTTATTTATTTTGGGGGGGTTGCAAACCAACTGAATGTGATTTTGCAAGTTGTATTTGGTTGTACCGAGTAGTGGTGAAAAAAGTAACTTATGCAAGGCTCTCGTTTCCCTCTGTATTGTGTTCATTCGTCTTTTTTGTGCATGACAGTGTAGCCAGCTAGTTTAACAAGTCAGCAAACGAACTACAAACGGGTAGGGAATTCTGGGACACTTCCTGTTTCCCCGGCAGGAAGGATACCTTTCTTCTCCATGTGGGTAGTTTACATTAGCATACTGGAGTTAGTTTGTAAAATGGCTCCAGCTGTGCAACAGTGTACTGATGTCCATCTGCTATACTTGGTTTCGTACATTCATACATTGAAGTTCGATATACACATGGACCTTTGACTGGTCACAGGCACATTGTTAGTAAGCTCAGTGGGGTCCTGATGTTTACTTTAATCTCTAACTACTTTTTGGCTACTGATTTTAAATTTTACACAAATTAAAATGAATAGTTTAAAAAGCCTTTGCTTTGCTATCCCAATCAAAATTATGTGCTCTGTGCTGTTATACATATGCATGAGGAAACAGATCCTGTGTGCTATTTGATTGGCTATTTTACTACCTCTGTGAGCTGTGATTGGCTTAATTGTCACTCATACAATGCAGACTGCACATGTTGAATACCCGTGTTATATTAAAGAGGCAGGTTGTTTTAAAGAAGAATTCCAAAATGATACAGTACATCAATGCAACTTTAGAAACTAATGGGCGGGCTGCCAAAAATTGCCCCATGGGCCGTATGTTTGACACCCCTGCTATAGAGTGTTAACTATTTATTTTAAACTATGTCATTCAGCTTTAACTGCAACCTATTTAATAAACTGTAATTTTAAAAAAAGCCCTGCTAAAGCTCACAGGGAATTATACTAAATTTCCCACACAGAGGACAGGTTTACAGGGTGTCTGCTATTGATTGTACCCTGATCCATGGAGCCTGCTCTTCAGGGTGGCAATGCCGTCAAGGAAGAAAATTGAGGCTGCGTCTCATCAATCAATATTTCTCGAGTAAGCAGAACAAAAAGAAAAATATGCCATTGCACAACATGACTTTTATTGTATATGCATTACAGGAGAAGGAAAAATGTTTTTTTACATCAAACAAGGAATACATGGTAAAAGTAAAAGGTAAGCAGTGAGGTTTCACTTTACGTTGCCTCTTCCTGTCCTCTGCTGAGTGCTGTGTCTGTTGATTGCTTATTTTATGTCAGTGTAAGCCACCTCCACCTTTCACAATAAGCTACCGACCAAAAGATACGCCTGGACTGCTGGGGCTTTTGATATCACTTTTAAATATGTAGAATAAAATAAAACACAGGGTCTGAAACTGTGTTTAAGAATTATCTGTAATGCACTTCACCCAAGTCAAAGCTAAAATAACTTTTGGAAAACAAAATAGATCTGAGACTGTTAATGTGATAGGAAATGAGTTTCAAATTGTTGGTTTAAAAGAGAACTTGAAAGAGTATAGGTTATAGCTATACCAATACAAGAGCTATCATGTTTTAAGTATTAGGTATTTAACTAAATTATTAACAAACCTGTTTTCTTCTCTTTCATATCCCTACATTTTAATCTGGATATTACTTTTGGCACTTGCTTGAATCCTGACATGAAAGAAAAATAAATACTGTTGCTTTCACATCTAAACTAATTAAAAGCTAAAAGAAGGCCCTGCAAACATCTTCTTTTCAAAGTTTATTTGAAATTAAATATTCTATGCATAACCTGCATTAAGTTATTGAGTTATTGAACCTGCATGATTTCTGCAGTATTCAAAGACACTAAAAACATCTTTGCGTTCAAGGTTTTCAGCATTGCACCTTGTTAAAAGCAAAGTAAAGAATGATGCATTGTGGGTATGTGGAGGAGCAGGCTCTGTGAACTAAGCCAGCAGACATTCAAGTCCGATCATTCCTGAGATTGCAGTGCCCGGTTGCATAATACACCTTAAGTGACTTTTCCCCTTAGTTTTCCCCTTAAGTGTTCTGTAAGTTTAAGTGTGTTTCATAAAACAACTTATGGGAGATCTTTGTTCTCAGGGTAGTATTTGTACTCTAGTATGTCCCTTAAGTTAGTTAACCATTGCACAAGACGACTTAAGGGAAAATTTAAGTGAAAATACAACTGAGGTCCCTTAAGATGAAAAGCTAAAATGAAGAGGAAAATGGAGCCACGCTTCACAGAAGGATTTCCAGAGATAGAGAAAATGTAAAAACGCACTCGAGCTACTCGGTGCACAACAAGCTTACAGTCTATTGGCTGTAGAAAAGGCTGACAAGAAAAGCACTTAAGTGGTTTCCCTTCCCTTAGTGGACCAGTTAAGGTCTTTTATGCCACGCTCATAAGTGATTCCCTCAGATAAGGGAAAATCTGCCCTTTTGTTAAATACTTAAGAGAAATATTTAAGATGTTTTATGCAACCCTTAAATGTTCTGTTTATGAAACACTAATAGTTTATTTATTTCGTGTGCTGGCTTCCTGGATAAGTATGCGTGTAAAAGCTAATGGTTAGCCAGGAGCAGTGGAACTTTTCTAACGAAACTGAAGTATGCTGTATTTGAATGTAATCGTTGCTCATTTACTATGTCTAATTTGGTTCTAATCTGGAACTAACTGCATGGCTATGATTGCATGATTAGCAGTGTAACTCTACATGGTTGAGCATGTGTACTCTAATATTAATGTGGTTGGACTAGGTTGTTCCTGTTGATGAGTAATTAAGGAATGGCTTTGGCTATGTATGCTCTTGCTGAAATGCCCAATAGCATTTTAGAAAGTATCTGATCATAGCTGACAAAATATTTCCCTTTGATTGGCTGTCCAATTCAAAAGTGACTGAGGATACCTTTTGTTGAGTGAGGATAGTTGGGATTGAGTATTTCCCAAAGGACAAGAGACTACACCAATGAATAACAAAATCACTATGCACAGTTAAAAAAGACAATTTCCATGCCAAAAATGTTTGGCATCCTGTATAAAGCAATGGCTACAACAGAATAATGAAACTAATAAGACAGGCAATGGAAAGAACATCCTGTGACAGGGAGGACCCTGTCGCTGGTCCAGCTACGCGGATGCTTAGTAAATAGGAAGGCTTGTCCGGAGCTCAGCTGATCGGGAGGTCCTGATTGGCTGGGGGGTGCGTGCCTGGGGAGCCTACGCCTGCTTAAGAATGCAACAGCACCAGCGTTCGAGGTTACTGCAATGCCATGGCTACTCAGGCGGGCACTGAGAGAAAGCCTCTGTGTTCGTTTACACCGTGAAATAGAGTGTCCACTCCAGAGGAGAGAACTACTGCACGAAACTACGCTCTTGAAGGCATTGCCTGCCAAGGCCGTCGGAAGAGGCCGGAGTCGCCAGGAAGAGGCTGGAGTTACCGGGAAGACACCAGGACTTGGCTAGGTTAGTTTAGGGGATTTGATCCCAGCAACAGTATAGCGAGGGTTCCTAGAGCGGGACGTCTAAGTGAGGCTAGCGCTTGCCACGTGTGGCAAACTTTCATTTGTAGCTTTGTTTTGTTTTGTTTTGTCTTGTCTTTATTAAATCTGACACTAGGGCTACCATTGCTGGTACCCTAGTGGCAGCACCTGTGTTAATTAAATCTGTCACGCCTGTGTGGTGTGTCAACACCCACTCCTCTGTGTCTGCCTTATTATTATTCAGTGATGACCCACGTAGGTAACATCACCCTGTTACACTGTTTAAATCATTTAATTGAGATGTCTCATGTCTGCCACAAAGCACCGCAATATGAAGCTGGGTGCCACTGATATAATAGCAGCCAAGCAAGGAGAAATTAAAAGATAGGTTGTCAAGGGCAGTGTGACACAGAATGTCACTCCTTTAGCTGAGCGACAGTGATGATGTCCAGGAAGAGCAGCAGCAGGGAAATACAATTACATTAACCAGATTTATTCTTGCTAGAACTTATTAGCAGATTGCAAGGTGACACTGCATTGACAGGGTGGCACTATGGACAACGTGACTTTGATGCAGCTCAAGAGAAAGATCACATAAGCGCAATATCCACTTGGGGCTTTTAAATTATGAACTCTGAGCCTACAGTAGTTCAATATTTGCAGCAATACACAATCACCATTATATTTCATTTAATCATTCCTGGCAATGCTAATAAATAAAAATATGCTAGTTCTGGACATTCTGTTCCTATTTTGATGGTTCTTCATTGAACAATTCATTTAAAACATGATCAAAAAGTAAATCTAAGAATTATTTTTATTTTCCTGACTATGTAAACATTTTATTATTTGACTGCAGTTTGTTTTTTAACTTCAGTTAAGGTCGTGGATACCAGCAGTAGAATATATATTTTTTAAAGAATATGCTTAAGAGATTAGAAAGCTGAGCAATGCAATTATGAATGTACCCTAGCAACCATCTCCTGACGACAACGTGTGTCTGTGGTATTGGCTAGATTGAGAGCAAAAATGAAAAAAAGCACTGTGCCCAAGACAAAGGTTCACACAGCACCATTTTTTAGTTTTAGAAATACCTGAACAATTTAGACTTGTAAATATCTAATATATTTTTGGTAACACTTATCAGATTTATTTTATGTAAACTGAACCCCAAAACCCAGAATTTAGGGGTAGTTTAGTTTTTCACGATGATGCGAGCACATAATAAAATATAATTTTGACATAGATTCTTTTTTGAGCACTGCTATTTATAAAACAATACACTGACTGTTCAGCTTTATGCAGTTTTTCATCTACTGCATATTTAAGACATGTTGTTTGTCCAACGGAAAATGCTCAACTGCGCCTAGTAGGGTTGTGCCAACTACTCAGATCGTACGAGTATCTGTTATTATCATGGCAATGCTCTGAGTATCAGTAATTTATTACTCATTACTTGTAGCAGATTATTTTTCAATAGAATATAGAAAATCAGCTACTGGTTACTGTTGGGCAGAGATACCTGACAATCTCATATTTTGAGGTAGAGAACCAATCCATACAGGAAGGAGGAGGGACTTGTACTTAACAGACACATTGCGCAATAAAGAAATAGAACAAAATACACATTAGGCCTTAAAAATCAAAATCCTTCTTAAATAAACATTACTTTCTGCAATAAATTTTAGGCTACTTCCATTCATTGACATCATATGTAAACGCGTATCAGTACAAGTATGTATCTTTTGGTTTACATGCTAAAATATTATACTGTAGGCATCCCTTGACATTAAGTGAGAATATAGAGAATATAGAATTGTTGTCTTGTTTTTAACTGGCATCCATACGCTCACGGTTTTCCTAATAAATTTTGCATAAAGCTGACGTTTTCCTTAATATAGCAACGGGTTTGCTTAGGAAATTATCCAGACACAACTAGTAATTCATCATTGTGTGACATTTTGTTTACGACATTTACAAGAGACTCAGATATGCTGGGAATTTAAGAGCAGATTATCAGTTTTTTTTACTTAAGGTGCAGAAGTAACCAGGATTTGTCTAAAATCGAAGTCTATCTCTTGATATACTGGGTATATTTAAGTAGAAAAATGAATGTATCACTTTAGGTATCAATACATGTATATGGCTTGTAACCAGGAGGTCCCCTGTTCAAATCCCACCTCAGCCACTGACTCACTATGTGACCCTGAGCAAGTCACTTAACCTCCTTGTGCTCCGTCTTTCGGGTGAGACGTAATTGTAGTGACTCTGCAGCTGATGCATAGTTCACACACCCTAGTCTTTGTAAGTCGCCTTGGATAAAGGCATCTGCTAAATAAACAAATAATAAAGCTTTTTTTTTTATTTTTATAAATCATGTGGAGGAAATCTAATTCATTTGTTCCATTTCATATAGTTCCCCTGTAAAGCTGTTGATATCTGTAATAAAATGTTGTGTAGATGTCTGCATTTCTTAGTTTAGAGTATGTGAATGCTTGAGAATTGTAGGTTTAAACTCAAGGCTCTAAGCCACTCTCTGGTTGGCTACATCACAACATGAGTTTAATTAATCCCTGCACTTAAGCCACTATATTTAAAATAAAACCTGTAATGTCTCAAACAGCTATGCAATAAAATACTTATTTTAATCCCTTCGACGCCAAGCAATACATTTTCAGGCAGCTTTAATTAGTTTAGTTTTGGCTATTGGTGGAAGAAGGCTCTCCAGACCAAAATTGTGCACCCCGCTCTGTATTCAGGTATTCAAATGTTTATAACTTTTCAATACTGACGATTTGGATCCAAACCAAAAACTTTATGCATTCAATGTGCAAAGTACTATTTATTAGTTTTAAAGTGATTTGTGAGGATACCTTAATAAAGCTTTATTTTTATTATTTCTTAATAGGTTATTCTCCCATAATGAAAATCATTCTGCTATGTCAACAATTACAGACAAGTGGGGGAAGCATGCTGTCTCTTCATGGAGGGTTTGGGTGATGAAATTTAGGACAGGACATAAACACGGGTGGGAGTTCAGCATTGCTGAATGCCTGGCCAAAGGAGTCATAAGAAATTCAAGAATGAGAAAAGGCCATTCGGTCCACTTGTGCTCGCTTGATTTGATGCCAGCGTGGTCTGTTGGCACTCAGGAGAGGAAAAACAGAAAACCCACAACCAAGTTAGTAGGGGAAATGAAACCTCTGGGAATCCGTGGCTAAATGGGCCGTCCTTCCTCCAGACGGCTAGCTAAAGGTCTTATTATGGTCACAGAGAGAGTTATACAGTATTGTTCCTGACATCATCCAGTCTATTCTTGAAGGATCCGGTAGTCTCTGCTTTAACAACTCTGTCCGTCAGCCTGTTCTAATGGTTCACCACCCTTTCCATGAATACTTGCAGAGTATCACTTCGCCAGTGGACTCCACTGCAGACAAGGCTTAGCTTTGTTTTGTGAACAGTTAATCTACGGTCACGAGTCAGTATAAGGAGTTAGTAAGGTAACTTCAAAATCATGTCATTTTTTTACGTAATCATGTTGTGCTAAGAGTTGAGAATTTGTGTTTAATGATTCCATTAGAAGACCCACTATACAATAGCACAATGTAACAAACAACCTAATAAATCAAAAGTGATCTTTCACAATGAAATTCATTTACATTAAAAATACATCTCCCTGAATATCAAAGCTTGGAGAGTGGGACTTAAAGCCCAGGCAGCAGCTGTAAAGAGAGCTACAGTTATTTAATAATTTAAAACAATAAAAATTCAAAGGCCACAAATATCTTATGGCTTTGTGTAAGCAATATGATCATAATGTTCTAAGGAGGAAATTAATGGTGGTGCTTCATAATGTGCTTCTGTATTAGTGACTATACATTTCTTTGTATAAATAGTAATGGGCAGAAGAATGAAACATAATCTCATTGGAAATCCTCCTGATATTGGTAGAGACGATTAATGTGGTAGGATATTGTATTATTTGCCTTGAGAAATGCAGCAAATCTCTGTACACTCAGATAGATGAATATGTCTGGAACCAAGTACTGTAGACACTTATAAAAGTGTACGGTGGTATACAATGGTAAATACATATAAAAGTGTAATAAATCATATAGTAGTAGAATCCTGCTTAAAGCACAGTAAATTACAGACAAACCTTTAACATTCTTTTTTTTTTTTTTTTTTATTTAGTACCCGCCAATTATTTTTTCATTATTTTCCGATAAGTATCCAATAATTATTTAGGCTCAGCTCACCGCTACCACCCCTGCCCTGACTTTGGAGCGGCAAAGACGAACACACGCTGTCCTCCGAAGCCGACCACTTCTTTTCACACTGCAGACTCACCATACAGCCACCTCAGAGCTACAGCATCAGAGATCAACGCAGCTCTGGGCAGCTTACAGGCAAGCTCACAGGCGCCAGGCCAGTCTACAGGAGTCACTGGTTTGCGGTGAGCTGAGGACGCCCTGGCCAACCGGCGACGTCCAGGCTATGGGGCGCATCCTGCACTCCACGTGGACTGCCTTTACTGGATGCGCCACTTGTGAACCCCCTAACATTCTTTTATAAGAACTATGCATATTGAAAGACGTGACATAGAGATTGCCCCATCCTGTCTCTTGATAGCAGATAAAAAGCTGCTAACCTGAGCATCTGCCTGTCTGCTGTCTTGCACATCTTAACAAGACCTGCTAAGCTTTCATATATTGAAAAATACATGTCAAGAATGCAATTTGCACAACAAATAATCCATATCTATATAACACAGTACATAAGATCTGTACAAAAACTAAAGGATATAACTATTTTATTTAATTTTTTTGTTTATTTTTTATTTATTCAACTGGAAAACATAGAAAGAACTGAAATAGTAGATGTGCTGGGGTCAACAGTATTTCAACTAATTTACTCTCTGACTCTGACATTACGTCATTTAGAATTGTAGCCACTGCGCACGTCTGACTTGCTATCTTATCCAGATGCAGACACAGCTGCCAAAATCCACATGAACAGAATTTGAGTGCAACAAAGCTTTCTTAAAAATATCATCCGTTTAGTCAGGGCAAGGTATACTGTAGTTACTATACCCCGGGACAAGAAAGAAATGCCTTTTTAACAAAAAAGGGACTTCTATCAAATTGTATGACTACTGAAAACAAAATTCATTGTTGTTTTTTTATTTCTACAATCACATCTTATCACAAGGCGAGGCACCTGCGCTGTTGACACGCCAAATTTCTTTGCAACAGCAGCCTGAGAAACCACAGGAGACTCCAGCTCCTTCAGGAGTTCGACGTGCTTTACGCAATTTTATGCAAGTCACAGTGCAATCATGTCCTCATTGCACTGTGCTACGCCAACCTGTCTTGCTCTAAAAAGCGATCTCCGTTCATCAATTGAAAATAATGTATCCCAATTAAATGAAGTGACGTCCCAATTAAACAACATAAACAGCATTGGGAAGAACCGTCATCCCAAGAAATATATGGGGTTGGAATGTCAGCAGCAGTGTGTTACTTATAACTAGCAAATAACAAAAACAGCACTCGCTGTATCATATTTGATACAGATAATGGTTGTCATATCTGTTTCTTATTAAGATCTAGGTTCATCACATTAACAGACCTTCACATAGTGTTTTATGGTTCTTATTGACAAATCCTTTGCATAACAAGTGGAATGCAAACTAGAATAAATAATAGTATCTTTGTGATTTGGTTAGTTAAGGGGATCCACATTTCAGAATGATCTTTCACAATGCACAACACAAGAGTAAAAGTACATTTAAAATCTTTTTTTCGTTAAAAAATACAAAAAACTAAATTCATTTAAAAAAAGCTTTACGAGACCGTTTTTTAAATGGACAGTAAGTCACTTTGTTAGACCTGGTTTTCGATTGAAAGCCTCCCTTCCGTTGTTTCTCAGTACTGAAGCAGTTGAGTTGTTGCCTGTGGCAATGTTCTGTGATGAGCCTTGGGGTCCTGAGGTCTGAACACCTTTTTTAGTCCTGAATTCTTGCCCGTTTCAGTTAGATAAGCCTCCACCCCATCACCTCTTGACGCCTGCCACTGCCCATAACAAAATTCCTTTCCTATCAAAAATGAAATGGAAGAAAAGCATCGCTTAGCTGGACTTCATCATAGAATAGTGATTGCAAAGAGAGGGAACACTCAGCTCTGCAAATCCTAATGTGTTGCCAAAAGGCATCTGGCTTGTGTTAAACATACTCTGATAAAATGCAGGTTCCGTTTTATTTATTTATTTTGTTTGACCAAAGTGCTGTCTCTTCATGTATTGCCTCGTCATAGACAGAAGATAAATGAGGTTTCGACCTAATGACGCTGCTTTTGCTCATTGCTGAAAGTTTCTACCAAATAGTTCTCACATACTGTATGATACCCATTGTGTTTTACAACATTTCTGCATTTGGCAGATATGTATGGTGTACTGTTTTTTAAAGAACGCACTTCAGCTCCCCAAATCTTTTCAAACTTGGTCTATGTGACTATAGATGGCATGTAAAACACATACAGCTTAAATTAAAGCAAAGAAGCGCTGCCAAAGGGTTACAGGCGAAGTTAGTTCAGTGAATCTCAATTTGCTCAAGTATCTTAATATACAATTGTCCTGCAATTTAAAATACAACCTTTAGGAAAATCCTTAAAAGAACATGTTAAATATAACATTTAACAGATACTGTGGCAAAGTGGTAATTAGTGCACTGGTGTAGAGCAGGTGAAGTGCAGGTGCAGTAATCCAACAATGAAAGACAGACAATAAAGTACGGGTGAAATGGTTTCTGTTTTACTTTGTAAATCCAGTAAACAAAAGGAGGGCTGGCAATACAGTGATGCGTATTGCGCAGTCCCATAAATAATAACAATAATCCAGTACATACACACAAAATACAAACACGGTCACAAGTCCAAAGTGACTGCTGTAGTGCTCGTGGTGAAGTAAAAGTTATCCGTGATACAATGTGCAGTGTTGTCCGGTTTTAGTGCTGGCTTTAAGCGACAGCTCCGGATCGTGTTAGCCTTCTAATCTAATAACAAACAATTAACAGAGTTTTAGACAGACAGACACAACAAACACAACACTCACGGTTCTCTATAAACAAAACACAGGTCCTTCTGGTTTCAGCGTAACCATAATAAGGAACAGATCACATCACTACGTCCCCTTTATATACCGTCCACCATGACCCCTTGGTCAACGAGTGCAACCGCTCCTCCAATCCGCGGATGCCACGCCATTAGCCTTCCGGGTCAATGATTTAGTGTACCATAGCTCTGCCCCCTTTCTAGATGGCTGACTTCCACTGAACCCTGGGAATGAATTGTCGGGCCATCTAGTCCAGGGTACTCTGTTCCTGTTACACAGCGCCCTTGCAGGTCGGAAGGGAGATCTAACACCAAGAATCATTCTTTCTCTGTCACAATACCTATTCAGTTTTTCCAGCCTACTTCAAGTTTGTTAAGGAATTCAAACTTTGGTTTAATAATTTGGAGAGTTAATGTCAAATTGTGTAATTCCACAATCATGTTCAATTTAATACTAAAACATAATCAATTTGGGGTCTAATTATTGCATACCATTCCACAGCCTTTGGTGGTTGTTTACATTCCCAAATGTACTTTTAGCAGTAGGAACACACACTTCCTTCCCTATGTCACTCTGTGAGCCAAGCAGAATTATTCCTGCTACTACTTGCCACACAATTATGATGTAAATTACATCTCCAATCCTTGGTATTTTGTTTCAAATGGTGTTTGATGGCTATACTAATATGATTTTATAGACAACCGCTTACTGTATTTTGCCACCATTGATTTATACTGTTAATGCCTTCTTTGTAAAATTTATATATAAAAAAAACACCAAAAAAAACAGAAAACAAAACACTGCTCATCCAAACAGCAGGAACATGCTGTATTGTAATCTAAGACTCCCAAATAGTTGAATAACCTTTGATCTAATTGACTTCTAGGTAGCTTGTTGGCCACATATGAAATCTCAATAACTATCTCAACTATAAAGACCTATATCAGAATTGTGTAAAAGCAAAAGCCTAATCGTACAAGAACCATACCATTAGACATTTTGAAAGTTTATATCTGACGGGTAAGACAAGTTGCAGGAGGAATCGCATAATTGTAAAGATTTTTTTTTTTTTTTTGTAAACTTCCTTTGATTTGTTATTCTCCATGATTGATGCAAAGTGAACTACTGTAATTCAAGCTCTTTTTGGTTTGATTACAGTCTGTGAACTTTTGATAAACAGAGTGTTTTGTTCTGAAATGGTACAGAAAACAGAAATGTTGCATTTTAAAAGTAAATGGTGCATTCCAAATTTATGTGAGTATAGGAACTTTTTTTCTCACAATTCAAGCACTGGTATATGGTAAGTGAGTAAGTTAATCTTCCTAATCAGACCCTACATCTGAACATAGATGAACATTTTAAAGAATGACTGATCAGCTGCAGTATCTATGGAGGGATACGTTAATGTCACATAATTAAATAAACTATATTTTTGTTCATGTGTATCAAAGCTAATGTTACACTCACATTATCTTATTAGTGCAGTATCTCAATAGAAGAAATATGCTGCAGTCAATAACTCGCACTTTGACCTTCGGCTACTTACCTTACCTCATTGTGCATCAGTTTGAACCTAGAAATAAAGCTGAGGTGAAGCAGGACCCCCATTAGGAATGAGATGTTGCATTGAAATTGAGATATCCAGGGTAAAAAGAACATAGCAGATTTGATGTGCTCTACAACACAAATACTGTGTGGTCTTCAATACCCTTTCTGTCTATGTAAATCACAACCAGTATGTATAATTTCTGAAAATAAGCACCTCAATGCAATAGGAAAAAATACAGGCAGAAAACAAGTAGGATTAGATTACTCTTGTACTGCAGCTGTAGTTCAGAAGTACAATTGTTTTCTGTGGCGCATGATTTAGGTCTTGAGGCTCTCTTTTGATTATTGTGATAGAGGTGCTTGATCAAGATGAGACAGGTAAATCATAGGCACCACTTTTTTAGAGCTCAGGTTGTAAGGTTATGTTGATAAAGTGATTGCAGAATCGTTTTAAGACACATAAACACAGTAGTCACATATGACTACTATCTACTAAAATCTTTGTATGCTATCCACTTTATTCATAAATGCTACCACTATTGGTAATACACTACCAATCACGTTTGACAGTATAAATAGTAAGTACTGGGTACTAAGGGCTGGCAACCAGTAACAGTTTAAAAAGCCTCCTCCCCAGACTATTTTCTTCATAACATATTGCAACAGACAGCTAAAAATATACCTTTCCAGGCTCCAGCGCACAACTAAGCAAAACAAATACTGAGTAGATTCTGTAACCTCCCGCAATAGTTTCCAACTGAATGTATTTTGTTTGGCAGCAAACTCCTTGAGTTGGGAGTTCATAAAGATCTAATGGAAATACAGTGGAGGGTCTCGATCAACGCTTTAATATATACAGGTTGTGGTTCCTTCAGGCATGTCTCCTTCACAGCAGTTTAACATCTTGCCTGCACTGAGGAAGAAGTAGAGCTGTCAGAATTGACACGGCCCACTGCAATGAACTCTCCAGGTTCAAAGAAGTGCTATTGATCTGATGTTGTGCTTCCTTTAAAGTTCCTGTGCTGCCCCAGGCTGGGCAGTGTCTCCAAAAGGTCAAAAATTGCATCACATTTGGGAAAGGTCAACTCATATATGTGACATCTGGACATAAAAGCAGTAATGGAATATTAAAAAAAAAAAAAAAAAAATATCTTGTTTAAATCTAAATGTATGCGTGTTGTTTTTTATCAGAGAATAAGGAACTAAGGCATTTTTCAAAAGCATATCCAGCATCTTACACTACTGGGAATTTAATAAACACCTTTTACAATGTATCACCAGTTTTTATGATACACGTGACCTAGTGATAGATTATTACATTTTATGCTACTGCTTTTGATAGCCTTATAGCAGTCTCCTATTATGCTTCTCCTTTGTCAAAGATTTGTTGTCATAGTTTTCCATTTTCAAAACATCGATATTCTAAATAACTAATAGCTGCAATACAATTGGATATCTTTATTGAACTTAGTGCTGTAATCATTACAATTAGGAACATAATACTTGCATGGAATGGGAAGTTATGAAATTCAAATCTGTATGCCAGAATTAATGAAAAAATAAAAAGTGTGCCCTAAATATTTACATTGAGTCTGATATTTATTTTCTGCTCCTTTAAAACATTATTTAAATAACAGAATTAAATCGCTGTTTTTTTAATTGTTAATAAATATCACAAAACATTTCTATTTTTGAATGGCTTTTGGTTGTTTGTGTTGATAATTGTCTGCCTTATAACATCCTGGTATATGATTAGTGTGAAAATACAGCTTTCTCTTTATTGCATTACATAGAACAACGGCAGATATTTGTTTATATCTAAACAAATGAGCATAATTGCATTTCTCACTGTGCCTGAAACTGATCCAATGGGAATGTCTTTTGGGTTGAGATTCTACAAATATGAAAATGATATTTGCAATGCAATCTATTTTTTTTCTCTAACTTGTTATTCCACACTTAGCAGTGACTGTTGTTTTTAATATCTGTAAAAATTGCTCGGCAGAATCGGATGTGTCTTTTTTTGTTCAAGATAGAAATCCACTCTACAGTATGTTCCAACTGGTTTTGATTAAGGATAAGAAATGAAGAATGCTGTAATTTGTAAAAAGACATTTAGTCCAGAAATGCTTAGTGGCCATATCCATCCCCATCTGGTTTTATTTTAATCCAGCTCGAGTCGCATATGAAATTATACTTGGCTGTCTTCATTTTATTAGTCAGCCTTGATTTATGACCTTCAAAGCAAAAAAAAAATTGGCCGACATTGGACTTTTCTTTTATAACTCTTGTTCGGGGGGATGTGAAAAGCTGGAAAATGAGTCTAAACAGAAGGAATGCATTACGTTACTCCTTGAGAAAGTGCAGGGCTTCAGTTGGGCTTCATTGTGTATTTTTATAACAGGCGCCTCCTTGACCGGCTATGATTTTGCAGATAAGCGGTGCCAAGTACTTGTGTACACTTCATCAAACTGGTCCTGCCACATTGGGATGCAGAGCACGCTAACATGATAGGTCATTGACTACAGCAAACACAATGTGGCACATAGCTTTTTATTTTTTTCAAATTATATCATAATGGTTGGCCTAGGTATATTTTTGTTTCCTTATTGTATTACCAGGTAATTGGTGTTAGTCCCATGTAAACTGGTTGAATCTTTGCATGTGGGTTGTTAAAAATCAAGTCGGTGAAACTCAGTGGATATTATTGTATATTTTTTCTTTATGCTTGTCTTTTTGTTCGGCCTCCCAAGTTGGTAATTTCCCTCGTACTTTCTGCTCCATTTCAGTTTCCTTTTCTGATACTGTGTAAGAATTACAAGGTGATTCTTTATTTACAACTCCATCTGTCCTGTCTATATTTCATATCATACTCATAAATCCAACCAAAGCACCTGAGGAGGTTTAACCTGAAACAGTAACATCGTTGTTTTCTGTGACCTTTTCTATGATCTATATACCAAATCATGTTCTGTAAAGTGCTTTTTTTTTCTTTCCTTGTTCTACGCATGCAATTCAGCATTGTGATAAAGGGACACGAATGGAAACATCTGTTTGAAAATATTTTCCCCTTAAAATACAAAAGCTAATTTGAAACAAATGAGATTCTGTCATCTCATTAAATGTTTGTGAATATGGGCCACTAGTTGCTTGTCAGTGTCAATTGAATGTCAACAAATCATAATACATAAGGGGACACCTAAACAGTCTATCCTTCGGCTAATGCATAACGTGGAACCTAAAAGCAGTTCAAGAGTTCAACAGATATTTTAACCCTTAGCGGTCCATTTATTCAGCGTGTCTCAGGCACGTCAGGTCCAATTTATTTTCACACGTGCAGTTTATTTTAGATGCGCTGTTTAAAAGTGTTTTTTTTCACAGTAAAACAGGTTCAAAAGGCACTGCATATCAACAGGACACTCAGTACTGCATCTCCAGCCCCGCCCCACCCCTCGTTCGCTGTTTTTTTCACATACCTCTTGATAGTAGTGTATGCCGATAAATCATCTCCTGATCACTCGTTTTATCACCAAACTCCTCAATAATGCGATCCAAGTCATTATTTTATTACTATAACAACTAAAAAAAGCTCTGCAAATGTCTGTGATATTCTTTAAGCACTGGATGCAGAAGCAGCTATCTTGTTTGTTTATGTCTGTGTTATCTATGTGATGCCAGGGCTATCTGTATTCATGAGATATGCCCCTTTTATTTATTTATTTATTTATTTATTTATTTATTTATGTATTTATTTATTTATTTTTTTTCGGCTTCTCTCGGCTCCTATCGATCTCACTCGGCCATTGAATGGTTTTCTCGGAGAAACGACTAGAGACTTTTTTGCGTCTTTTTGATGATTGGACCGGAAAGGGAAAATTGCAATGTCGGACCAGGTCCGACATAGGACCGCAAAGGGTTAATACTTTAACACTATGTACTGTAAATCAGGCCATACAGGTTTTAATTCCAGAATAATGCAGACGGGTCACTGACTGAAGAGCACAGTAACGACTTAATGTAATTCTCTTGAACTCCCAATCACTGTTTTGTAAATTGATGATGATTCTTTGGAGGAACTTGACCTTTGTCTTTTTTGACAAGTTGAAGCAAAATACATATTTGGCAGGGCTGCAGAGAAACACAGATAGATGCACAGATTGCTGTTTGCCAAATGGGTTTGCCTACACCAACACATTTAAGTCCTCTGGATTTAAACAGACAAAACATTTACAGGAATGATTAGTATAGTAACTAAAAGGTGTTGCTGTTCTTAATTTCCAACATGTTTTCAACTCTGTGTAACAAGAGATTTCTCTAAAAAGCCCTCTTTATCACACCATCCTGACATAGATGGGTCCCAGTGCGTACAAGTCATAAATTATACAAACAGTTTCTTGCTGCCAGCTTTTACTTTTCGAATAAAAAATTGGTCCAGAACACACAAAAAAATATATTTTTTTCTTCTATTTGGAAAGCAGCCTAAAATGTCCCTGTCGCAGATGTTTCAACAGAAGGTGTTTGCATGCCGTTCGTTAATACAGCGCCAGACGGGACTCTGTGTGACCACGGCAGTAACCAGTAAGTAACTCACTCAGTGTGCGGATCAACGTGCCAAGTTTGCCGTCTGTTTTTTGGAACTTGCACCCTGTGGATTGAGACATACCTTAGCAGAAATGCATTGTCAGTGACTGATCATATTTATAGTTTGTATTCATCTTGGGTATGGGAGCAGCAATAAAAACACTTTCCCCAGAGATTTCAATAAATATACAGTATGTGTCTGGGAATAGACAATTCTCACTCCAGTACATTGCCTAAGTGCTTCCCTCAGGAGTATGGACACCTGACCCTAAAGTTGTGGAGGTGGTCTCGGGCTTGGACCAAGACTTGTGCACTGGTGTTTGGCTTTCTGCATATTCTTACCTCATTTTTGTCATAACTAAATCAAGCGCATGTCCCGGAATTTATATACCAGAACAGGTATTTCATGAAGAAAGGTGAATTTTTGTATGCCATGAATGTTCTCTAAAGAGTGTGTATAGCTGTTCTGTGTAGAGACTTGCCAGGGCAATCTGTTTGCACTAAACCTGAAAGGGTTAATTTCCTCTAGTAGGTCTATTCTTTACACAATATTTATATTCCAGGTATTTTATTTTTGCACCAGTTTGTGTTCTTACTTCAAAATATTTCTGTACCAGTTGATTCAGATATTTTCTGTATGTGCTTTAATGTATGGTACATTTTATCCTCTATCGTTCACTATTTTTAAATTGCCCATTCACATGGCTATACAATACACACAGACAAACAAACAAATGCTGTGTATTGTAAATCATAATGTCTGTCTAAATCAATCACCACTGGGTGACAGAACTGCTCGGTATGATGGGGGCGGGGGGGTCTACTTTAATTATTAAAACAGTGTTGGATCTCTATTAACTTAGATGAGTTTTTCCTCAGATCATATTTATAGACCCTATAGTGTTCTTCATTGTCTCCACAAGCTAAGGACACACCATGGACAAAAGGACATTTACAGTGACATGCTATTCCTTACCTGTAAATAAAGCAATAAACCTCATTCCTGGCCACGGCTACATCCCACGTTTACACCTCCCCTTGTGAACTTGTGGCTGATACTTACTCCCTGGTATGTCTGTAGATGTGATAAGTCTGGCATGCTGCCCCAGCCTAAGTGTCAGACCTTAACTGTTTTGGTTTAGCCTTGGTGGTCTGTAAGAGTATCATGAATACTTTGTTGGTGCTGCTTACTATCAGTGTTGATGTTGATAGTGACATTGAGAAAAAGCAGGAATGGATGTGTGGGGCACTCTGGAATCCATCGCCTATAATTCTGAGTGCAGTCTCCCAGTCTGGTCAGTTGACATGCTGGCTTTCTACAGTATCAGTGCAACCGTGGCTCCCAGGCAGGCTGGCCCACGTGTTGTTACATGCTTTGTAATCTTGTTGTCTCTGTTGCTCCTAAGGGCAGGCTTGTCAAAACTTCTTATCTACTGATGAGTAAAAGGAATTTCTTCTACAGTACCTCCTATAGAACTGACACGCTAGTGTGGGGCAATGCAGATATGGTCTGTTTAAAAGATGAAGAAGCCATGTACAGGACTGTGACAATGTTTTAGGAACAGAATTAAAACAAATGTATACAGTATGTGGCAGGGCGAAAGCTCGGCCTGTCTAAATGGTGTGTGTTTTATTATTTTTGTATTTAGGTTTGGCAGGGATAGAGTTAATTCCATCCCTGCCAAAACCTTGTGCAGAATGTGGCTGTAGCTTAATTGATTAATCGAGCATCAATAAAGCCCAGCCACATGCTATATAAAGGGAGATACATAATTTGCTTGCTGAGGAGTTTTGGGGAAACCAATTCACTGGCAGCCATTGCCCAGCCTAAGGTGACCGATTTTGTGTATACCTTTTGTTTTGGGCCTTGTGTCTTTGTTTCTTTATTTTGTTTGTTAAATGAAAGTGTGCAACAGCACCATTGAACTGAAGCTTCTGTCTCTGGGTCTGCTTCCTGCCACACAAAGACCGTCTCGTGTTAAACACAGAGCTCAACATTATAAAACACAGTCATTTTTCCTCCCATGTTAATACATTCCAGATTGCTCTGGGTGTAGAGAAACAACAAAGATGCCTGTTTGCTGCTGTGTGTCTGTGAGAGAAAGCAGGACAGGAGGAGAAAAAACAGAGAAGAGGAATGATGCTTTGTGTCAAAAGCAGACCTGAGAAACAGAAAGACACAAACATATTCATATTAGTATAATAGATGGTAACTTTTATTTCCCAAAGAGTCTTATGATTGTATATCTAGGTCAGAGAATGTTATAAAGCTGTAATCATTCAGTTCTCTTAAACGCTTCAGTTCTTAAAAATAATGTATTTCTCTATAGGAGATGGGGATAAATTCCAGGAAGTACACAATACGCAATATTAAATTTGTGAAACCAAAGACATGCTATGATACCCACTTGATACTCTGTTTGCAATATCTTATATCATTATCTTCTTGTTGCTGTTGCAGTATAGTTAAGTCAAGCAGTAAAGCAAACCAAACTATATAATGTTATATTCTATTGAATTTATATAAAAGTAAACGTCTCTTTGGTGATGAAATTGCCAAATTTGAAATAATTAGAAAAAGAGCAGTGTGCATTTGATTTAGTGTATTACAAAACAAAATGGGTAAGAAGTTAAACCGAACATAAACCAAATCTTATGCCTTCATTTCATCTGATTTTGTTCGCTGCAGAAAAGTGTTTGGGATTCAATTGTGGCGTGTAAACGCAGTGTCCGCTTCAAGGCCTGTTTTCAATTAAGATAACAGATCTGTTTTAGCTGTAAAATGTTTCTCTGTACTTCAAGAACACAAATAAACACTGTTTAATTGATACTTTCCCGTCACAGAGTTTTTCAAAGATAGTTTACTGTATTGTTTCAAATGTGCCCAGCACTTCCCTGGCAGTTCCATGATTGTGTGAATTATGCCAAAGCAACTGCCCTGTAATTTACTGTATTTACTAGAAATTGTTGATGATAAAGACTTTTTGGACAAGTATTTTCCAATGTTCCCCATAAAAAAAGAGTTGTATATTACATGAATGTACAGTAAATCACTGACAATCAGACAGCAGTCACTCCTACACACACAGACTGCAGTTGCCTAGTGAACAATCTATTGTCTCAACCTAGATCAACGTACTGCGTAGTTAGCTCACAATTATCAGCACACTGCAATGCCACTGCTATAATAACTATAGATGGTGAAACCTGAAAAGTCACCTTAAAATGGTATAGGTGCTTCATAGGAGCCATTTTATTTTTTTGTTTATTTATATCAATGTATCATTGGAATAAAGCTCACTGTCCAATTTTCGATATGCAGTGTGTGGAATATCTTGCAAAAACCTAGGAACAGTGATTGTTTTGAAGACTTGATGATTTCTTAATGCCATGGGAATAATATTTTGTGTATGTTGTATTAATCACTTAGTTCAGTACTACTGACCACATATTACCAGTCATACAAAAAATATTTTAGGGCCCAGCTGTATATCAAATGCATGCCTGTGTCCCACTGCAGTCTCATCACTCATCTTCCTAGAATCAATTTGCAAGGTGGCTTTCAGACATTTTTACTATCACCAAGTGTCTCAACTTGCTTCCTTGGCTTGCTCCACTTGATTTCTGTCAAATCTTTCAGTGTGGGAGCCAAGTACATAATATAACTTTAGACATCTTGTATCTCTCTATCAGCACTCAGAGAATCAAGTTCATTCCAAAAGCTCATTAACCGTAAACTACAGCTTACTGGAATGTATCGTCTTCAAAAGGATACTGAATGATAGCCTCAGCTTGTTAGGGAGTTAACTAAAGAAGAATATTTCTTTTACTTTAGCCAATGTAATCCTTACTGATATTAGTATTGCCTTCCTGTTAACTGCTGCTTTGTTATTTTTTGCCTATTTGCCCTTTCTTTTTTATGTAAGCATGGTCTTGTGTTCTATTGTTGCTTATATGGTTTTTGTTATTGATATTTACAATATCAACAAAGCTTCTGAGGACAATAGTAACTACATAAACTTATGAATATACTGTACCCTATATGGTAAGACATGTTTCAGTTGGGAAGGATTTACAAACTGTATACAATGAGGTCCTGTAAAGTTCCAGAAAACATTGAACTCAGGTTTAAACAGGAAAATGAACAAAGCAAAGTTTGCTAGTGTGTGTGTAGTGTTTTAAGTATTCCATTTTAAGTACAAGTGGGTTAAATGAATCTGCTTTTCTAGAGTTTATAAAAGTTTGTACTTACATGTAGGAGTGCATTTGAATTAGGACATGTCTTTCTTTAAATTAGAAATATAATTTGCTAGCACATATTGGCATGGTTTGCTGTTTTACAAAAGAACGTTCTTTTATAATTGTAAAGATGTGTTTACTGAATCTCAGACTCATAGCTCCAACTTTGATTGGCTACGGCAGATTTTTTATTTTTTCACAATCATAGCAACTAGAGGTAGAACTTGCCCCTGACACAATAAATTTCTATCTAAGCACGTGGATTTTTCTATGAAATGCAAACACGTTTTGTCCCCTTTTTTTAAACCATAGCAAGAAGGTACAGTGTGCTTTTAGCTCTATGCAATAGATTCACTGAATATTTTCACCTACCCAGAAATGGAATTAAATAAAAATTGTAACCACTGTCACCAGATTAAAAGTAAGCATCATAAAATGCAGTGTTTTACCCCTGCGAAACATTTTAATAAAGCTGGTTCCAATGTGACTCACATTTTTACTATAGTTAATAAACTTTAATCTTATTGAGCTTTGAAAATAAATTGATTAAAAAACCCTGCATATTAAGTCTACAGTCTCAGAGGAAATAAAATTGAACCTTTACTTTTTTTGAACATGATAGTATCTATCTAAAATCTTTCTCAAGCTTACAGAGGTTCAATGGTGGTAGATATTGCCTGAGGGTATTTTCTTAATGTCAAAGTCATGCATTTCTGTAGTGTTGAAAATGGTTGGGCACAGTAATGTTTGGGGTGTATGCAAATTACGGAATTTATTAATTTATTTTTTCCCCCTTTTTAAACTTGTTGACTGGGCCTTTGACTGCAGTATTTTGAATGTTCAACCAAATTTTAATTATGTCCCTGTAAAATATTGCATTCTGATCTTTATTTTACATTTTTTTATGAAAATCAAACCCTTCTAATGGAAATGTTGGTGTCCATCTAAATAGGGTTACCATATGGTTCCAGATTAACCGGACGCTTTGAGACAGACTGGGATTTCAAAATTCCCCCTAAACTGAAAGTAATTCACGTATAAATGAGCTAACACCTTTGCTGAGATTAATCCTACTGTGGTGGAATTGCTTGGGCGCAGCAAACAAGTCACACTGATCAGCTGCTTCTGATCAGATCTTAATGAACGAATAGCTAATCTATCGATAGAGCAACAAGATGATGATGTTTTGATTGTATTTGCAGACTAATATGGGCGATTGAATTTTAACAAACAGAAAAAAATAGCGACTGGCTGCAATTCATTCTTAGTATAATACAATTATTTGACACGCATGCTGGTAGTTAAGGACTATTATTAATTGTAGCTAAGGATGGTTCATTTACACTTTCATTTATTTCAATTTAGGGGCAAGTTTGAAATCCCGTTCTGTCTCACAGAGTCCGGTTAATGTGGAGCCACATGGTAACCCTACATCTAAAGCAGTCATTGCAAGAAAACTTCCCTTTGTGATCCACCCATGCTGCTGATTCTAGAATCTTGAATCCCATTATTTGGTTCCTCCAACAAAAAAAGGCCATCAAGGCCATATATTGTGAGAAGTGTTGAATTTAAATCAAGGGAACTAATGTTAAAACTTTACAATGCATTAGTAAGACCTCATCTAGAATATTGTGTTCAGTTCTGGTCACCTTGTTACAAAAAGGATATTGCTGCTCTAGAAAGAGTGCAAAGAAGAGCAACCAGAATTATCCCGGGTTTAAAAGGCATGTCGTATGCTGACAGGCTAAAAGAATTGAATCTATTCAGTCTTGAACAAAGAAGACTACGCGGTGATCTGATTCAAGCATTCAAAATCCTAAAAGGTATTGACAATGTCGACCCAGGGGACTTTTTTGAACTGAAAAAAGAAACAAGGACCAGGGGTCACAAATGTTGATTAGATAAAGGGGCATTCAGAAAATAGGAGGCACTTTTTTACACAGAGAATTGTGAGGGTCTGGAACCAACTCCGACACCCTGGGATCCTTCAAGAAGCTGCTTGATGAGATTCTGGGATCAATAAGCTACTAACAACCAAACGAGCAAGATGGGCTGAATGGTCTCCTCTCGTTTGCAAACTTTCTTATGTTCTTATGTTCTTAACAGTTTAAATGCTCTTTATTTTTTTACCATGGCAGCATTGCAAAGTGACCTACTGATGTTAACCCCCCTGTTTCTGATAAATTACTATAGCATTTTTTAAATAAAATGTATTCAATAAAATACTATTAAATACATCCTTATTTTTTCTCATCTCACTCACTAAAAAAAACTGTTCTGAAAATTCTGGTAATGTGTTCCAGTTACTAAATTATGTTTGTGAAATATTATTAATTTCATATATCACATTCAAAGCGGCCATCTGTTCGGTCTGCACCACTGCGTCTTCTTCCATCTGCCCTGTTTCTCCCAGGGTAATCGGGTGGCGAGGGCTCAGATGATGGGAAGTTTGGATTTGTCACTCATCATCAAGCCAGCTGTACACATTTTCAGAGGAAGGAATCCTGCGACGACAGATTCTGCTGAATTTCAATCTCCAAATCGCTCTGCCTTCCCTCCCCCACCCCAAACTTCCCTTCTCCTGGTAAGTAAAGAAAGCAGATTGCATGTGCTGCACAATGAGATGTTTCCTTGCTGCTGCTAATTTGGCTGCATCTGTGCTTTCATGAATATGAATGAATTTACTAGTCCAAGTTATTAGTAGGTACTGAAGTGAGGAGATGGGCCCACAATTTCACATAAAAAAAGGTAGAAATCATCAGGCACTATATATGCACAGCTAGCTTCTTTTTTTGTTAGTAAGAATTTTGCATAAATTAGGAAAACCATCTATATACTGTATGCACTACAGAGTGAATATATTTCACATTTCCACTAATGTACTGTTAACCCAGGGCTTGGCATTGCCATTCTTTTAAAAGCAGTTGTGACAGTCTCTGCTGAGTCAATACGTCATTCATTCAGTATACTGTAATGGTTTAATTACCAAGGCACTGTGCCATGTAGGCACTGGGGATGTGCACCCAACAAAATGTTTAATGTTGTGTAGTTTAACCATATGCCTCTGTATTACAGTTTTGAAGTCTGTGTCATTACACCCTGGCATACCGTGTGATAGCGTTGCTTGTGACAATGAGCAGAATTTAATCACCTTAACGAATGCAGTGTTTTTTTAATTCATTCTAAGAGTTATATTTATCTGGATTAACGCTGTGTCATTGGTTTATCTGGGAAGCAATTCCCACACCTTTTGGGAATTAAGTGCTAAGTGCTAAGGGTGTTATAATAGATTTTTTTTTTCCAGGAAGTGCGTTATTTACTGCTTACTATATTTTTGAGATAATGATGAAATTAAAAACATTAGATTAACATTTATAAATAGAGACTGGCAAGTCAACGATCCATCTTTCACTCTGACCCATCTCTATGAGTTATAACAATACCTGAAAGAAGTCATTCTGAACTGTCATTCCGGTATTTTGCAAGGCTGTTTATTCCTTCATTCTTTGTTAAGGTAACATTACTGTAATAGTATAAATAAAAGACTTACTAGTATACAGTACGAACAACTTCCCTGCAGGGAAGTACATTTTTAAAATACAAACTTCTCCATAAAACAAAATGACCTCCAAGTCGATCTACTCAACTTCAAGCAACTTTCCAGCAACTTTGCAAAATGTATGGTGTGATTTTTCTGTTCATTTTTTTGTATATCAGATAAATGTAAATAAATACAAGATTTATTTGCAACAGGGACAAGTAGTAGGGCATTCTTTGATATGTAACAATGTTTTAATGATAGTTAATGATAGGCTATTGATTAAAATAGGCTTTCTCCTTTTCCTTTTGGATAATGTCAATAAAACTAATAATTTTAAATCATTGATTAGCACTTGTTTAATTTTTTGAGGTACAATTGTTGATCCTTGTCACTGGGAGGAGAGAAATATCACTCAATGTAAAGCAACTTTTATTTACCCAAATTGGATGGTCTGGCTTCCTGTGTCTTCCAGGAAAGCTAGTCTCATCCATGCAGAGAGCTTTGTCTCCCCTGGGTTAGCAGAGTCAGAAATGTTCAGGTATTGCTATACAGAATTCAGCTTCAAACTAAATTTGATACACGTGACACCCAGTTTGAGGATTTAGTTTAGGTTATATACTGATTGAAGCAGACACAGTTGCCTAGTTGAACACTACTCTGTCCTGGTATAGTTTGATATCTACACTAACTGTTTATATATTCAGTTCTGTGTCTGCTCTGCTTATCAAATATGGAATTACAAGAGGTACTGAAGGCAGGACCACAGGGCAAACTAACCAGATAGTAATAATACATTAATGCACAGAGACAGATACACACACACACATAGATATATGCAGTCCATACCTGTATTATTATTATTATTTATTTATTTCGCAGACACCCTTATCCAGGGCGACTTACAATTGTTACAGGATATCACATTATTTTTACATACAATTACCCATTTATACAGTTGGGTTTTTACTGGAGCAATCTAGGTAAAGTACCTTGCTCAAGGGTACAGCAGCAGTGTCTTCCACCTGGGATTGAACCCACAACCCTCTGGTCAAGAGTCCAAAGCCCTAACCACTACTCCACACTGCTGCCCTTGTAATTACAGAGGACTCTTCTTAGGCCTCTGAGGTACTTGTCAGGTGTGGTTTACAGCTTTATTCCTAGGGCTTTGTCTGCTGTGACCGATAACAGAAGGCATTGCAAATTTCATCACACAATTAAAGAGACAGATACATACATTATTGGATAGAGATTTAACTTGAACAGAGTTATTAAAAATAAATAAAAAATGATGGCACTACATTAAATATAATGAGCCATGGTTCAGCACAGTAGTATTATCACAGACTGATGTGAGTTAACACCTATTTCAACGCACTTCTAGCTTCTAGTGGTTAAAGAAAAGGGCTTGTAACCAGGAGGTCCCTGGTTCAAGTCCCACCTCAGCCACTGACTCATTGTGTGACCCTGAGCAAGTCACTTAACCTCCTTGTGCTCCGTCTTTCGGGTGAGATGTAATTGTAAGTGACTCTGCAGCTGATGCATAGTTCACACACCCTAGTCTCTGTAAGTCGCCTTGGAGAAAGGCGTTGGCTAAATAAACAATAATAATAAATAATAATAATATGCTTAAATAGGATATGACCTTCCGAGTAATACACTCTTTATTATATACTTTTTACTTATCAAGTTAATATTGCATTTAATATTATAGCAAGTATGTACAGTATGTCCAGCATGCCTGTAGCTAGTGTTTTTTAGTGTGGAGGTATACAGGATCCTGCTGGGATTGTGTTCGTCCTTTATGTTTGTGGTAGATTATTGAGGCAGTTTATTAATACTGGTGGAGAGGCTGGAAGGAGGTGGGGGGTGCAACAGGCACTGACTGGAGATGAACTCCTGTACCATGCTCCAGTGTAGGGCAAGTTAGGGCAGTGAAAGGGCTCTGCTGTGTGAGCTAAATAAGGCTTCTTTACTCCCTACACCGGTATTACGGTTGAGCCAGCTGTCTCAAAGTGTATTTGCTCTCTGAAAGGCCACCTGATAAAAGAACAGTCTCACACTCCCCAGCTTGTTACAATATGATTTTGAAAGCACAGTAAAAGGCCAAAATTGACATAAGCCCTGTAAGACAACATTTTTGTAGTATAATTTTGTAAGAGAACATTTACTTAGTATAATTCTGTTTAGGAATTTCAGTAAATTATTTATTTATTTATTTATTTATTGATTTATGTATATTCTTGTATTTATTTTGCACAAGCAACATTTGTTATCCAATCTGCCTGGACCAATAAAGTATGCTCAGTTCAGGAGTTAAAATTGTGCCTAAAAAAATACTCCAGACCTATAGCGATGAGAAAGAAAAAAGAAGACGACACTTATACCCCATTTCCACTAGCCAGGCTTGGGTGCTCCCCAGCTAGGCCGTCAAGCTGAGGTGTAGCTAAAAATGGCTGCCTGCGTATCCACTGCATTTTCTCAGGTACAGCTAACCTTGGAAGTATTTGTGCTACATCAGAGGTCAAACGGCATTCTGTGACACACAGCATGCTGGGATTCTGTGGCTTTTCAGAAACAACAGATTGTTTGTGAACATTAAGGTTGAAAAATGTCTTGCTGCTGTTTTCATTATCGTTATCCACACTATTGACAGCCTAATAAATACTGATTTTACAGCAACTGGCAGCGAAAAACAACAACAAAAAAGATGATAACCTATACTTCAGTAGTTCGAGACAAACACCAATCACAAAATGTTTTAGTACAAATATTTATTGTAGAGAATGCGGAGTATGCGATTTTACAGAAAAGTATGCTGTATATACACACATTCATTTGGCATCAAACCTAACTTGGTTTGAGGGTTCGCTGCCTGGCCGACTGGACGAGGCTGAGACCCCCATTGATAAAACATAAAAATTGTTATTAAGAACGGTGGAGATGGGGAGGTGGTGGGTTGATGAAATCAAAGCATAACTGAGAGATAAGTGAAGAGGGTATTTATAGTGCTAACAATTTAATTGGCTAATGTGTAAATTGAATGATTCAATTTGGTGACGCGGAGATTGGTGTCTGACCCTCCTCCCGAACTTTAATTATAAATTTCATTTATATCGTCGTAAAGCTTGCATGGTAAGTATTTGTTTGTAAAGCTTGCATGGTAAGTATTTATATGTAAAGCTTGCATGGTAAGTATTTGTTTGTGAGGCTCGCATGGTAAGTATTTGTTTGTAAAGCTCGCATGGTAAGTATTTGTGTGTAAAGCTTGCATGGTAAGTATTTGTTCGTAAGGCATTCATGGTAAGTATTTGTTTGTGAAGCTTGCATGGTAAGTATTTGTTTGTAAAGCTCGCATGGTAAGTATTTGTGTGTAAAGCTTGCATGGTAAGTATTTGTTCATAAGGCATTCATGGTAAGTATTTGTTTGTGAAGCTTGCATGGTAAGTATTTGTTTGTGAAGCTTGCATGGTAAGTATTTGTTTGTAAAGCTTGCATGTTAAGTATTTGTGTGTAAAGCTTGCATGGTAAGTATTTGTTCGTAAGGCATTCATGGTAAGTATTTGTTTGTGAAGCTTGCATGGTAAGTATTTGTTTGTGAAGCTTGCATGGTAAGTATTTGTTTGTGAGGCTCGCATGGTAAGTATTTGTTCGTAAGGCATTCATGGTAAGTATTTGTTTGTAAAGCTTGCATGTTAAGTATTTGTGTGTAAAGCTTGCATGGTAAGTATTTGTTCGTAAGGCATTCATGGTAAGTATTTGCAGACTAATATGGGCGATTTGTATTTGTTTGTGAAGCTTGCATGGTAAGTATTTGTTTGTGAGGCTCGCATGGTAAGTATTTGTTTGTAAAGCTCGCATGGTAAGTATTTGTGTGTAAAGCTTGCATGGTAAGTATTTGTTCGTAAGGCATTCATGGTAAGTATTTGTTTGTAAAGCTTGCATGTTAAGTATTTGTGTGTAAAGCTTGCATGGTAAGTATTTGTTCATAAGGCATTCATGGTAAGTATTTGTTTGTGAACCTTGCATGGTAAGTATTTGTTTGTGAAGCTTGCATGGTAAGTATTTGTTTGTAAAGCTTGCATGGTAAGTATTTGTTCGTAAGGCATTCATGGTAAGTATTTGTTTGTGAAGCTTGCATGGTAAGTATTTGTTTGTGAAGCTTGCATGGTAAGTATTTGTTTGTGAAGCTTGCATGGTAAGTATTTGTTTGTAAATCTTGCATGGTAAGTATTTGTTTGTAAAGCTTGCATGGTAAGTATTTGTTTGTAAAGCTTGCATGGTAAGTATTTGTTTGTAAAGCTTGCATGGTAAGTATTTGTTTGTAAAGCTTGCATGGTAAGTATTTGTTTGTAAAGCTTGCATGGTAAGTATTAGTTTGTGAAGCTTGCATGGTAAGTATTAGTTTGTGAAGCTTGCATGGTAAGTATTTGTTTGTGAAGCTTGCATGGTAAGTATTTGTTTGTGAAGCTTGCATGGTAAGTATTTGTTTGTAAAGCTTGCATGGTAAGTATTTGTTCGTAAAGCATTCATGGTAAGTATTTGTTTGTGAAGCTTGCATGGTAAGTATTTGTTTGTGAAGCTTGCATGGTAAGTATTTGTTTGTGAAGCTTGCATGGTAAGTATTTGTTTGTGAAGCTTGCATGGTAAGTATTTGTTTGTAAAGCTTGCATGGTAAGTATTTGTTTGTAAAGCTTGCATGGTAAGTATTTGTTTGTAAAGCTTGCATGGTAAGTATTTGTTTGTAAAGCTTGCATGGTAAGTATTTGTTTGTAAAGCTTGCATGGTAAGTATTTGTTTGTAAAGCTTGCATGGTAAGTATTTGTTTGTAAAGCTTGCATGGTAAGTATTTGTTTGTAAAGCTTGCATGGTAAGTATTTGTTTGTGAAGCTCGCATGGTAAGTATTTGTTTGTAAAGCTCGCTTGGTAAGTATTTGTTTGTAAAGCTTGCATGTTAAGTATTAGTTTGTGAAGCTTGCATGGTAAGTATTTGTTTGTGAAGCTTGCATGGTAAGTATTTGTTCGTAAGGCATTCATGGTAAGTATTTGTTTGTGAAGCTTGCATGGTAAGTATTTGTTTGTAAAGCTTGCATGGTAAGTATTTGTTTGTAAAGCTTGCATGGTAAGTATTTGTTTGTGAAGCTTGCATGGTAAGTATTTGTTTGTAAAGCTTGCATGGTAAGTATTTGTTTGTAAAGCTTGCATGGTAAGTATTTGTTTGTAAAGCTTGCATGGTAAGTATTTGTTTGTGAAGCTTGCATGGTAAGTATTTGTTTGTAAAGCTTGCATGGTAAGTATTTGTTTGTAAAGCTTGCATGGTAAGTATTTGTTTGTAAAGCTTGCATGGTAAGTATTTGTTTGTAAAGCTTGCATGGTAAGTATTTGTTTGTGAAGCTTGCATGGTAAGTATTTGTTTGTAAAGCTTGCATGGTAAGTATTTGTTTGTAAAGCTTGCATGGTAAGTATTTGTTTGTAAAGCTTGCATGGTAAGTATTTGTTTGTAAAGCTTGCATGGTAAGTATTTGTTTGTGAAGCTCGCATGGTAAGTATTTGTTTGTAAAGCTCGCTTGGTAAGTATTTGTTTGTAAAGCTTGCATGTTAAGTATTAGTTTGTGAAGCTTGCATGGTAAGTATTTGTCTGTGAAGCTTGCATGGTAAGTATTTGTTCGTAAGGCATTCATGGTAAGTATTTGTTTGTGAAGCTTGCATGGTAAGTATGGTAACGAGGCATTACTGTACTTGTTTCTTCATTAGGTACCAAGCTAGGTTAGATGTGCTTTAGCCTGCAGTAGATGTTCCACATTAACTTACTCCCACATACTACTTATTGTGCTGTTAACGTTGCTTGGCTGTTACTGTTTCAGGTATTTACTTAACTATAGTGACCTTTTTATTGATGGTACTTTTTTTACTTATGTAAATGATGAGAGCAAGAATTACAGTACGACAGACAGCACAGAGTGCCCCCAACCATTCCGGGTCTTCTTTCCTGTCAGTTACCAACCAGCTGATTCACTTGATGACTGACAGGCTTTGCAGCCTGCAAGATTTTTTGACCTTGACCCTGACGCTTTTGGGTTGAAATGACCTGGGAAGTAAAGCAATAAGAGACGTCCTGGAAGGCAGACTGAGAACTTTCTTAGATATCGTGTATCACCAGCTGTCATGTTTTAAAATGAAAATACATGTTTGCTCTAACATGTTTTTCTTTCAAAACTGCACATTTGAAGTGTATTTATAAAGTAAATGCAACTGCATGGCAGGCAAGACTTATTCAATTATTTTGTTAGCTCCAACCACTTTAGGTATGTTCCCTTAAAGTATGCCAGAGCTTTCAATTCTTCTTTTTTAATCTGTAGTGCAGTTTAGAGCAATAATGATAGGCTGCCTGTAAGTGTTGAGCCTGTAAGCTGTTCTTCACAGTGCTGAAGAATCGTACCCACCACATTTACAGTAACAGGGAAATTGGACGGAATTCACCCATGCTGGTAGATTCTGTTGCTTTGGGGATAAAGACCCCTTCTCCTCTGCACCATGCCCTTTGGGCTACCTGTTTTACCCACACAAACTTCATCAACCTCCACAAGATTCTTAGAACCCCGGGTGCACTCTTGTAAACTTGGTATAGTACACCACTGGGCCCAGGTGATGATGAAGCCCTTGCTTCATGGCTTGCTCCACCTCCTTCCACTCAGGAGCAGAGTCCTCCATTGGTATTCTGGTGGACTAAGAGATGGAACATCAGGAGGAATCGACAGAGGCTCCCCTCTTCTTCGATTAGTGTGCGTCTCTTCAAAAACTACAGCTATGGCCAAACGTTTTACATCATGCTATAGAATTAACACATTTTTCTTCATAAAGTCGAATGAAACCTGCTCGATAATGTTACGTTAACATATTGAATTACATACAGCTTTGTAGTTTTCCATATACTTAACAAAATTTATCATGAAATGCTGTACTACTATTATGGCTTCCGGTAGAGTTTTGCAACTCATGTGGTAGCGTCTTTGATTACATGATGTTAAATAAAATATATAAATAATGTTCATGCAAAACTTTTGGTCATAGCTGTACACTATTTTGCACATAGATATGAAATGCGCATAGTTGACTTTTAAATGCATCATATAAGACCTTCAAAGTAAGTTTGTGAAAAACAATCACACCAGTCAAACATTACTTTGAAGACCAACTGAGATAACTCATTTTAGATTATGTTGTACAGGGTTATTAACCTCAGTTAAGTTTAAATATTAACAGCCAAATTATGCCTACTGGAGTCGTATTATGCATAGCAATTATAATATTATGCATATACATTCTATCACCATAATCAAATAAAGGTAACATTAATAAATTAGCAGCAGTAACATGATTTTTAAACTCAGATCTCAGAAGACACCTGCTGAGTCTCATCCCTTGATGGAGATTTACTTGAAATGTAACATAATTAGTGCTTGAAGTTTTTGGTTTTAACCGATAATAACTGGAAAAAACCCCCCCGATGACCTATTCAGAAAATTTGGGTTTTATTTTTTTAATCCAATAAACCTGTGTTTTGGCAATATATTTTAAATAATGTCAATCATGCACCACTCTTTTTCTACATAAAGAAAACGGCTTTCAGAAGGCGGGCAGTGTGCAAAGACATTGCTACTGACTAATTGTCAATTTTTGTGGAACTACGTAATATAATACACTAGTTAGAGTGACTTGTGACAGGGGTTGGCTGAAAAAAAACTTGATACTTCTCACAACTCTCAGATTCAAAATGCATCTAGAGTTCTACATTGCCAGCATCCTAATGTGGACATCCTCACTTCAACAGAGTAAGTTAACGCGTATATGTATTAGTGAAACGTACAGTGCATGCAATTTATTATAGAAACTGAAAATTAATGCATTGGAGTGTTTTTTTTTTTTAATAACCGAGAATAACTGATTTTGCCAAATAATAATACCCCCAAAAAAACAGAACTTAACAAAAAAGAAAACATTAAAGCCCTAAACATAATCATACATGTTTTCAATTGAACTTAAAAAAAAAAGTAAGTCATTAAACTTTTAAGTGCTGGAGCTGTTTTGTAAATGTAACGGGGTGCAAGGGTGAGGACACAGATAAGTAGTAATTACAGTAGTGTTATCTATAGACTGTTACACAGTGAAGTTTCAGTGGTGTTAAAGTTTCAGTGTTTTGTTTCATGCAAAGATCGTTTTTTTTAACGATGCTATGCTGATGAAAATCTGTTCAGTGCCCATCATGTCCAGATTCCTTGTCATTTTGTAATCTCTTCCAATATACCCATGACAAATGGAATGGTTGTAGTGTGAATCTTTATAAAAGCATAGTAAAGTATGTGAAAGCATATTGCATCACAGATTAAGATGATTAAATAATTGTAGAATGTTAACAATTGTTAGCAATCCTAAAGAATAATACATCCATAGTTTAAGCTGCCTTTACCTGAGCAGCAGGGATACATAATGAATGAATGCATTTACTCTTTAATAGATTTTTATATAATGGTATTAATTAATTAATTAATTATGTTTTACAGAGCCACACCATGTTTTTTTGTGATTATGCTTTTGGTGAAGATTCACACTGCAACCACTCATTTTGTCATATAGCACTGACAAGGTTATAGGTTAAATAAAAAGATATTCTAGTCGGCACACTTTTCCAGTATGCTGTTTGCAAATAATTACCCCAAACCTAGTCAAATAATGTATATTCGTATTTCTATAGTAGCATTAAGAATCTAAAAACTTCTTTTAGATAACTGCTTGCGGCTATTTCACTCTTCTACCAGTATACTGTGCAACTAATTCTGCTATATTAATTTGGCTGCAGATAAGCCCCTGCATTTTAAAAAAGAAATCCTGCTCTTCTATTTTCATCAGGATATTGTAGCTTTTCAGTAAGCGGTTATCAAGTGGAAACAAAAACCCTACAATAACAAGGGGTTTGCACTCTTCTTTAGCTCACTCACTGCAGGCTGTTTGTTTCTTTGTACAGGATTGTTCTTGTCAAATTTTTCAGGCCTCAGTGTTTTGAGCCTTAAGGGGAGAAAGTAAGCCTCCTTCAACTAAGGCACAAGGAGTGACTTTAAAGCATTTTGGCTAGCAGATGGTCCAACAGGTGCACTTGTCCACCATGCATTTAGATCTGTTCTAGCCACAGAAAGAAAGTTATGCTAATCAACAACCCCCCTCCACCGCTACCTAAAACCAGCTGTATCTCATACTGTTGCCATTCCACGCAGCAGACAAGGTGCTGCATTTTGAGGGCTGAGGATTAAAGTTTGTATCTGACCTGCGGTCTGCTTTGTAAAGTGTAACTACTACAAGAATGCTTTGATCCTCAGCTTAAATGGTGAAATAAACAGCAAAGGCCAAAAGGTGACTTCAGATCCGGGACATGGCTGACAGTTTTGTTTTTCAAATTAAGCATGTTATCATGACTGACACGGTCTAGTACGTATATATTGTTTTAAAACAAAAACTTGAACAATTTGGGGAAAAGAAAGTGTCTTGTGTTTCCTTAATGATAAAAACACATGCAGCTAAAAGCACGTTTGTAATGCCTTTACCAGCTGTTCCATGAATTATGTGTTTAAATAGTAGAACTGATTATTTTTGTAACCTCAAAAACACATATTTTAAAAGATGAAATGTAATGATGTCCCTTAAGCATTTTTCTAAACTTTGTGTCAGAGAATGATGAATGGCCATCTGGTACTGCAAAAACCTTAATCTCATGTCTTGAATAAAAATGTTATATATACTGTATATATATATATATATATATATATATATATATATATATATATATATATATATATATATATATATATATATATATATATATATATATATATATATATATATATATATATATATATATATATATATTAAACTATGTACTTCTAATCTGCTGTATTTAAAAATACTTTATATATTGCCCTAATTTGTGTTACCCTTATCAATCTGTTTTTAGGTGTGGGTTTGTAGATGTGTTTTTGTATGGGTTGGCACATAAAGGACACTATTCAGCATTTAAGAAAATCTTGAAAAGCACAGATACACTTTATATTACCAATCATATCACATTGCTATGTGGCTATGTTCAGTGCAGCTGTTTCTCTTTCAAAACACATTCATGTCTATCGGTAATGTAAACATTGCTCACAGCTTATGAATGATGGGTGACTGTTCAGAGTTTACCATGCATTCTTTTATAGATAAGCTTTCTGTTACCTGCTGGCTTTCCAGTTAGTTTTCTTTCTCAGAAGCTTTTCAGCTATAGGCACATACATTTCCTTTCTCCTTGGGGCATTTCACTGGACTAAATATGCATGTTTCTGCCACTACCTGAAGCAAGTGGAGCGTATGGAAGAAAAACAACACAGCAATAGTCATCTTATACACATATATTGGGACACTACACCTTTCTTCAATAACTATTAATGCAAATCATTCCTTTATGCTTGTGTGGGTTCTCTGTTTCTTCTTCTTTTAATAACTTCTCTTACTTGCTGATTCATTCTTTGAATTGATATGGAAAGGAATGGTGAAGTGTACCATTTCGATCGCAACACAGTAACATTAATTGAACTATTCAAGTATTGGTTTTACCCCTGATTTGCAGTGTGAATAACTTTGCTGCTTCTATGAACCAGGTGTGATTATGTACGAAAATTATAATCAACTAAGAAAAATAAGCATAAAACTTACCGTCTCCTTTATGGTGCCAGTAATAGTGTGTTAACATGACAGAATTTCATCGGATGATGCATAAATACCATTTACCGTCAAAAAACAGCACTCATCGCAACGTTAGAATAACTTGCCCTTTGAGATCAATTTTCTTATTAACATATTATTCGTCTGATAAATAAATCTCACTGGCATCATGATTAACACGTGCCTCAGACCAGGAAGAGAATGTGTCTTAACGGTAGAATTTCCAAGCATAATTTCTGCATTTAGGAACATGTATTTAAGCCAATAGTAATAATAACAAATGTATATGTTTAATTATCCAATAATTACATAATTAAAGTATTTTGTTATTTGCAACACATACATTAAATTGCATTGTTAACAGGATAGGCTACTTACTGGTTGGAAAACAAATAGATCATGCTTGTAGCCTATTCATTGCTCTATGTGGAGAAAATGGCAGGCTTTGGTGTGCTTGTGCGGGCTGTACATCAAGATATTATTCTTCCAGAAGAGTGAGAAGACCCTGCAGATTTGAGCTACGATTTGCTCTGTATTGATCTGTATTACTCTGATTCTTCTTCTTCTTCTTCTTCTTCTTCTTCTTCTTCTTATTAATTTATTTCTTAGCAGATGCCCTTATCCTGGGTGACTTACTGTTGTAAGAAAATATCACAATACAAAGTATCACATTATACCATATCACATTACAAAATATCACATTATACCATATCACATTACAAAATATCACATTATACCATATCACATTACAAAATATCACATTATACCATATCACATTACAAAATGTCATATTACACTTAAGAGCAGATATAAAGTACAGTAAAATCAGTTGAAAGTACGATCAAATTCAAATTTGACCAAAATAAATACAGTAAATAATTACATTTGAAGGAAAGCGAATTCGACTAAGCAGTTAAACTTATAGTAAAAATGTTTGCTTATAAATTCCATTAATTTCCATTAAGAACACGTAGTAAGTATGATAAATGGATAACAATGATTTCAAATAAGAGCAATTACCAAAAATATGAATACAGATACCTTTAAGAGAAAAAATCAAGTACAAGATACAGAAAATAGTTCTAATTAAGAGCAGTAGTAGAATACTGCAAAATATGAAGCAGTTCAGTGTAAGTACAAGATGATGCAATTGGGTGCCATATAGTCGAGAGTTGTGAGGTTTATAGATGCTGCCTGAACAGGTGTGTCTTGAGTTGCTGGAAGGTGGTCAGGGACTGAGCAGTCCTGATATCTGTGGGTAGGTCATTCCACCACTGAGGGGCAAGGGTGGAGAAGGAGCAAGCTTTGGAAGCGGGGGAGTGGAGGAGGCGAGAGGGGGTGTAGGGAGAAATGAGATTGGAGGGAGCAGAAAGGTCAAGATAGCAATAGGCAAGTACAAGAGTTTCGAATTGGATGTGAGCAGCAATAGGGAGCCAGTGCAGACAGCGGAGCAGTGGTGTAGCATGGGAGAAACAAGGAAGGGAAAAGACAAGGCGAGCAGCAGAGTTTTGGATGAGCTGTAGCGGATGGATGGCAGAGGCAGGGAGGCCGCGCAGGAGGGAGTTGCAGTAGTCAAGGCGGGACAGTACCAGGGCCTGAACTAAGAACTGTGTGGAGTATTCGGTGAGGAAGGGTATGTTGCTGAGAAAGTAGAGACAGGAGCGTGCCAGTGTAGAGGTGTGCTGAGAGTAAGGGAGGGAGGGTTCGAGGGTGACACCGAGGTTCTTGGTGAATGAGGAAGGTGGGTTGTGGATTCAAGAGGAATAGAGATAGAGAGGTCAGCAGTGGGGGAGGAATAAAGTGGATGAAGGAGGTCTGACTTGGAGAGGTTGAGTTTGAGATGATGCGAGTGCATCCAGGAGGAGATGGATGAGAGGTAGGTCGAAATACGGGAGGAAATGTCGGGGTCAGAGGGGGGGAAAGGAGAAGAAGATCTGGGCATCATCAGCATAGAGATGATACGAGAAGCCATGGGAGGAGATGAGGGGACCCAGGGAGTGGGTGTAGGGAGAAAACAGGAGGGGTACCAGGACTGAGCCTTGGGGTACACCTGTCGAAAGAGAGCAAGAGGCAGAGGGTGAGCCATGCCAGGTCAGTGAGGGAGGACAGGAGAATAGAGTGGTCGACTGTGTCAAAGGCAGCAGAGAGGTCGAGCAGAATTAGGAGGAGAGGGAGGTGGCACTGGCAGAGAGTAGAGAGTTGGTGATGGAGAGAAGAGCAGTTTCAGTGGAGTGTGCCAGGTGAAAACCTGATTGTAGGGGGTCGAGCAGACAATATTTTGAAAAGGAAAGCAGAGAGCTGGTGATGTACCGCTCACTCCAGGGTTTTAGAGAGGAAAGGGAGAAGGGAGACAGGATGGTAGTTCTGGATGGATGATGAATCAAGGGAGGCTTTTTTAAGATGGGGGTGATGCAGGCCTGTTTGAAGTCAGAGGGGAAACAGCCAGAGAGCAGAGAGGTGTTGAGAAGAGAGGAAATGGAAGGGAGTAGAGCAGGGGCAGCAGCCTGGAAAAGGTGAGTGTGGAGGGTGTCCAGCGTACGTGGTGGGTTTATGGCTCTGGAGCAGGGAGCAAAGATCAGAGTCTGACAGGGGCGAAAAGGATGGGTTGCAGAGAGTGATGGGGAGTGAGTGAGCAGAGGACAGGGGGTGGGTGGGGTGAGGTATTGCAGAGTTTGCAGATGTCTGTCATTTTGGAGGAGAAGAAGGAGGCAAAGTCATCAGCCGAGAGAGGAAGGTGGAAGAGGGGGAGGGCTAAGGAGGGAAGAGAAGGTAGCGAAAAATTGTTCGTAGAAAAAAGCAAATTTAAATACCTTTGACAATTGGTTAGATAAAATCCCTCGGTAACAATCTGTGACGGTAAATCACATCTAAACCCATAACTGCCTAGTAAAATGACCAGGCAGTAGTTTTATAAATCATGTTTTAAATACTGCCTGGTAATTTTTTTTAATGGCTGGAAATTACCGCCATCTTTTATGCATATGGGCCTATGGGGGGATTTTCAAAAGTTTTCGTAAATGATAACTCCAGTGTTAATGAACACCTTGGTATGAAGCATTGAGTTTGGTATTTTCTAGTGGTTGTTTCGCCTATTTTGTTATTAAATAATCGTGCTAATGTGATTTATGAAATTATGTTGATATCTTAACAATCAGTGCTTCTTGCTGCTTTTTTTTTTTGTTTAAGAATTTAAATGGAAATATATGTTAATTGTCCTAATTTATCAGGAGTTAATTTGCACTTGGTAAAGGAGGGTTTTAATTAACCTTAATTAACCTTTAATTAACCTTACTAAGTTTTTTGGTGTTAAATAAAATAAACAAACTACAGTATGACTTTGCTGGGAGTAGCAGCAGTTGCAGCAGCAATAGCAGCAAATGTAATTTTAGAGTTTGAGTGCGAGCCTGAGATTGACAGACCCCGGCTGCGATGCCTACAGTACAGGACCAAGGTTAATTTGTTAGATTTACCGATTGTATCAGTATCCAACTTAATCAGGAGCAGCTACAAAATATTAAAAAGGCGTTTTATGACATTACTGGATTTCCCCGAGTAATGGGACCAATCGATTGCACACATCAATACAGCACCATGCATATACATTCACAAAACGTGTAGGTGATTTGTGATGCATCCTATAACATCTTCAGTGTATGTGCAGATTTCCCTGGCTCCTGTCATGACTCTTACATTTTGACACAATCCGCTGTGTTTAATCATTTCAGAGACCCAATACACCAGCTGGCATATTAGTAGGTCAGTATTGTAAGACTACCTAGATCAGTGTTTCTCAACCTTTTTCGGAACAACGCCCCCTAAGGATCAGTTGAGCTTAGTCATCGCCCCCTTGCCACAGAAAATAAAACCATAAGAATTATTGCCGATTAACAATGGCGTTTAATTAACATCAATTATTAATTACATTTAATTCCACTAGTTCCGAGAATTACAGAGAAATAATTTCATAAAACAAAAATAATAAAACCGAGTCACTGGTATAATCAACATGTAGATACATACATAGGGTTGCCACCCCGCCGGTATTTTACCGGACTGTCCGGTATTTTTATGTACTTTGACCCCCTGTCCGTTTTTTTTTGGAAGATGTCCGGTAATTCTAAGCATTCTAATCTATTGGATATGTTCTTAAAAAATGTGTTACAATAAACAATTTAATATAACATGTTGTGCTTGTATGAGTGCAATTCAAATACTATAACACAGCGGTGAGGAAATGCACCAGAAAGAATTGAGGTAACAACGTAAGCCACCAAAACGCTGTACCGTTATGTTTTTTCTTGTGTACTCACCGCTGTGTGTTATCTGGTATGAGCATGCGCGCTGCTGTTAAGTTTGACTGGCCTTTGAATGAAGAAGTGCGAAACTATTAAGTAGCATACTGTAACGTTAAGCACAAAACTATTAAGTAGCATACTGTAACGTTAAGCACGAAACTATTAAGTAGCATACTGTAACGTTAAGCGCGAAACTATTAAGTAGCATACTGTAACGTTAGTCACAATGGCAGAGACAAATGAAGAAGTAGACAATAGGAGGGGATGGGGCGTCCAGTATTTTCGTATTTCAAAGGTGGCAACCCTATACATACATAAAATGCTTAATATTATGTAATATTGCCAACATATCTTCTTTGCTTGCGCCATGCTGTGGATAGCAATAGAGATATGCGAACTGGTTACTTTGAAAAGGGTACCCGGTTCCTGCTTTGGAACCGACAAACCGGATACAAATATCAGGGATCTGGTTGCAGTGAGTACTATTATGTTTTTAGCAAAACTGATTATTAAAACATTCATTTCTGTCAAAAATACATTTGATAACTATAATTTGATACGTTCACACTTAGAAAATTTATTACAGCAATAACAGGGGTTTTATTTTATTATTATTTTTTTTTTTCAATACATGTATTTCCCTGGAGAATAATTCAGTCTCAGTTTTACATGAAGAGATGAAAACGCTTTGGGTAAAGTGAATCTTCTGTACCTCGAGGGGATCATTCGCAAAACAACCCCAAGCCGAACACGACATGACTTCAGCTTTCTAAAAAAATAATTTAACCCCAAGCCAATGGGCTGACCTGTTTGCACATACCATGTGGTTAAAGATTTTTTTTAAATTGTAAGCTTTGTGACATTTGCAATTAACAAGGGTCTTATACAAGCACACAATGGCTTTCGCTGCTGTAATAAAACTCTTACTGTGCAAATTGGATATCATTGATTATTTTGTTAACTTTAATTATACAGGGTGATTCATATGTTGCACATATTGTCGGAACCTCTGCTCACACATTGACACATGGACATGTTTTTCTAAATAGTCTTGGAACCAGAATCGAAATACCTGGTTCGGAATCTATTCCAAAAATCTCCTCAAATGCACTTCACTAGATAACAATAAGAATAAACTGTGAAATTCAGACGTGTAATATAACATGGCAACAGGCATAAATGGAACGGCTGCTTCATTCTGATTGGACCATATTATATTTCCATGACAAACCAGATAGTGCAAATGGCAGTGCTGTTTTTTTTAGCTAAAACGCCCCCCTCCCACCCTCTTGGCTTCAGAACACCTTGGGGCGGTACCGCCCCCGTTGAAAAACACTGACCTAGATAATTCAATATTTGTAGTTATGAAAATATTTGAGCCTCTTCTATTCTTGTGGTTATGAATGAGATTTATTCACTTGGTTTAACCATTTGTAACCTTACGGAATGTTTGTTGTATTGGTAATATACCGTTATTTGCACCCAGTGTAATGTTACTACCAAGAAATTATCAATGCAACTGTAGCTTGAACTGTGGATACATTATATGACAACTGACCTCTACTGTAGCTTTTATTAGAATTATACAAATAAAAACCTAAAAGTAAATAATGAAATCTTGGTATAGAAAACGGCATATTAGATATTGCAATAAACTTTCCTTACAGGTGATTGCGGATTTGCAATGCGTCCTTGGCTTTTAACACCTGTATATAATCCACACAAGAACGAAGAACAGGCGTACAAGGACACAAAGATCCACAAGGAATGTGATCGAGCGGACCTTTGGTTTACTAAAAATTAGGTTTCAGTGCCTCGACAAATCAGGGGGTGTGCTTCAATACGACCCCCAAACTGTGGATAGGCTCTTCATAGCGTGTTGTATCCCACACAACATAGCTATTCGTCGAAGATTGCTGGGCGTGACGAAGAGGAAGGTGAGGAAGAAGAAACGGCTCATCTTGAACCATTGGAGCCTCCTCAAAATATTCCTCCTGGAGAAGCCGCCAGGGCAAGGGCTGTCAGGCAACAGATCATTGACATGGATTTTGCCAAAACGTATTTGTAATGTTGATTCATCCCCCCCCCACCCCCAACCAACCACCACTTTATGTACAATCTACACTTTCACCTTCACAAGTTTGTATGTATATAAAATGTTCTTATAATACTGTAAGTGTTCGGTGGCTACTAATCATGTTGAGTTTATTTATCGTGGAGTTGAGCAAAGAGTACCACACTTCCAGCATGTGATTGCAGCTGAGAATTTGCAGAATAGGAACCAAGCTAGCTATAAGCTCCCTAAGACAAGTGCCAATCTCTGACACCTGCTGCACGAGACCCTGCTGATTTTCAACCATACGACTCTCGTAGTCGGTCAGGTTTTGCACAACTACCAACTGCTGCCCTTGTTGGTCCTTTATTGCATCCAATATCTTGATGATGTAACCTTGCCCACTATTTACCTCCCTGTGTGCATTTAGCAACTGAAACAAAACATCTGATGTCAGCTGCGGTATTTGTTCTTCTGGCAGGGGAAGTAGTCCAGCTTGCAGGTGAAATTGGAGGGGATGGACTCCTGTCTTGATCAGATGTTATTCCTGCCCTTTTTCTAGGTGGTGTGCTGGGAGATCTTGGCGATGATGCCCCCTGTTCCTCCTCTGCTGACAGTATTTTGGAGCTCGCATCCTTTTGGGTTTGAGCAGCTGCACAAATTAGGAAAACATATAATAATTTGCATTACAAAATGCAGATTAAAAGAGTTGTATATACTAAGCTGTGGCAAAACATCCCCCTAAATGAGGGTAAATGACTAATGGGGTTTAAGTTTGTTTTATTATTATTATTTTTAATCCGTGCAGTCCGATTTTACCCACACACCACATAATCGTAAATCAGCATTTTATATGTGAAGTGTTCTAAATAAATGTACATTCTGGATGACAAAATGTACAATTTTAAATGAAGTTTACAAATTATACTCAAAATAGATATTCCCATTCTTTTCTATTTCCATTTGGCTGCTGCTTGCTGGTGGGAGAGCCGTCTTCCTGTACGCTAGTAGTTTCCATAACAGTGAATAATGCTTCCATTCGTTTTTCTTGATCTTGTTAGCATGCATTTTGATTAACAAGTTCCCTTTATCTAGTCGTTGAGACAGCAAGTGATGTACGTGACCTGAGACAATTAAGCTTTTTAATGAGAAATTCGTTCATTAACGACCTCATCGACTTAATTTCAAAGCATTATTGGATTAATTTTATTAACAAATTCCGTTTGAAAATCCCCCCAATGATAATATTATACCATTTTCACACTACGGAAATAATGCACATGTTAAACACCTTTACTACAATGCAGTGGACAGTACCAATCTGTCAAGCCTCTTTGAATGAAGACTTCTGGGACAAGTGTTTAACACTGAAACAGATTAATGATTTGCAAGCTTTTTGAGATGGGCTTCTGTTACTAGCCTTAAGTGCCTGGTGGTGACTGATATCAAATGACTCTGACATGTTTTTAATGAAAACTGATCCCCTTGTTCATTTATTTTTCTTTTGGAAAGGAGAATATATGTGTTCTGCTGCAAGTCAATACACATTAATTCTGATTGTATTATCTTCACAATGATTCTTTCCCCTAGAGAAGCAGTACTATACACTGTATCTACATTCAGAAATGTATTGAACAGCTAACTACATTTTATATATAAAACGAATGTCCGAATGATTTTTTTTTATATTTGTACCAATACTGCACTGATGCAAATAAAGAAATGATAATACTGTTTCCTTATTGATCGCACCAACTATAGCAATATAAAGCATCTCGACTCCCTCCAAATCCTAAAGATAAAAAAATCCAGTGGCGTATTGACCAGTCGCAAACATGCATTGCAAGTGAATGGATTCAACCATACATTTTTTTTTTAATTTTATTTCAAACCCAGACTTATTGGTCATGATTTTTATACTTTCCTGCAGAATACTTTGCAATGTGTGAGTATGTCTACTGCAGATTTGCTGAACTAGTCACAACATGCAAAGGTCTCTGCATATGTAACGTTCTTAATCTCTGTTTTTCCTTTGGCAATGAAAGATGTTATTGAAATGCTGGTATTCTGAGCGGCGCTGGCTTTTTGGTGTTTTTGTGATCTATCATTCTTACCACAAACATCATTCTTGCTCCTATGTCCCACCGTTAAAATCAGTCATGCGTAGTTTACAGAAAGTATGCCTTTTTCCAACACTACTTAGGATTATGTGAGAATATTTTGTGGTCCAAGAAGCTTGAACTTTGCATCAGTATTTTTTTTTTTTTTACTGGACGAGGAGGGCTTAAAGCCATCGTAGATGGTCAAGTATGTGAGCTTGCCTTGTGCACTGAATGCACGCCTGCCACAGGTCTCCCCTGGGTACTAAACCCTGGGCTGGGTAACCATGATTTTAGTAACTGAAATGTTATTGAGAAATGTACTTCTGCAGAAAGGTTTGCTGACTTAAAGGGATTTAACAGTAGAGTTTCAAGCAAAATATGGGAGAAAATCTGTCCTGGTAGTTGTGTGGGAGAAGTGTCCAAAAAATGGGAGAGTATATAATTGGCTTTACATACCTTATAGGTTGATGGGAACTTGCCAGTAATTGGCTTGTAGATTGACCAATGAATGTAGTAGGCACTTGTATAAATGATACTATAGATTTCCTGCCTGAAAATCCTGCAAGGTTTATAATTAGCTGCAACTGCTTACATGTATTATTTTTAAAAGCCTCTCTAAAGACAGCTGCATCATAATGTATTTTTCCCCACCACTGTGGGAAGTATTGGAGGATGTTCTACTGTAATATTAACTCTATAAAAATCCCACCAGCGATCTAGCCCTTTAAATCTTTTTACTCAGGCACTGTGAGAGACAGCCCTTCTGGTGATACACCATTGGAAAGAGGCAAGTCAGAGCCATGTATGACATGTACCTCTAACCTTTATAATTAGAGTTATAGCCACAAACCGATCAGTAAAAAACAGGCAAAAATAGCTCAGACCCTAAAGGGTTAACCTAAACTATTAGGATTTCCACTCAAGCTTACAGGTTTGGTAAGCACTGGCAGCCTACAGTAGATCTCTCTCGTTTCCCTTTTACCATGCCCACGTCCTTTTATTTCAATACAAACCACAGACTCCTCCTGCAGCTTGCCCTCTTTTTTCAGAGACACGTTCACACACTGATCAATAAATAAACCATACAATAAATACTAAACCCATGCTAATGAATAGATCAGCTTTAAATACATTCATCCTAATGACCTAAACATACTTTTTTTCTTGTTTTATTCAGAAATATTGGAAAACACTTCCTCCTCTTTCCCACAAACACTGTATCTTATGTTTGACTGCTGTACATTCATCTTTTTTTCTCACAGTAGCTGTTAATATTTCATTCAAATAATTTTCATGTTGTTTCCTGATCAGGCTCCAAAATTATTTTAAAACAAATCTTACAACCAGAACCTACACAAACCATCAGCTAATGAAGTCCTACAAAGCCATTCATTTGTATGCAGAAACCAGCGTTATCCTGTGTCAAAATGAGAACATAATGTGTGCTATTATCATTATTTTTTCAGTTCAGAGTGGTCTTAGTGTTTACTAGGACATTTCTTTGCACTTTCTAATTTTAATTGTTTTATTATTGTAATCCTATTTATTATAACTAGGGCTTCTGATTTTCGGTGTATAGCCAATAAACACCGGAAAAACAGTGGAAATGGTTACTCAATTCACGTTGACCACCCCTTTCCCATAAAAAAAACTACTACAAAAATAAACAAAAACAAGCTACCTCCTCCGTGTGCCATCAGCCGCCCGCTTCTTTACACTCTGCAGACTCACCGTGCAGCCGCCTCAGAGCTGCAGAGTCGGAGGACAACGCAGCTCTGGGCAGCTTACAGGCAAGCCTGCAGGCACCCGGCCAGACTACAGGGGTCGCTGGTGCGCGGTGAGCCGAGGACACCCTGGCCGACCTAATACATAAAACATAAAACTCAAATAGCTAAAAATAAGCACTGAAAAATGAAAAATGAAATCAATAAAAACAAAAGTTGGCTGCTGCCCAAGAAAAAACATCTCTGTGGATGAATCGATAAATAAACTAATACATGGCGATGTACTTACTTATCCTTCTTTCCTTCCGTATTTATTTATGTATTTATTTGCAGCAGTTTCCTGCATTAAAGAAGGTGCAGGTCTAGCATATCAACAGACTCTCTTTTCTATTGATGATTAATTGTATGCAATTACAACACAATCTTTGTCATTGGGAAATATAATATGACAATTATGACATTCTTTTTTACCAGTTTATGTGCTAATCTGAGGAAGGGATGGTACGTGTTTTGCGAGTAGAATACATTTCTAATTCTAATTATTTATTTATTTTTGGCAATTTGTTTTTAACATTCTTTACAACATCAGCCAAGGTCAAACCATTCACTGTTCTGTGAAGTATTCATTTTTACTTGAACACATCGGCACACTTGTCTGAATGTTTTTAAGGAGAAATTAGCAGATTAATGGAATCTTTAAAGCAGAACTCAAACATGGCCTTGATATGAAGAGCCATAAATAACTAGAATTGAATTTATTCAATAATTTAAAAGATACAATGATGCACAGGCCAATGACAACTCTCTCAAAGACACTGATCTTTGAAAGGAAGAGAAGCTCATCATTTTTTTTCCTTGTCAACAAATTTCCTTTTATGTATATAACTCCAAACTTCATGTAATAGTCTTATTTACATCATACACAAATATTTTATTTAAATATGGGCACATAACTGCATTGTTTAAAGACTGTTTAATCATTAACAAATATATAGATTAAGATTAAGATTGCATTATCAATGCTTGTGCATCTAGGCCATAGGAGGCTGTGTGGTCCAGTGGTTAAAGAAAAGGGCTTGTAACCAGGAGGCCCCTGGTTCAAATCCCACCTCAGCCACTGAGGCATTGTGTGACCCTGAGCAAATCACGTGTGCTCTGGCTTTCAGATGAGACATTGTTGTAAGTGACTCTGCAGCTGATGCATAGTTCACACACCCTTGTCTCTGGAAGTCGCCTTGGATAAGGCGTCTGCTAAATAAACAAATAATAAGAAAACTATTCATCTAAAACATTAGTATGATCATAGAGTGCATTTCTGTGTCCTGGTACACTATTTTCATATGTGAAATCACTGGAGGTTTGACCTCTGTTGACCTTGAGAGGTCAGTGGCCTCACTCAGGGCTCAAATGTGCTGTCCGATTGGGGACTTGTAATGAATGCCACAAATAAACTATTTTATTATAAAATGGTGTCACATGCACATTAGATGTCACACAGATCCTTATTAGATGCAGAGAGCTGAGGAACCGGTAGGTCTGAGTAATGATCTGAGTACTAGCTTAGTGCTAACATTCTCCAGAACAGAAGCAGCGGGCATTGCACTTGAGGGCGGCCTTGACACATTTGCATTGCCCAGTGCATCCCTTCCTACACCCACAGCGAATGAGTTCATAGCACGACTGTGATGCTTCTGGAAGGGTGGTCCACAGTGGTTGCAACCCTGTGGTGTCCTTCCTCCAGCCCCAGTCTGACGGGCTTGGAAGCTCAGGGTCAGGAGTTAGAGTAATCAAACTGGACACTCTGCTGTGCTTTCTTGCACACCATTCTTCCAAGGACATATCATATGTTTCTGCTGCAGTTGCTGCAGATATGTATTCAACATATGCTCGGTGCAGTAGTGTGTGGATACTTGCAGCTGTGACTTGGTGTGCATGCCGGGTCTTCGTCACATGGCTGTCTGTGATGAATGAATCTGCTGTACCAGAGCTTGCGATGTCGACCTGCACTAGAGCACTTGTCCATCCGCTATCATCCAGCCAGTCTCCCAGTACCTGCAAATATAAAATGAATGAGTATTTTGATCAAAGCATTAATGTTGTTGCTGCAGTTCCTACTGGTTTGTACATAAGACAGACAGAAATCTTCTATCATTGCTTAACCCTTTGTTGTCCATTTATTCAGTGTCTGTTAGGTACGTCAGATCTAATTTATTTTCACACGAGCTGTTTATTTTACAGACGCTGTTTAAAAGTAATTTTATTCACAGTAAAACAGGTTTAAAAGGCACTACATAGCAACATGACACTCAATACTGCATATCCAGCCCTGCCCCACCCCTTGTTCACTGTATTTATTACATATCTCTTCGTAGTCGTGCATAATGATAAATCATCTCCTGATCTCTCAGTTTATCACCAAACTCCTCAATAATGCTATCCAAGTCATTATGTTATCACTATAACAACTCAAAAAGCTTGGCAAATGTCCGTGATTTTCTATGAGCGCTGAATGCAGAAGCAACTATCTTGTTTGTTTATGTCCGTGTTATGTCTGTGGTGAAGGGACTATGCGTATTGCTCCGATACGCCTTGTTTTTTTCCGGCTTCTCTCGGCCTCTGTCGGCCATTGAAAGCTTTTCTCGGCTTTTTCTGGAGAAAAAATGATGAGGGACCTGTAATGGATGCAGTTTTGATGAACAGTCTGCAGGTTGGGGGGTTTCACAGGACCACTGCTTGGGCTTCAAAGCAGCTGGCGGCACATTTGTGTACTTTTGGCGGCAGAGGAGCAACTGACCAAGTGGAGGAAGTGGTTTGATTGATGACCAACACACAGCAAACTGATGGGATGGATGCTGCATAAGCAAAATGCCAGTGCCATGAAATGAATCCTTTGCTGTTGCAGAACTAGGATTGTAGTCAATGTTGTCAACTTCTCCGGTTGTGAAGTGTCCTTGACGCATTTTTGGTGGACACACAACGTCATCCATCCTAAAATGTTGGCAGACCCCACTGTCAGATGTCAATTGCAGGATATGTTCATATGAAACACACATACCCATGCTGAAAAGTGTGTCAATGAGGTTTCTCTTGCGTGTGACAGCATGAAGTGGTGTTTTGCGGGCTCGGTTGTGACGAACTGTACCTCACCATGTATTATCCACAGCTCATGCATGTTTCACACTGTTGAACATCAGGAGCTGAGATATGGAGATGTTGGTACAGCATCTTGCTGGGATCCTTGCTTGAATGACCCATCAAATGAAAACTTTCTATTGAACATTTCTTTGCACGCGACTTGTGCTGCTCGTGCCACATGCATTGCATCATTATCATGGTCACAGGCCTTCCTAAGAGCACCCTTAACAGCAGCACAACAGCAAGACGGGCCTTGTACATTTGTTCCAGATCAGTTAGCTGGAAGACTGGGAAAACTGATTCTTCCATGTAGAAGTCTTCCATGTAGGCCACTAACTCTGCAAATGCAATACTGTGGAAACGACCATCGGGATCCTCATCAGCATCTCGTATACTGAATGGTTTGGTCCAGAATCAGCTCGTCTCACTGTCCTATTGCAGCCTCTTAAGAGCTAATGAGACTGATGTTTTGAAACAGAAGGGCATCTGTTTGCAAAAAAAGATGTCTAAGGCCACATGTACCCTTTATTTGTTTGTTGCAATTGAGTTTGATCTTTAAAATGCATTTTTAGCTTATTTTATCTACATTATTTCTTATATACGGGTCTAAAAATAAGAACTTTTCCAATTATTACATCTAATTGTAAAACGCTGACACCCGAGCACAGCGTTGATACAGGTACCCCTCACCTCTCTACGTTATTCACACCTGTTGTTCCAGATCAGGCACACTATATTCAAACTTTTACATTATTGATCTCTCAAGGGTTTCTTACGGTTATTGTATTCTTTGCTTATTTGTATGGGTTATACACATGTATATCTCCATATATTAATAGGAGCAAAACAGTTCAATATACTACACATGAAATATGGAAGCGGTGCTCTCCCTGCATAAGAGAAGTGGGGGAGCATGACCCCCAAGCACTTCACCCCTGTTGACCTCTCAATTTAAATACATGTCAAACATCACCTTTGAAAATAATCTGTAGATGTCTGCAGAACACAGAAACACAGAAACCCACATAACAATTGTGTAATTTAGTGAGTTGATGATCATGTTATTCTGACACATGGTTCTAAAATAGCAAATTATCATTGTCCGAGGTCATTGACCTCTCACGGTCGTCAGAGGTCAAATCCAAGATGGCTCCACATCTGAAAATAATCCTTAGGGTGTGTAGAAACACTGTAGAAAATGTCATGCTTTTATCATAAAATGCACAATGCTTTTGCTTATCAGCTGTACTATTATACATTTATTGCAGTGTGAAAAAAAATTAAGCAGGAAGGAAGTACAAGTAGCTTGACATAAAATAAAATCTAACCCAGGAAGCTAAATAATTCACAGTCCAAAGAAATTCTAAAGGGAAATTGAATTCCATTATTTTATTGTTTTTCATTTACTTGAAGTGAAATATTTTTGATTTACATTGGCCCTTAATCTCTTAAGAATTGCTGCAGTAAAAGCAAAAGAAATTATAGGTGGCATATTTGATCATTTATGGCACATGTCCTTGACAGTTAAAAACACATTTACATGTTTTGGTCTCCTGTTAGTATAATGGTCATTCTTTACTAAATAAGATAGGTCTTCATTCAGGAATAATCGTTTTGTTCAGTTTGAACACAAATGTGGTGAAAAACCTTGATGAAAAATAATATACTGTAGCTGTAACCTCAATACCATGACACAGACATTGTTTTTAATTAATTTAATGCTATATTATTATTATGCATGAAGAAAGACTTCAGCATCTACAGAAAAATAAATAATATACAATATGTTCATAACAAGGCTAGTGCTGAACTTTGACCTACCAGTACTGTATTAGGCCATAAGATGAAGAAAAGTCATACAGGATTCCAAAAGAAAAGAGTCTTAGCAGGTTTGAAAGTTCTAATGTCTAGAAATCCAGTCAGCAGGCTGCTTTTCAGACCAGTACATTAAGCTATTTTGCTAGCTCCGTCAGTAATTTACTCTACATGGGGTCTATTGATCATGCAAGATTGTGGTCAATTTTATAGTACGCCCCACTGATTCCTTGCTTAATGTAGTCGATAACTGTAATTGTTTGATCAGCATGGCCCATGAAATGGCTTTATAGCTGTGTTTTAACAGTTCTGTGATGACTTTATCTGATTCAAAGTTGGCAGCATTCAGAATGTGGAGTGTGGCTTGGGAATCCCAAAGGTAGTTGGATTAATCGTATCTTTCTGCTACAGTGGCTGATACTGCTCTTCAGAATACATTAACACATCTGGCAAGGCACATTTCCCTGTTTGGCACCAGTGCCAGTGTTTCTCCATGCACTCTTGGTATCACTCACCAGTGCCTAGTTTAAAGCCTGGGGAACGAAGCACAAGAACCAGCCTGCTTGATGCTACGTCATCATTCATTTTTAACTACTTGGGAGTAGACTTGGGAGGAATAAACCAAAATAAAAATGAGAAATAATAGGATGTAATATCTTTTGCAGTACAGGTAGAATTACTTATATTATTGATAATATTATTGAAGTAACATCTGTGGACTTTAAAAGGTTTAAAATCAGTTTTCCTACCATTACCTTTTCCACTTGATCTACTTTTGATTTCTTATAGATTTTTCTAAACATTGGTTTCTCTCTAAAGTTACAACACATTGAGCAACAGTATCTAAGTTGGTATGCAGGTTTTTCCCGTTAAGAGCTGCCTCACATTTTCTTTACAGAAAAATGACACTTCCTGTTCAGCCAAGATAACATGAGGTACCAGGTATTGGTGGAGAAGAGGGCATCTCCATATGTTTTATAAATTAAAAGTTATGAAATGAATAGTAAGCCCTGCATTTCAGATATTTTTTTTTTACCAACATAAATGCACTAAAGAGATGTTTAATTTTCAGAATATAAATATGAATAATGTACACAGCGTGATACTTAGATTGAATGGACTCCACTGACTAATACAGCACAGGAAAACTTAAGTTACGAGAACATATCCAGCATTTTCAACAAACTTTATTTACAAGAATTTAAAAAAAAAAAAAAAAAAAAAAAAACACACAACAATACAAACACCAAGGTGGTGGCAGTAAAGGAAAATATCTGCATAACACCATCCCACATCGAACCTGCAGCCAAACCTGCCACTGATGGACAACCGACAAGGACCCTTCACAGCGACCCCCAAGGAGCAACTTTAAAGAAATGAAATAGTGGATGTATTTTAAAATGTGTGTCACACCAGTTGTTAGGAATAACACTCACTATGTAGCTTCTAACCTTTAAGACTGCACAAAGTGTTTGTGGGAATGTTAAAATATGCAGCAAGATTCTTGTACGGTGGTGCATTACAGTTAAATCAGGATAAGACAGAAGTCCTACTTTTAGGCTCTAGGCAACAGATGGAGTAATACAATGATGCATTTGTGTGATGGCATGTGCTTGTTAAGTGGAGATTAGAATCAAAGCACAGAATATTTAAACACACAGCGATTTTCTGATATGAATTAAGAAGCTCTAAAAGTATGATAACGTTTATATGATTATTCCTTTTGTATTCATTTTTGTTTTCAGTAAACTCAAAATTAAGGTAACCAATGTTCTATTGTTTTCAGTGCAAACAAATAAATTATATTCCAGAAATTCAGGGAGCAAAATCAAATTACGTATTTTTTAAGAATGCAGTTATAGAAATGTATTTCTACAGTGCTTAGAACACGGTTTAAAGTAGTAAAGAGAAAGGTTTATTAAAAGCCACATGGGTAGTTACTTGTTTACCATGCTGACATTATTTATTCCTTATAAAACTTAATGCAAAAGAGGAAAAAAAAAAACTTGGTCTGCGATGGTTGCAGTTGGATTTGCGGTGGGGGGTGGGTGTTTACGCTACAGCCTAACTTCTTATTCTTACTATGATTGGCTGCAAAGACAATTAAAGACTGCAAAATAACATTGCAAGTTTACTGTACTGACTCAAATTGGAATGTGGCCTAACTGTAAAAATGCAAAAGAATAAAATCACAAAGCTTCATGTGCTCATCATTTGAAAATACTGTATCCCGATTAAACTAACCAACGTCCCAATTAAACGACATAAATAGGACTGGGAAGAACCGTCTCCGAGAGTTGTATCCTATTTAAGCAGAAATCCCGATTATCAGTATCCCAATTAGGCGACGCCAATTGTACTGCATTTATCATATGAAAAAAAAGCAAATCTTCTGTAATAGTGCTGAATTTGGACTGTCCTTAGTTTCTAGGTCATATGTTGGGGCACTGAAGGCAACAGGGGGCCAAAGCACCAAGGTATTGAGACTCTGAGGTGTACTGGGCAAGGGTGTCTTTTGGCGGCACACTGGGCAGGCGGCCGAGACAATCCGGGCGGAATCGACTCAATAGCGGGCGCTGCATCTATTTTTTTTTTTAAAGCTGCAAATAGCAGAGGAAAAAACACAGAACAGCAAGCACTGTAAGGTTAGAAAAGCAGAATACAATCACAAGAGATGTAGCTGTTGAAAAAAGAAATAAGAAATAAAACGTGGTGGAGTTGCGCGGCGCTTAGCTCAGTCTTCAGAAGCCGAATTTCTGATTCCGGGGAAGCGGCAAGCCGACTTCCAGCAATTGCAGACAATAAATTGCAGGGGAACTCTAGAAAAACTCAAGTAAGAGCTCTTTTAACAGACTCAATCACAGCAACTGGACAGGTTAGTTATACCTACTTTCACTTACCTGATATGAGAAGCAAAAGAGGAAGTGAGTTCCGAGGAGTGACTACTTATTCCCTTGGGAGGCGGGACTAAGGGCGTCACTCCCCGGAGGGGCCTATCGGCAGCTCTGAAAATGCTCAGTGAATACCTGACCTGTGGCAGGCATATCCCAAAAGTATTTGTTGGTGGTTGTCTTCGAATTGAAAGGGAACCAGCAGGTCCCTGGTTCAAATCCCGGCTCAGCCACTGACACTGTGTGACCCTGAGCAGTCACTTAACCTCCTTGTGCGCTGTCTTTCAGATGAGATGTTGTTGAAAGTGACTCTGCAGCTGATGCATAGTTCACACACCCTAGTCTCTGTAAGTCGCCTTGGATAAAGGCGTCAGCTAAATAAATAAATAAGAATAACAACAAAATAGTTTATAACAACAAAATAGTGTTTTCCGCCATGAGCATACATTTTACAATTTAGAAAACATGTATTATCATGTTAAAACATGATTACTTGTACAAGCTTAGGTTAAATAAATATTTATTTGGAAGCTATGCTTTTAGACTGTCTTGAACTTCCTGGATCATTTCACCAGGAGGGTGAAATTGTCCCCACCCCTTCACTGGAAACTGCTTCCCAAATTGACTGACAGCCTTTCAGCCAGTAATATGCTTTGGCCTAGAAGACTGCTGGGGAGAAAGGACCAAGGAAGTAACAGATCACCTGAAGGCAAGGCAAGAAAAAATTAACCTTGTGTAGCACCAGATGTCTATTTATTTATTAAAATACATTTTTATTATAACGTGTATTTCTTTCAAAACTATACTTTTAGATCTTCTGTATGTAGCTCAGAGAACTTCAAAATCAGCACGATTTATAGAATTCGCTGCAATTCTTTTTTAACGTGACCGTGGAACCCCTTAAGTATTTTTTATTATTATGGATTCTGCTTTGAGATACAGGTATAAAACCATATTATTGTATGACCTGAGGGACCTTACAATACTTCCTGAAGGTTTTGTTGAAAAATATTGATGTTTGGGCACATTATAAGACCTGTTATAAGACTTGTAAGACTTGTTTCACCTGAGTGATTGTAATGCCATAATAAATGTTTATTCGCAGGGTCTTTGTAAGCAATAATTGACACTACTCTTGATTTTATTTTCTCAAAATGAATATTTATAAATAAAATAATAGTTGTTCATTCAATTATTATCAGTAATAAGGAAAAACATTATCAATTTATTTGTTGAAACAGTATCTGCTTATATCCACTCATTTCTTGATATGTAGGGCCGGCCTTAGTAATCACCTTCAGTTCACCTTCAGTAATCAAGTAGGCAAGCCATACTGCATGTGTGCTGTCACTTAAGTGAAATAAAAACTGTTTGCAAATGTTATCCTTTTTATATAAATCTAAAATTAAATTTGACCGATCTACTTATCAAATCCACGCTGCAGTGTTGAGTGCTCTTTAATTTTTGCTGAGTAAATTATACTAAAACAATATGCCCAACAAAACATCATGACGTTTTTTTCTGAATATTCTAGTCAAGAAGCAGCTTTATTTTATACCACGCTGCATTTACGAATGTACTTCCAAACATTTACTTTGTAGCAGTGGTGGTCCGTCTTACTTTAATACACACAATTTTGATTTCGTTATCGATTAATAGTAGCCTACTCACTTTAAGAAAAGTCTCCAGTAAAACTTTAAAAGACGATGCTACACTGTCCTGTGCCGTGTCTTGGTTTTCTTCAGTGGAATGTAAAGAGGGACAGGTTGTTGATTAGCCTATCAGACAGCTAATCCTTAGATGTTGCATTTTTTAAATAAGTTTCGTAACGCTTTTATATTGCGTGGCATAAATTAATCTTAAATAGATATGCAATTGCATAAATAAAATTAATGTTAAATTGATATTTAATAAATATGAAATAGCTGGTTTCTTGCTAAATGTTAACCAAATGTCGATTGAAAATGTAATTGCATATCAGGTCAATTTATATTACGTTTTGTTACCCTTGATAAATATGTAATAATTTCCCATTGTTTACATGTCCTTATTGAAAATACAGTTAATCTGACTTAAATGTTAATGGAATGTAACAAGGAATAATTTAACATTAATTTAATATACACTCGCGAGACATCAGTGCACTAAAAGAGGCTTGTGAAATGTATCCGATCTGTCTTTGAAAGGTACCAGTGGCCAAAAAGCCACGAATAGACAGGACTTGCATATGTGCAGGAATGGGATGACTGCGCTTGGTTGGTCTGTGTAGACGACATATCGCACAATTCCAATAGGGCTTTGTCGTCAGGTGCAAGTGGTGTAGTGAAATAAAGTGACAGTACTTCTCCCAAAAATGATCCATGTTTATTAGAACAAAAAAGAAAACAGTCCGCCCCTCTACCAGCAATGGTATTGGGGGGTACACGGTGGGCTTGCAAACCCAAAAATAATAAAACACTTCACAATAGTCCAAAGGACTTGATCTGTCCCGCGTCCTCCGTGCACGAAAGGGTGCTCAGATCCAGGGATTGTGGTGAATTAAGACGTGGTGCTTGTGCTCTGGTGTGACTGCTGGCTTTGTAGTGACAGCTCCGGGGTGATCAATCCTCCTCTGCAAAACAAAACGCACACGTAACAAAAACAAAACAAACAATACAGGCTCTGGCCATCTGGTTATGTTTGTCAGCGCAAGGCGGCGTACTGATGTAGCTGCTTCCCCTTTGTACCCACAAACTCCTCACTGCAATCAACCCATCACCATGGTTTCTCCAATAGAGGGCCGTCCCGCAGCTGATTGCAATAGAGTCTTTCCGGGTACGTGCCACTACACGCTCCCCCTAATACGGTCACCTTCCGGTTTCCACCTACCGCCAAGGCGGTCCATCAAGGAGGCAGCATACCACCCCCCTTACACAGCGTCCTTTCTGGTCGGGAGGGAGAGTTACAACATTGATCCTTTCTCTCTTTATCGCAGGCTTCCTTGGGAAAGCGGTATCTTGCAAAAAGTGTTTCTGTGTGCAAAGAAGTCATAACGATCCCTAAACACTCTCTCACAACGAAAAGCGGCATTAGCAAAGTCTTCTAGAATTATTATTTTGCAATCCACAATGCACAACAGAAAGGTCTAACAACCACAACATTGTTTTCTATTTAGTTTGTAATACTCATGGTGGTGATAATCAATATTGATACCACTGCGTGGATAATAATGATAATATTAGGTTAATTATATATAGGTCAAAATTGTTTTTCATGGTGCATTGATGGTGTGTCTTTATCCTGAATAATAGGGGTTAGATTTATTTCTTGCAGTACCATCATTCTAACACAAGGAAACGATCGTACGCATGGTCCAGAGTGTGCGTGAGTGAACGGACATTTCCACACAAAGTTGTATGTTGATAAATCTCATACTTTCTGTTAGACTGTGCATACACACGATTGATAAATATAGCCCCAGGGTGCCTAAATCAGGTCCTAAACTGACTGACCAGGGAAGTGGACCAGAATTGTGCACCCGTTATAAACTAAATACTTAAAAAATATTTCTATTTATATGTCTTAAGTTTTAATTTGGTTAATGTAATCATTTGTGAACAATTAATTCAGAGACTTACTTGAGCATGTAGTTTGGTATTTACATCAAGAACCAGGGAGACGTAGCAGTATAAGCCAGATGAAAACTAGTTTAGATGGATGAGAGAAATACTGGCAGGGACATGCCAAGACTATTGCATATGTTAAGTGACAAAGATGTGTAAATAAATATGGGGAGAGGGGAACTCCCCCTCCACCAAATCATGACAAGTAGCTCAAAAGAATGCATGACATGAATAATCATAAACAGAAAGAAAACAGTCGAAACTACTATAAATTCAAATACAGTCAGCATATGTGTGCATGTATGTGTCAAATTCTATGACCTAAAACTGCACCCTTTAGAATTAATCTTGAATTGAGTCGCATTACTGCAGATCGCCTTCAAAATCTGCTTAACCCCAGCAATGCCATTGTTTTGTCAATAATTGTCAGTAAGGATTACTGTTTGGTTATGTTTCAAGTTGTACATAACAACGTAATGGGTTAAAAATGGCAGAAATACACAAATTAATCATATTAATGTTAAACAGATTGTATTCATTTGTGGACTGTTAATGTATTCAACCCAGATGCCCTAATTAAAAGCTTGTGAGAACTGCACACTGACATTTGGATGTGCTTTTAGTTGTTTAAAGTAAGTGTTAATGCATTAATGGATGCATGATTAAACTGATTGCAATGAGTTTTGCCTCCCTGCCCCCTCCTTTTTTGTTTTCTGTTTGCACGTCATTGTTGGGACACCCTTAGCAATGAGAAACTGTCTAGACTGCTTTTGAACTTGTGAGTGCAACACAGCAAAAAATAAACAAACACAATAAAGAAGTGCTTGACTCCTTTTCTCTGTAGTGTTGCATGCTTGGCTTCCTTTCAGCCCACCACAGAACAAGCTAGGGCAGGCAGCGCAGTTATCATTCAAATCATAAATCTGATTTATAGCCTCCCCAAACACCTCATCTCACACGCAGTCTGGAACCTTTGTTCCGGTTTCCAATTAGTCTCTCCTTTGCGAGGGCTGTGATTGGGGTGATGGATCTGCTGCTGGGGGAAAGGGAGGCAATATTCGTCTCCACTGCATTCCCATAGGCACGCAGCTTTTGACAGATTGGGCAGACGTGCCATGAAGGAGGCTGACACAGATGGTGTAATTAGAAAACGCGAAATGAGAGTGTGAAATTTATCTTTGATCAGCACCTTCTTGCCAGATTGTCATCTATGTTAATATGATGATAGCGTCTCAGAGATGGATGAAGTGAAATACCAGCCTAGAGGAAGATGCCTGGAATTTGGAATGTATTGCTAACCCTTTGTTCACCTCTGAAGAAGCATGTTCTTCAAACTGAAGGCTTTAACGATCTGGCACTTATGATGATCTGTTTTTTTTTTTATTATTATGATTTTGTTTTAAAACTGTGTACTTATATTTGGTGAATAATATTGCAGCTTTCATAAAGCATATTTTACCCCAAACTGTTACCACAGGAGTGCAGATTGAAGCTTTTCCAGGGCATACATGTTAGTTCTATTATTATTATTATTATTATTATTATTATTATTATTATTATTATTATTATTATGCTACCCACAGAATCTAAGTTACTTGGCTGTTTTGCTGGTTGTTGAAGGCTAAGATAAGGACCAACAAAAAAATTGATCGTAGTAATAGCTCATTAAATCTTAAACTAGAAATGAGAAATTTGGAAGTCATCTTTGATCCTGATCTATCATTTGAGACTTATATTAGGGAAGTGACAAAAGTATCTTTTTACCATTTGAGAAATATAGCCAAATTTAGACCAATTATTTCTGTATCTGATGCCGAGAGACTAATGCGTGCTTTTGCTCCATCTAGAATTGATTATAGTTATAGTTTTTATAGTCAAGACTGAAAACATACTTTTATAAAATGGTTTTATTATCTTTGTGGGTTTTAATGTAACTTTTTAATTTGTGCATTTTTCACATTATTATTATTATTATTATTGTTATTATTATTATTACTGTTTTTTTTACATATGCTATTTAATATGTAGCAGTTGTGTGTGTGACATGCCTGAGGACTTTTATACAAAGGTATTGTGTAAATGCTTTTATTATTTTTTTAATGTACTGTAGAGTGCTTTGAGATACTTTGTATGAAAAGCACTATATAAATCTAATAAATTAAAAAAATATATGTACTTTGTCAAAAAAGAAGTACAAATCAAAGCTTACTTTTACCTCCAACCAGAATAGTCTCACAATAAATATATAATTCAGATTCTAGTAAAAAGCAATTAGTGGAAGGTTTACAAAATGTAAGCCAATCCCATTAAAAATCAGCAACACCTTTTGTTTATCCAGTGAAAAATTCCAGATATTTTATTTTGTTACACAGACATTTAACAATTTTCACAAATCAATTGAATATTTGTTATTATTATTATTATTATTATTATTATTATTATTTATTTCTTAGCAGACGCCCTTATCCAGGGTGACTTACAATTGTAGTTTCACCTCCAACCGCAACAGTATCAGCAGTAGTTTATATTAAAGGTTTAATTCTACTATTTATAACTGTTCTCCTTAAATAATGTATATGCAGCGTAATAAAGAGCTTGATGCACATTTTCATTAAACTTTCAAAGAGGCACACCCTGACATGCAGAATGAGGTAATAAATGCTGATAATATTGATGCACATCGTATTGATATGTATTTAATGGCAGTCCTGAGCCAGGGTTGCATAGTGTCCTGTTGTCTTCACCTGCCCCTTGTGTTGTTACTTCAGGGTATGTACAGAGGGATATTTTCCCCTTAGCTGCACGGAGCAGGGGGAGCAGTTTTTTTATTTTTTTATTTTTATCAGAATAAGCCATTAGCTGTAATAGCATGTAGGTGTAATGGAATGTGCTTGAAACATCTGTGCCGAGAGCAGGGGAGAAATTGCTGTATGCAGTCCTGGGCCTTTGGGGAGCATGATTAAGAATTGCTTCGGAGAACTTGGGAATCTGGCTCAGGATGCAGAAAAAAAATAATAATACTGAAACAGCGCTAATAGATTTGCAGGCATACTGTGGGGAGAACAAAGGATTTTTTTCCCATTCCCTTTTTTCTGTTCGGTTCCATCTGTTGTCTGTAGGGTTTAGGCTTTATTGAAGTATCGTTTTTATTTTAATTTAATATGCTTGATCTATGCATGATCTTTAATTTGAATTAGATATATATATATATATATATATATATATATATATATATATATATATATATATATATATATATATATATATATATTACTCCAGAATACAGATGCATTAACATTGTACTGGTACACAATTTTATCCAAATACAATATATTTATTTGAAATGAGTTCAGTAACCATTCTAGACCTCTTTTAATTTAAAGATATGCTAGATGTATTTAGAACATACAGTTAAAAATAAGTAAATGTGCATGCTAATCCATTTGAATGTGCTTAACATCAAGCCAGGTCATACAGTAGATAATCCAATAATGAATGTGTTATTTACATAGGATTAGATGATTGTCTTATCAGCCTCTGTGTAGCTCATGTCTTTCACATGTTTTTTGTTTTTTAATGCAACATGATTTTTTATTTCCTATTTTAAGCTGTGCACAAATAAACTTCAAGGTATATGTTAATCAACAACATCATAATTTGGACTCTGGTTCAAATCCAAAACAGCACCCATGGGACTTGTAATAATAACTAATAATGTGCATTTTTAATCAAGCCGTAAGCAAGGATGGGTGGACCTCCCATTTAGACACAACAGGAGTTTGGCACACAGCCCGCACAGGTGCACAGAAAGAATCCCAATTTTAACATCTGTGTCAATTGTTGTTTCTATTTACTGAAATGGGGAAAAGAAGCTGAAAATAGCAGTGCAAGTTGGGACCAAGCCAAACATGTTTGACTGTGGTCCAATCAGCAGTCTGATCCATCCTGGTTTTCAATGGGGAACACATACCTTTCACTTTGACGGCGATGCCTGAACTGGATTAGAACAGTTTCATTTTTATTTTTTGCCTGTAGGCTGATACTAAGCAATTCCAATTCCAGTCTTTACTTCTCCTGTGAAAGTCCATATGTTGAGCAGCTGGTGTTGTCTAAGGGCTTTACATACGTGTTTGGGATCTTAGTAAAAGTAATTGTTGATTTATTTATCAATCCAAAACTTTAAAATTATGCCAGTATTAATGCACCCAAAGATACTGACACATCAATACACAATTATATGAGAAATACAGTTTCCTCCTCTACGACATACTGTAGCGATCCTGGGGGGTAAAAGCAAATTACATATTTTATGGGGTGTTATCAAAAGTCAGACATGAATAAACAAGTGTGATATATTTTAGTTTATTTTACGAGAAGACATTCTAAATGAATTAAGTGGTCCAAAATTCTGTACAAGTTATCTTTGACAAGCTATGCATTGTTTTCACTGTTGGATTTGAAGGAATTATAAAATAAAGAGGGGGTATTGGTATAATACAGCTTCTTGTCTTTAGTCAGTGCAATCCACATGGTCAGGTTTCTCATGGAAGAGGGTTTTCATTTACTATGTAGCATTTGGTCAGTTTTACTTTTTATTTCAATGCTGGTGGCAATGATTTGTTTTTATTATCTTAGTACTTACTGGGCTACTCTCCTATTGTGGGATGTGCTCTATTCCTGTAGTTTCCTCTTTTGTAAATGTATGTATTTATGCATTTTTATTTTGGGATACCATTGTCATTTATGTCCAGATAAGCAGATTGCTTCTGGAATAATGATAAGGGAAGAGTTAAGTAGAAAGAAGCAGGTTCTTTTTTTTCTGTATACACTTTAAAACTCAACTTTTTTTTATTGTGGGACCCTGTTAAATATCCTCCCATGGGTGTGTTGGTAAGGTTTTCTGTTAGTGACTGGGTGTGTTATTCTTTTGTAAGGATTTGGTGGTTGTTGAAAGCTACTGATAGGAATTATAGGTGTGCTGGGGGTATGTTAATTGTCTGTTTTATTTCTTTTACTTGTTACTTTGGCTGAGTAGTTGGCACATGCCAGGCCGCTGTCCTGCCCTTTGTGTGTTCTGGCAAGGCAGGGTAAAGTCTCGCCAATTAATACACCAGTGTATGCACCTTGTATTTACAAGGTAGTTCTGAATACGGACTGTAGCTAAACGCTGATGCAACTAAGTGCTGCACAGAAACAGAGATGCTGTGCTCATAAGAGCCTGTCTGTCCAGTGGAGCATCAGCTCCACTTTAAAAGACTGGTGTGTGTTCATTTTGTGTTTAAAGAACTTATATGCATTCCACTGGTTGTGTGATTCCATCCTGTCTGCTTGATCATTTGGAAGCACTATGACAGAACCTTCAACTGCTTTTAAGTTGTGCAGTTTACCATGAGCTCCTTGTTGCTATGGATACACATGATTGTCATGCATCATTTTATTACCCGTATTTATAACATGGGCAGTACTACCATATTCATTTATTGATACTTTCATTTTGTTAAAAAAAGAGTTGAGTTTACTACTTGAATTTCAAATAAAAAATAAATGTTGTTATTTATGCAACTACTGAGCTCATTCCAGAGGGTAACAAGTCAGTATATTGTTTTATGTATCAATAAGCTATGATTTGTTTTGCTCATTACTACAGCATATTGAAAGACTGCACTTCTTTTCAATGTCATGTGGCATTGATTAGAATTCATTGCAGGTTACTCAAACAACGATCTTTACTTTTCCCTTGAGATCCCAGGCACAGGCAGATCTTGTCTGTCTAAATAGGGAATTTTACATACCTTAAGTGAAGAGAATTATATTGAATGTTCTTCCTTGCTTGATCTCATTGATTTATAAAGCAGGTAGCAAGACTGAGTGAAAAAAAAGCAAAACTTATATTTTCTTTGTGGTCCCCCTGCAATTTTACAGGCTTTGATATTCTTCATTTTTTTAAAGGCTAAGTTGTGGTACCTTTAAACATATATTTTTTTCTAAATGCATAATATCATAATAAAATGTGCAGGTGAAACATCATGTTCAACTTCTCACTGCTCTTTTGTAAATCTGTATTTTCTTTTTATTTGTTTATTTAGCAGACGCCTTTATCCAAGGCAACTTACAGAGACTAGGGTGTGAGAACTATGCATCAGCTGTAGAGTCACTTACAACTACATCTCACCCGAAAGACGGAGCACAAGGAGGTTAATTGACTTGCTCAGGGTCACACAATGAGTCAGTGGCTGAGGTGGGATTTGAACCGGGGACCATCTGGTTACAAGCCCTTTTCTTTAACCACTGGACCACACAGCCTCCTAGATGTATACAGTATTTAACATTTGGTTCTGCTCCTATTTTAGCAAAACCAGAACTAGTTTTGCTAAAATATTCCATAGATAAAGGGGTTGACAAATGAAAAGAGACCACCCCAAAGTCTTCACATTGGCAGCCAGTAACAGACCATGAGAGTGGCGCTGGCTGTCACATGTTTTAACATTTGGAGCCATTGCTGAAACAGCAGAGAAAACAGGTTGTGGAAACAGTTATTATACTAGTTCTTGGCAAATAATTGATTGTGACACATTTAGGTCCCACAAGCCTCTTAATCTTTTTTTTCCACTGGAAACATCTGTCTCCTTATTATTGACTTCAAGCCTAAACAAAAATGCCACTAGTTCTGACTAGACATTATTATTATTATTATTATTTATTTCTTAGCAGACGCCCTTATCCAGGGCGACTTCCAATCGTAAGCAAATAATATATAAGTCACCAGCTCAGAGACTGTCATATATGGATATGTATTGAATTTGTATGCTACCTTATGAAATGCATGTGTTTGCATCACACATGCACAAGCTTGCAAGATGGTACAGGTGGCAACTCACAAATGAAATAAATTATTTATTACTCAATGGTCGTGCATTAAAAAAAAGTTTGATAATCACCATCATTGTATGTTCATTGTATGTTACTGTAGATATGTAATATATAATATTAACAGGTGGGTTTATGATATTATGATGTTTGTGTTTATTGTTTGCTTCTGGGTTGCATTGCTGTCATATTGTTACTTTTATTTGTTCTATAAATCTGCCTTTACCTGGCTTTGATCTTGCTGTGGGCTTGTCTGAAGACTCTTAAGTGCCAGTACAGAACATGAATCCTCATTCTGTTCAAATCATGTGTCCTTTCAACTCTGCCAGCCGCACCTGTTCTCTATGGGGCCGATGTAATAAGAGCCAGCAAGCACAGGTAGATGTGGGTGCACATTTAATTTGAGCTGCACATCTCAAAAGTTGTGGGCTATATATTAACTATGTTGAAAACTGCACCTGTGCATCTGAATGTGGGCCGGAGTATTTAAATTAAGTGAATGCACCGCGCATCAGAATAGTGTATGCTCTGGATTTGGCTGAAGGGGGAATTGTGTGGCTGTTGCTTGAAATCCTGGCACAGTGTCCAAAACCCCTTTCATACACAAATGAGCCGTCTCAGAGACACCCTGCAACGCATATGTATTTCATTGTGTACTGCGTATCATTTCTAATAACTATGAAGGTTTTGATAGGGGCACCTTTAATATTTTAAACACCCTTATTTAATTTACAACTTTGTATTAATTTTCATTACCATTGTTAAACCATCTCAATTGCAGTACATCGTGAATATGAGAGAATGATAAAATGTGAAAACATTTCTAGCTATACATTCCTTGAACAAAACTGTTTGCTTTCCTCTCCCTTTAAGGAAGATGGAGTCACTACAGTACTTATTGTAAGTGTAGCAAAACAAAAATATTCGATATCCATTTTAATGAAGGGAAGTCTTTATAAACTTGATATACTTCAGTCTTACAACAAATTCTCTTTCTTTCGTTCCAGTGACGACACAACCCAATGTGACCTCTGCAAAAGTCTTTTTTTTTTCTTTTTGAGCAACAGAAAACCATATAATTGGTCAATTATCTTGTACAATTGTGTACAGTATTTAACAGGTGCCCATCTAACTGAAGTAACTTACTAGATACATTTCACAATCTTGGATACCCCTAGCTGGCAAAAGCTGCCATCACTTATTGTGGATCTCAGTCTTGGAATAGAATGCCTTCTTAAAAATCATCTACTCCGTGATGAACAAGGGTTTTAAACTTGTGTTTTATTTCTAATTTTTTATGGTATTATAAATGCCTACCTGGTGCTTCATGTGTAACAATATTACATGTGTGTTTGAATTCCTTCTGGTTTGACCTGTCTGTACCTCTAAATTAGATTTCCCTGGTAAAAAAAAACAAACACACAAACAAAAACAACCTTTCAAATACATAAAAAAATAAAACACACAAAACAAAAGCAGATGTACAGATGCCAGTAAAAGCTCAGACCCTAATTTCTATCATTTAGGGCATTGGTTTTCAAACTTTTTAGGCCCCGTACCCCTTTCCAAAAAAATCTAGTCTACCGCGTACCTCCATCTGAGATAGGGTCATAAATACCTATGAAAACAGGAAAAAAAATAGTTTTTTTTTTCTAATTGCTAGGCTTAAGTACTTACTGATGTTAACTGAAAATATATATTTTTTTAAATGCTGACCTACCAATGTGATGGATGTGTCTGATTTTTATCACATATTTCAATAAGACTACACCGATTAGTAAACAATGCAGCCCATACACAAGGGTATGTTATTCTGTATTTTAAAATTAACGAATAGGACTTCAAATTACACAAATATATTAAACGAGTCAGTCAAAAATAAATAAATAAACAAGCCTCGATTTGCTGGCTCAGAAGGCACACAGGGAAGGAGGAGGGGCTAGAGTTGAGCCAATTACTGTTCATGGAAAACTGCTGTTAAACTAATAAAATCAAAAATTAAAACTAAAAATGCTATGTAAAATTATTTCAAAATCCAGACCAATAATCATGGCAAAACAAGTCCAAAAACAGGTAATGCTTTTGAAAAACAAAACTAGGGTTCTAATTTAAAACAAAATCAGAAAGCAATTCTCAACAAAAGTCACGCATTTCTTCCAACAAATGCAGAAATGTAGAGAAAAAACAGACGGGGCATTTTGCATAAAAAACAATTTAAAATTTACAAATACAGGCATTTAAAAAAAAAATCAGGCAGCATACGGAACTGTGTGAGTATTGAATAACACATTGAATATGTGTTTTTTTTTTTAATTTATTTAACTCGAATGTTATCGTTTAACACTTGAGCTGGACATTTAAAATGTTATGTGTGTCTTGTGCAGTATCGAATCCAGCAAGAATAAGCACATTGTTTTGAAGTGAATATTTCCAAAAGCTAAACTTCATGAAAGTCGAAAGGTGACATTTATATCATGCAGTCAAAAATGACTTTTAGCAAAATACTTACATGTTGGTGTTTAGTGCAGTCCTCTGTTCATGTAAATCAGCTGCCAGACAGCTTGTTGATGGGCACTCTATAGGATATGAACACACTCAATAGGTCTGGAGCAGGGAATCCAATTCCACACACTACCCAATCCCAGGAGTTTGGGATTGATTTTTTTTTTTCAATCCTGTGATTCCATTTTTATAATAATAATAATAATAATAATACCGTTCTTTTGCTTTTATTAGCCAGTAATTCACAGTGTACATGTGTAGGCTAATGCAATCACTCGACAAAGGGGTTCTTCAACATAGTGAAAAAACACAAAGCATTGCAAGTAAAGATAAGAGTCGTGTCGCTGCAGCTCCAGCGCAGTGATTTCACTGTCTAAGTATTGCGACACAGCTGCCTGCTCAACTCAATAATACTGTTATTTAAAAACATAAACTTAGATAAAACACACTGAACTGATTAAACTACAAACACTGAACATTTAAACTCCAGAAAGTAAACGTACCTAGTAAATACTACACATTTTTAAAAGAAGCAACATCATACAATGATTTTTTTTTTCTTTTTAGACTGCAGAACCACCGCCCTGCTATTTTAATATGTAATTTAGGAATGTGCGCTCAACGCTCACTCGCTGTCAGCAGCCAGTTGGGTGTTTATAGTTAACCTCGCCCAACAGAAAGGAAACATACACCAGTACGGCTGTGGTTTTATTTGAAAGGAGATTCAACATTGTTAATTTGATTGCTAAGTCACAAAGCACTACAATGTGGTAAAAAACAAACAAACAAAAAAAAAAAACGTTGTCTGCCATTACAGGATTTTTTTTACGCGTTCCCCAGTTTGAAAACCGCTGATTTAGGGCAAATACAACACAATAGCCTACAATTTAAAAATGTATTGCATTATATGGATTTTGCTATATTCTCTAGTCCTCTATGTTGTTGATAAAGTAGTTGGTAATGTACTGCACCTAATGGTCACTTGTCAAACCACCTCACTTCAGAAATGCAGCTTTTAGGAGTGATCTCAGAAGAGGAAGTGTTTTTTTTCCTGGAATAATTCGATGTTAGTTAGTAATATTTGTCAGCAGCAACCTGAAATATTCATCTGGAGATTCCAGTGGAGATCTTCACTATCTGTGAAAGCAGACAGAACTTGTTTAATGAAAGTGTGGCAACCAGTGAAATGGACAAGCAGTACATTAGATGTCTGCAATGAAGATGAGCACATATTTCAATCACTGGACTCGATTTGCTCCACTTTTACATATTTGAAAGATTACAAGTATTTCCGAGTACAGCATTACATTTTACCCCTGAGGTTGTCTGCAGATAAGAATTACAAGGCTATTTATTTTTCTTTGGGTGATATAACATGTACCCTTATCAAAGATTTTCCACATATTTGCATGTATCTAAATGTTTATAGGTTTATTCATAACTTAACCTGTATATTACAGTGTACAGTCAATCTAATATATAATAAAGTAGAGGTGTTAAAAGTTGTAATCTCATCCAATGTGTTATCGTAGCAACAGACCTGGTATACATGTGCATGCGCAGAGGCATTACATCTTTTAGTTTATTCTGTTTTCAAAACACAGTATATTCCTTGTAAACCTATGTAGCTATAAACATTTAAAAGAGGTGTATTTTGAGATACATGATCAAAGAGAAGGACATTTCTCCTGGGACGTAAGTTACATGAATCAGGTCTCACAATATAAGATGTTTAGACTTTTGACTTGAGTCTTACATTTTGATATCATAGATGAAAATAAAATAAAAATGTCTGTGATAGAGAACCACTAGCTGAACTAACAGTTATCCAGGAATGGCAACGTATCCCAAATTATAAATATGTACTGTAAATATGGTACTTACATTATTGTTTTAAAATTGAAATTAACAACGTATACGTGCCAGTTTCCTTGTTAAGATGTGTTGAAATAATGCACATGCAATATGAAAAAAATCTATCTATCTATCTATCTATCTATCTATCTATCTATCTATCTATCTATCTATCTATCTATCTACTTGCATGTATGTGTGTGTTTAGACAGCCCCAAAAGCAACCCTAGAAATCTCAATTTGCAGCTGAAAGATTGATTCAAGTAACAGCACTGGGTTAACGTGTACATTCTATGTATTTAATAGTCTGAATGTAAATATTGACTTGATTTTCTTTGGTCTGGACAAATGAAGCACTTATTTGAGCTTCTGAACTTAGCTTTCTCTCTAAGGCACTACAACTTAGAGCCTGAGTCCCTCGTGGCTGGGATTTCGATCTATAGAGATGAGGTAACACACTTAGTTCCCAGGTTACCCACTGAGAATGTTAACAAAGAGTTTGCTTATGATCACATTTAGAATACATGTTCTGACCTCAAACCCTCAGAGTGGTATTTCTCATCATTCCCAAGTGAGCATGAAAGAATAATGGATGTTTTTTTTGGTGTTTTTTTTTTTAAATTGAGTTATTTTTTTGTAAACTCACCAGTGGAAGTCCAAAAAAAAAAAAAAAAAAAAAAGCTATCTAGATAAGCAGAAAGTGCCATATGCCAGTTTTCAGGTGGTGTTTTTAACCAAAGATTTAACACAGAAGTTAATTAAGTTTTATCATTACACTGAAAGGCTGGAATATAGTTTTATGCTGCAGGGTATTTTATTTTTGATAGCACTACACAAGCATTAATTCTTCTACAAGGAATTTTTTAATATATATGTACTGAAGCACAAAATAAATGCAACACTCAGGTCTAATGGATTTGATCAAATATTTTAAACATAGATATCAAACAAAATCACAGAAAATGTGAACAAAAATACAGATCGAAGAATCAGGAGTTTTTAGTATGAAACGTGACACTGTCAAAATGAAAACATTATAAAGTTAGTATCGGGTATGACCTCCCTGAGCATTAACACAATCTTGGCAGCGTTGACGCATAGACCTAATCAGCCTCCGGATAGACTGCTGTGGGATGTTCTGCCACTCTTCCTGTGCAGCTGCAGCCAGCTGGTGAAGGTTGGCTGGTTGCAGTTGTCTCCTGTGGTTGGCCCTGGCGATTTGGTGCCACAGATGTTCTATTGGACTCGGGTCAGGAGAAAAGGGTGGCCACGGCAAGACCTCGACATTGTTTTCTTGAAGTCGTGCAATTGTAATTGCTGTTCTTGCATGAATTAAAATCATGTCTTTTCGAATAGCTATTTATACAGATTCTTAATCAACTTATTTTGACAATTTTAACTCAACTCAAATACCAAATGCTGAGCACCTGGCGTTTTTATGAAATCGCATGACTTGAGCTCAATATTTTGTTATCCCAAGGAACAATACTACTCAGACAATGAACAACCCTATCTGATCACTATTTAAAATGTAAATAACATTATGTATGTGCCCAATGAGCTATTGGTGTAAAACTTTGACTGTTGCATTGTCATTGTGCATCAGTATACACACACACACACACACACAGAGTTCCTTTATGTAAGGTGGTGTGAAACTATTTAAGTTTTTACAAAACCTCTCTCACACATGTTTGTCAAATCCATTGACAAGCAATTAATATGACCATTTTTTGGCGGGAGTAAAATAACAAACAACTAAAACGTTGTGCATTAGTTTTGTAACATTAACAATAACCTTGATAAATATGGTCCAATATGTTGAGTGCCAACAATAGTATGTCAATATGAAGCACATTTTAAATGATTAGACTTGGTTCAAGCATGTACAGGTACATGCACCTTGTTTAATGGCATTTAGAATGTCCAATTATGTTCCCTCACTGCAGCAATACCCACAACACCATGAGAGTTCTCGGATCCCACAGCAAAGCCAATTGCAGTTTTACACACAGCGGATGTCCGTGAACAACCATCCCCAGAGGGGGTCTGCTTTGAACTCACTGAATGTCTATTCGGTTGAGTCTGCTGTAGAATGGGGAAGAGAAATTTTACCTGCCTAACTGTGAAATCCACATGAAGATCAACAACTGTGCGCAGCTAGGACGTGAACCTGACTGTATGACTCCCCCCTGCACACCACATGGTGAGCCACTCAGAGACCACGCAGCCAAGCTTTTTGATAAACAAGACAGACACCAGAGCTACAGTAATGCATGATGGTGGATCTATGATGCTTGGGGCTGCATGTAATGTGGATATGCAGATATTTGAAAGACAACACTGTAGATGAAAAGTTGCTGCTACAGTACATCCTGGTACATGATTTTATGTATTGTAGTTCAAGCTCACTCCAAAGGTCTAGCTGCAATCTAAATATGTGAGAGACAGCCTAGTAATGGCTTTCAAATCAATCTGTTGTAGGCAGTGGAATATCTTGCCCACTTCAAAGATGTGTCCTTAGTACTGCTCTTGCATTACTGCAAACAATACATCAGGCCCAAGACAATCTTTCTTACACAAGTCAACAATCAGTTCAGAGGATCAGCTGTGAATGTGGTAGAGAATAAATAGGTGAGACATGGAGGTTGCTCAATGTCAGACTGAGTGCCAAGGATGTGTGAAGAGACAGCAGATGGTTAAATTAGGCTTAGCTTACCATTCAGCAGAAAGGAGCCACTCTCCAACCTGGGTCAAAGCCAGGCTATTAGCCCATGGCCTGTATATATGAAGCACTAACTGCCGTTGAATCCCAGGGTCAGAAAAGGTATTGTGTTTGTTTTATCAACTGGACCCCAGTAATTTGGAAAGTGTAAACACCAGTGTTGCTCTAATTGCTCGTTATTAGCTCTCTACCTACAAAGTTAATTAGCATGATTTTAAATGAGGAACACTATACATACCAGTTTTAGTTCTGATTCTGTGATGTACAAAGACATCAAAGTCTCTGTACCTATAAACACAATTTATTGTACTGATTCCAGTGAATTGCCCCTCCTCCCTTCTGTTTTGTTCTGAACAAATTATATACTTTTATTAATAAGTCCTGTAATATATATATATATGGTACTCGCAGGTGGCCTGTAGCTGTTTTTTATAATGCTTTGGACCTGGCAGCCATCAATGCTTTGGTTTTGTACATGGAGTGCACCGGCAACAGAATCACTCTGAGGTACTTTATTTTGCAGCTAGCCCTGGAGCTACGGCAGAAACATTTTGATAAGAGACACGAAAGCTGGCTGGCAAATGCCCCTGAACCTTCATCCAGCGCTGCGCCCACTGGCACATGGAATAAAAGACAATGCCAGGTTGCTAAATGCAATAAAAACAGAACTTTTGATGTCTGCATCCGTTGTGAAAAGGCAGTCTGTGGCAAATGCACTGGCACAGTTGAAAAGTGTGTTTTCTGCTTAGATTGTACTTAGAAAGCTGTAATAGAACTCTGAACAGACAGACAGAACCTTTGAACTCTGTTTCACTCAAAGCGCTTTCACATTTCATAAGTTATGTTATATTTTTGTTTTATGCTATTTTTATAACTAGTTATTTATGTTTTAAAATGTTATATGTGCATACAGCTTTCTACACCTGTTTGCACAGAAGTTTATTGCATAAAGTTGATTTTATTACAGTTTTTCATGTTTATGTATATGTGCTCTTTTTGAAAAAAATAAGAAAAAAGTTAAATTTTCAATGTAAATACGGTGTTTCTGCTCTGAAAATGTTATGAATGATGTTCATGAATAAAAATATTAAGTTGGATCCAATTGTTTGTTTTTCAAGCTGTTTAAAATGGAGCTGTACATTTTGCGGGTGCGGCAGTTGTATGAAGTCCGAAATCTCTGTGGTTCTAGTGTTAATAGTGAGGTTCACAGTGGCACTCACATTGTTGTTCCTGGTAACAAGCCGGGCTAGTGTATTGCAGTTCTTCCGAGTGGCTCCTTGGTTCCAGTACAGCCCAGATTGACACACTCGCTGGAGTCCTTGTTAGGTTCCCTGTAGTCCACCACTTTGGTTTTCTTCTTTCAGTTATTTTTAGTTAACTTGACGGACTTGCTGACTGCAGATAAAAAATATAAACAGCTCGACAAACTTATTGTGTTACTAATAATCTAAGGCTAAAGAAACATTCAAAGGCTTTTCAAAAATAACAAACCGATTCACTAATTCATTTTAGTTTGGTTTGGTTTGGTTTGGTTTGGTTTCTCAGAGAAGTCTCAAGCTCTCTCAGCTCATGCTCTCTACACAGGATCCTTCCTGATTACTTCCCCCTTCCTGGGTCATGACAGCTTCCTTTTGACTCTCTAGGAGGTGGAACTTCCTGTTCCCCAAACCAATCACGATCGGCTGTCTTAGAAGCTTCTAGAACCCACTCAATGCTTGTCTTTACAAGACAAATGGCTACTAGTGGTGGGTAGACCAAATTAACAACAAAACTTAAAATCCACACACCGCACATAATACTATATCGATTATTCTAGACTGGAGGTTCTGCACCCTAACCTCCTATAATTGGTATATCGCCCATCTATGACTTTGCCACTATATATATATATATATATATATTAACGTTCGTCACGTTTGAGTGAAGCAGGACTCAAGAGACAAGATGGGATTGCAAACAGTACCGGTTTATTTTTCAGCAAACCGATGATACAACGAATCCCCGTTCGGGCCGAGGTTCACATCAAAATAATAAAACACACACTACTCCCTCACTAACTGCTGTCTAACTCACTCTCTCTCTCTCAAACAACCTTCCTTTTTCCTCGAGCACCCACTCTCTCAGTCTCTTTCTCACTCTTCAGACTCACTTCTGGATTCTTTCAACTCTTTCACAGCTGAGGCCCCTTTCTCTCAGCCGATCTCTCTATCTCTCAGCCACCCTTCAGGTTCAAGTCTTGGTGAGGTCTCCCGTGGTCTCCCCATATACATAGCCTCAGAGGGGCCCCGCCCACCACCCCGATCAACCAGTCTGATCCATTCCCCACGACCCACCTTGTTACAAAAAGTATATTGCTGCTCTAGAAAGAGTGCAAAGAAGAGCAACCAGAATTAAAAGGCATGTAGTATGCAGACAGGCTAAAAGAATTGAATCTATTCAGTTTTGAACAAAGAAGACTACGCGGCGATCTGATTCAAACATTCAAAATCCTAAAAGGTATAGACAATGTTGACCCAGGGGACATTTTTTACCTGAAAAAAGAAACAAGGACCAGGGGTCACAAATGGAGATTAGATAAAGGGGCATTCAGAACAGAAGATAGAAGGCACTTTTATACACAGAGAATTGTGAGGGTCTGGAACCAACTCCCCAGTAATGTTGTTGAAGCCGACACCCTGGGATCCTTCAAGAAGCTGCTTGATGAGATTCTGGGATCAATAAGCTACTAACAACCAAACGAGCAAGATGGGCTGAATGGCCTCCTCTCATTTGTAAACTTTCTTATGTTCTTATGTTCTTATCCCTCGGCAGCAGGCGACAACCCACACACACACATTCACCCGCTCTTTCCCTTCCTTCAGTCTAACGCAACAATGGAGACGACAGGAATTCAATTAAAAAATGAACAAAATAATGCTAATTCATTGGACTAACCAGCTCTAATGCAAACTTTCCAATTTCATCCCAATTTCTTTTGTTTTTTTTTAATATGATAAACAGAAATAAACAGTTACATTGGCAAGTAATACCCACACTACCTAAACAATTCAACCACATTGAAACCACATGATTGCCATTCATAATAACGTTTTCAAAATGTGATGATCACACTTTATAAAGGTAGTGTGAATAGGGTACAAGTGAGGCAATTAGATACATGATTGTCCCTGCCAATCAGTTACGTATTATACTAACCTTAGCAAAACGACTGATATTTCCAGAAACATACATTTTGCATTGGTACTGATACAGTGCACACTGGTTTTAATATGCTACCTTAGGATAAGCAGTTTATGTTGGTTCATACCATTGGGACACTATTGTTATTACAAATCCAAACTGGATCATACCATAGCACCCTCTGTGTTCCACTTTCTTGATTAATACAGTTACAATGTATTTAGAGTTATTGTATTCAATTGGCTTGGCCAATGCTTTGTATTTTAAAAGATTAATGAAGAATACATATTTGTAAAAAAAGAAAAAAATAGCAATTCACAATGATAAGAATTGTACATATTCTGTTAAATTAAAAACCTTGTATTTTCTAGGCTTGTTCTGTGCAACCAAGTATGATTCTTCTGAATTTGGAAGGGACAGTGTTATAATAATTAAAAAAAATACATTTAAGAAAAAAGAATTACTTTGAAAGTCTGCCATGACCTAGAACATATCATATATCCCTGGTCACATGGGACCATTGGTAATAATGTTCTGATGTCCCGGTATCAAGATTCTGTTATTAAAAGCATATGATCTGCAGGGAGACAGGTCTCTTTTATTGCAATTACTTTCCTATTAGTTTCTGTCCATTGCTCCTGACAGGTAGAAATTAGATCTTGCTATGTTGACTCCCGATTAATGACTTCCAAAATTGGTGTTTAATTGTTTGGGAGTGAGGGGGAGAGAAAAGAAGTAGATGCAAAGGTTTGTACACCTGTGATTAGAAGATGTTTTTGTTCCTCGTCTCTCTTTAATTTCCCTCTGTCTTCAGCTGTCATGGTTCTGGCAATAACTGACAGGACTATCAGAGCATTCCTCAGCCCAGCAAAAACTTGCAGCTGAGGCAAGGGCCGGAATTAATAATCTGCATGATTTAGCACACATCTGCCCTATGCGGAGAGAGATCCTATTAGCGAACGACGCATTCTATATAATTAGCAGTGCGTTTTCTGCAGCTGCCTGTCTGACCCTGCCGCTGCACAAAGTGTGGGTGGTGCTCAGCCTCCGAATCAATCTCATCTAATTATAGTAACTGTGTTCTTACAGTGCTATAATGAACAATAGACCCAATATTCTCTATTACTTAAGTATTCTCTTTTTATCTATTATGCATCTTTTATATCTTAATTTGTCTTTAAAGCCTGTTCAGCAGAGTTTACTGGTGTGGTTAAAATTCTGCAACAGAACATTCTAAATGAACAGGCTTATAGGAATGGCACTTGTACTGGAGAGAAAATGTTGCGTTCTTCAGACAAACATTGCAATGCAAATTTATTTACTTGTCCATATTGTTTTGTTTTAGTTTTAACATTAAATACAGGTGTAACCTCCCATACTATACCCCCTATGAGATTATATCCAAGTACATTCTGGGGCCTCTCAGAATCTACACCAGGGTGGTTTCTGGAATATATTCTGATGTCTTTCAGGATCTAGCCCCTCCTCCCAGAATCTACCCCACCTATAAGGAGGAAATATTATTAAACAATAACTGTGTCTTTGTATTACTTTGCATTGTGTAGAGTAACATTTACATCAAGCATCAGAATATTCTGATAAATATTCTGAATTTCTGAATACAAAACTTCAGTTTTCATTAAAAAATGTTGTTGACCAATTAGAATTTTAAGTATTGATATGTTTGTTTGTTTAATTGTTTTACTTAATTATTGTTTAAAAATGTTGGCATGTTTCCCAATTGTTACCTTGTTGGTTAATTTAAATTTGAATTGATTCAATGATTGTTTAACATTTAATTATAACATTATAACACGTATAACATTATATTATATTAAGAAAATCATTGGAATGTTTAGGAAGCGTTTGTTTTTCTTTTAAAAGTAATTTATAAGCCATTGTCAAATAAATACAGAAGTGTCTTAATCATAACAAAAATGTAATTATTTTGGTTTCTTAGAATTAATGACCTGTTAAACACCCAATCATAGGACTTCATGGCTAATGCTTCCTAATTGCAATCTACCTAGCAGCAGAGGTGACACTATCTTGCCTCTCCAGCTGATGAATGTCCTTGGGTTAGCAGTGTGTATGCTCCTGCATGCTTGCTCAACTGAAGCCCTCCCCCTCCCACTGGAGGCAACTTCAAGCCCCATTATTGAGGAAGATGACCCCTAAGTTAGAACAATCAAGTTATGATGAAGCCATGTATTGAACCCACAAGCAGCCCTGACAAGGAGTTAAGACAGTCAGGGTAAGGAATGAAGTCTATTGTTTTAGTCTACTAAGCCACAGTGCACAGCATTGAAAATAATTAAAAGATTAAAGTTTTCTATATTATTCTTGCAACACAACATATTAATTAGTTTGACATTAAAGGACACTACTACTAATAATAACAATGACTATTGAATGACAATGAACTGTGACAAAACAAAAGAAAACCACAATCACGCGCAATTATATTTTTAAAAAATGAATACAGCCAGATGAATACAGACAGGACTGAGCATTCAGACTTGGTCACCTGTGCACCAAATCAAATAAACAACCTCTAGGTATTTGTGTGTGTGTGTGTGTGTGCGTGTGCGCGTGCATGTGTGTGTGTGTGTGTGTGTGTGTGTGTGTGTGTGTGTGTGTGTGTGTGTGTGTGTGTGTTTGGTCCTCATCTGCCAGCTGCTCCAAGTGCAGGATGACCCCCTCTAAGAATCTCTGCCACTGACCCTGGTATAATAATTCCTTGGCTGTGCATATTTTAACATTATTACAAAAGGCCTCATTTGCAATTTCCATTCACAGGGCTGTGAAATGAAACCATTTCTCAGAGGTTGGCCCTCACCATTTCTGCCAGTGATGGAAATATAGTTTAAACAGCTGGAGTGTGCTCCCACAGGGACGTGGTGCGAATATGGTTCCTCCACAGCAGAATAAATCCATCAAGCATATTTCAACTGTCCTGACAACACTGATAGACCCTAGTGCACTTCAATATTTGATGAACTAATTTGTAGGTTGTTTACAAGATAGAAAAAGGGCAATTGGTGAAACTCCGAATTCAACCGCCATTTAATATGCAACATTCAACACCCCTCCTCCTTCGTCTCTCTTCTCTCTAAAGTTGATCAAAATCTGTTAAATGGCTTGTTATGTTTGCAGGAAGTGAAGGAGAGAAAGTAGGAGAGGGGAAGAGAAAGAGCATTTACTGTTTAGTGGCCCAAAAGTTAATCATTTCCACATTACTCAGTGTAACCAAGGTGCCAGAAAAGGATAGAATGGTTTTCACTTCAGTAAACAGGGAGAAAAAACAGAGCAGGGACAGGAGACCTACAGAGCCTGTTAACAGCATGTACTGGGTTCAGTGCCAGAACAGCCTAGGGTGTTCAACTGAAAAATGATTATGTCTATTTTGAAAAAAATTCAACCCAAATATGATATCTGACTAATTTAAGTATCAGCACATGCCAGATAATGAAAAAAGACAAGGAAACACAACACAGAAACACGCAGACGCACAATGGTCATTTTCAGGTCAAGGTTTTTTATGCTGCCTTGTGTCGGGGTATAAAGGTATTGAGCTCATATGCATGTGACGTTCAGTAATTGATGAAACAGGTAAAGACCTATCCAGATGAGTGGGTCGATCCAGAAAAGCACACAGCAGGTTTAAAATACAAATGTGAAAGGGAACCCAATGATACATCTGAGATGTTTCAACTTACATTAGAGAACATAGCAGTGTAACCTTTATCAAAATCATCTTTCTTGCAATATATAATTTGTTATATTTTGAAAGTGTGTGATATCTCTAGTTTTCTTTCAGGTTATATAAACAGTTGAATGTTATTGCTTGTAAAATTATTTAACAAGGATTTTACAAGAACGGTGTAAGGTCAAAAGGTTTAGGTCACAAACATTTCATTCGTAGATTAAAAGGTACATAAGGACCTTTTTATTTTATTGCGTTACATGTTCCCATGTGTTGCTACAACAGTTTACGTAAGTTTACGTAAGGTGTGTGTATTGTTTTATTTATTTATTTATTTTTTACATTTTGACAACTTTTTTTAAACTTTTAAATTGAATTCTCTGCCTCAAGATGGCTTCCCATGTACCCACATGGACCTCTCAGAACTACATTTCCCATTATTCTCCTGCTCAGTGAGCAGGAGGATGATGGGAAATGTAGTTCACAGAGGTCCATTGGACGATGTTCAGCCCATTGGCTTTGGAGCAGCACTGAGGTGAATAAATGGGACCTTTATATACCTGACGTCCCGCTGGAACAGCTGCTGATTAGATTCCACACCTGGAAATCACACACAGCAGGCAGGCTCTACCAGGAGCGTCAGGTAGTTCATTAATTGTTTACAATCATTACACACAATATTTACAATATACAGGGTGATTAGAAAGTTTGGTGCACTGCTGTGGTAAACTTACTTTCTAATCACCCTGTATATACACGCAAAAACGTTAGGTTACGGATGCAACCCTGGTTCTCTGAAAGAGAAGACGCCCACTAACAATACTTTTGGGATATGCCTGCCACAGGTCAGGTATTCACTGAGCATTTTATGTCAGAGCTGCCGATAGGCCCTCCAGGAGTGACGCCGCCCCGAGGGATCAAACGGTCACTCCGCGGAACTCACTTCCTCTTTTGCATTGAACCTGCGAAAGCGACCGATGTGACCTCACAGGTTGGTGGTCGTCTTCTCTTTCAGGGAACCAGGGTTACATCCGTAACCTAAAGTTCCCTTTCAATTTGAAGACGACCACCAACAATACTTTTGGGAAAAGTATACCAAAGCCGTCGCAAGGGTGCGTGAGCAGAGACAGCAGACGAGGCACATCTCGAGACCACAAAACCACAGTTAGCGGTGTGAGCGTGCAACCTCAAGGACCCTTGTGCCTAACGAAGGCATAGCGGGATCTACCACATTAAGTCGGTACAACCTGGTGAAAGTATGTGGAGTAGCCCAGCTAGCCGCAGTACATATGTCAGTCAATGAGGCTCCTCTAAAGAGGGCCCATGATGTAGCCACTCCTCTGGTAGAGTGCGCAGCCACAAGCCCAGGTGGGGATAGGCCGGCATTAGTATATGCAGTCGAAACTGTCCACAATCCAGTGAGACAGCTGATGCTTTGAGAGGTCCTGACCCAGGGTCCTTACACCATGACAGACGAAGAGCTGGTCAGACTGATGCAGAGCTCTCGTTCTGTCAACATAACATCTCAATGCCCAAACTGGGCAGAGGGAGTTTAGTCTCCAATCCTCCTCCAAGGAAAAAGGAGGGGGATGGAAAGCCTCGTTCCGCTGACTGGTTTAAGTGGAAAGCCGTAACCATCTTAGGAAGGAAAGCAGGGTTCATATGTAGCAGTACCCTGTTTCCATCGTCCCAAACGTGCATACAGGAACTGTGGAGGTGATGGCTAACAAAAAGGCTGTATTCATAGAGGTATTTCAACTCTATGGAATGTATAGGCTCAAATGGGGCCTTAGTGAGAGCCTCCAATACCACGTCTAGACTCCACTCAGGAGGACGTAACCGGTGTGTATGGTGGGATGCGGCAGAGCTGGGTCCCAGTGGAGGAAATCACACGTCTCTATTTTTTATTTTTTTAGCTGCAAATAGCAGGAGAGTATACACACAAACAGCAGCCGCTGTGGTTTAGAAAAGCAGTCTACAATCGCAAATCGATGCAGGTTGGTGAAAAAAAGAAATATTTAACAAAGCACAGTTGCGCAACGTTTATAACTCAATTCACAGAAGCAAAGTTTCTGATTCCAGGGAAGTGGCAAGCCGACTTCCAGCAATATAAAATATTGCAGGAGAACTCCAGAAAACTCAAATGAGAGCTCAATCACAGCAACTGGACAGGTTAATACTTTACCTTACCGCAGTGAGAAGCAAAAGAGGAAGTGAGCTCCATGGAGTGACTGTTTGATCCCTCAGGGAAGGGCCTGACCTGTGGCAGGCATATCCCAAAAGTATTGTTGGCGGTCGTCTTCGAATTGAAAGGGAACCTTGTTCAGTGCTCCTGCCCTGCCACATAGGGTTTCAGTATCAAGTGCATAGGAAGTCAAAAACACGCAGGCTTGATAGTACAAGTACCTTATTACTCAAATGTTAAACTCAAAACAAGAAAACTAAATATTCAAGAAATGTGGAATGGACAACATCCATAAATACAACAAAAATAATGGTCTTATGGTGGAGGTATGAAGATCTGTTGATGTTTAGATAATTAAAAAAAGACCACCGTATGGGGATTTAAAAGCTCGTCAGTTACAGTAGTTTTTGCTGGTCCTTTAACAAAAAAAAAAAAAAGGTCTCAAACTCTTAGTAAGCACTTAGCAAATGTTGTCCTATGAATGATTGAATGGTGCTGGGTACAGCTGCTGTGTCCTATACTGTACCCTTATGAACAGTTATAATAATCAATACCCCGCTTACAGACTTCCAGTTTCAGTCTACAGAATTAGAAATATCTGGAATGGCCGCTGGAAAACATCTGCTTTAGATGAAGTGGTTAAACAAAGCTGGAAGCCCCACAATAAATGCAACATCCCACATGACGAAGCGTGACTCCTCGCCCAATAAATCATAGCATTTGAAAATATGCCACATAAAGGGGGTGAATAAACGAGTATGAGGCGCAAAGGAACAAAGCAAAGGAAATGCACAAAACAAAGTCAATGTAACGTTTGCATATGGAAACAATGAGGAGATTGTTTACCCTTGGTTATAATGACATTCACTAACCCGATGGTTATATGGAACATGTGAGCACCAGATGTGGAGCTTTAAGTACAGATGTGAACATTGGAAGGCCTACAGAAAGCTATTCTGCTTGGCACGAAATGAACACAGACCATGGAAGTCTGGTACAAGTATGGCCAATTAAAAACTGTACAACTGCATGATTAATGCTTTTTTGTTTCTGGAATCCTCAAGCAATGTGCTCTTTGTAGGATTTACTTAACTGATGATAACCCATTACCGGTGTTTCAGTTTACAATGTAAAAAGTGCTCTTCTCCTTGACCGTAACCTGCCTAATGGATTGAAATGCATTCAAATATTAATGCAGGTCCTCTGAGTGCCTACCAACATAAAGTGTATTCCAATGGTAATTTTCTTGAAGCAACCAGGGGCTGGGAAATAAGCCTTGGTTGTGCATTAGGTGGAGGGTTCGTTGGTAATTAAATGAATACATAGCATTATACTGCATACTTTAGTGTTATAGCATTACTGTGTATTGATTTTTACATTCTGCGACATGGAAATTCAATTTACATCTGCCATTTGTGAAACACAGTCAATAAAATAGAAATGCTGTACTCCTTTTGAGGGACATTAAGCATTAAGGTAGACAACAAAGAAAATTATAAGGTAATCTCTAAAAGATTTTTAAGCTGGGGCCTAATGGAGCCTATTAGGTATATGGCTGATACAGAAGGAGACCAGTGTTCTATAGTTACTGTCTGATTGTGGAACACTGAGGAACAGAAAAGAAAATGTATGGAAAGGTTTTTAAAGGTTTTTCATATGAATAGAACCAGATAGAATTAGTCTTTTATCAAATAATATTTTTTGGGTGGTGGTCATACCTTTATTAAGTGTCAAACTCCTGTCACACTAAGCATGTTTAATATAGATGCCTGTGACAGGGATGGCTGTAGTAATGACGCCAGAATTCAGGAAGAAAACAAACAAAAATATTGCGGAGCAAAAGGCGCGGCATGCACCATTTTTATTTTCAGACACAAAAATAAAATAAAAGGTTTAACAAAAAAACACACTCTTTATCACAGAACGAAAATAAAACAAAACAAAAATACATAAATCAGTCAGGCTGGGCAGTAGCCTCACTGACACAGATTTCTTTTAGTTGTTTTCAGTTTACCTCGCTCTTGTTCCTCCTTCCTAGAACACCCACCCAGAGCAGGGAGAACTGCAGGCTTATATGCAGGTGACCATCTCCCGATTAGCAACAAATTAATCACTTTATTAATTCGGGAGAAGGCCATCTTCTACACAAGGTTTTTAAATTGTGGATGGGGCTTCCCGTCCACGCTGCCAAACAAAACCTACGGCTCTTCACCGTCACATTTAATAAAACAATAACAAAACAACACAGCTACGCCGTCATATTTATAAATAAATAAATCATAACAATAACAACAACAACAACAACAATAATAATAATACTACAACAAAACTAATACAAAATAATAAATTGCACAGGGGCGGAGGGGTATCCCGTTCTAAAAATAAACAATACATTTATGGCAGGGTTTTGCCCTGCCCCCTTTTCATGTGTAGGGCTCCCTGCCGCAATGCCATATATAGGTTATTGTACCCTTTACCTTGGGAACCGTCAATGCATTATCAGTTATCGATAAACGGCCAAGCTCAATTTGAGAGATTTATTTATTTAAAATTGTATGCACTGAAAACAGCACGTTTACAAAGGCGTTCCAGGATGGAGATAGGAGCAAGTTACAGTTACATATAGTACAAGCACACAGTAAGTACATAGCTGCATAATCCATGTGTGTGTGTATATATATATATATATATATATATATATATATATATATATATATATATATATATATATATATATATATATATATATATATATATATATATATATATATATATATATATATATATATATATACATAATACAGGACTTATTTATAAAAGCATATTTCAGTTTTTTCAGAACAAAACAGAAGGGGGAGGGCCAATTCACTGGAATCAATACAATAAATTGTGGTTATTGGTACAGTGACTTTGTCTTTTTACATCACAGAATCAGAACTAAAACTGGTATGTATAGTGTTGCTCTTTTTAAAACATGCTAATTAATTTTTCAGGTGGAGAGTTGGTAAGAGCTAATAACGAGCAATTAGAGCAACACTGGTGTTTACACTTTCCAAATTACTGGGGTCCAGTTGATAAAACAAAAACAATACCTTTTCTGACCCTGGGATTCTCTGGCGGTTAGTGCTTTATATATATGGGCCATGGGCTAATAGTCTGGCTTTGACCCAGGTTGGAGAGTGGCTCCTTTCTGCTGAATGGTAAGCTAAGTCTAATTTAACCATCTGCTGTCTCTTCACACATCCTCGGCACTCAGTCTGACATTGAACAACCTCCATGTCTCACCTATTTATTCTCTACCACATTCACAGCTGATCCTCTGAACTGATTGTTGACTTGTGTAAGAAAGATTGTCTTGGGCCTGATGTATTGTTTGCAGTAATGCAAGAGCAGCACTGAGGACACACCTTTGAAGTGGGTAAGATATTCCACTGCCTACAACAGATTATTATAGATGTATCTGCTATTATGGCATAATGTATAGTATAACATAATGTAATAAAGACCTGTCAGAGCAACTGACACTACCAGGATTTTCGTACTCCCCAAGGTACAATTTTTCAATTCTATTACTGTGTTAACACTTCCTATATGCTTAATAGTGAAATGTGTCATTATGCATTTTACAGAAAGTTTACAACATTTATATGCCATATCGATATCTAAATGAGTTCTAATCAATGCATTGAAAGCCATTATTAGGTTATCTCTCACATAGTGAGATCACAGCTAGAACTGTGGAGTGAGCTTGAACTACAATACATAAAATCATATACCAGGAAGTACTGTAGCATCAACCTTTCATCGACAGTGTTGTCTTTGAAATATCTGCATATTGCACATTGAAGTATACAATTCAAGCAAAGAACCAAAAGATCGTCAACACAAGAACTAGTGATAATATTGCCAGTGCTAATAAGAGAAAAGAAAAGGTTGGTTAGCTTTAAAAGATAATGGGTTGTATTCCCAACGCATTCATTAAAATAAAATGCAATAGAATGTGTATCCGTACCAGGTTAAACTCCTGGTAAAAGTGCTTTATGAAAACGGACCAATAGTTATTAGAATTGACCTCAAAATATATCATCAGGTAAAAGGAATTATTTTCCAGATAGTGTCTTACAAAGGAAAACAACAACAACTTTCTAAGCGGATGGTTTAGTTGTGGTTAATTCAGTTTAGCAGGCAGAACCTCGTGTTTCATTAAAATGTGGTTTTATCGATGACATCATAATTACAAGCACTGATGGAATCTGCGCCAGTAAATAAACCAACTACAGGTACAGTAGGTCTTTAAAGTACACTCCAATCCTAGATCAAAAACAGCGACCACCAAATAAATGCCTTGACGGAACGATTCATATCTAGACATATATATTACTAAAAGCATAGTGAAAACATAGTACATTTAAAGGAAAAAGCTTCTGAGACGAATAATCTTGTTTCCATGAGCAACCGTCATAGATTCCATAATACAATATTGTAATAACTACGGTAAATCACAGCAAATAGGATGACGTAGTAAACCACACATTTTTGGTGTCTGTTTTCTGGGTTTCAGCAGCCTGTCATTTGACAAATGCAGAGACTCACCTGCGTATTCGGGGGTTTTATGATAATATATACTGAAGGGTATAATTTGAGAGAAAGTTAAAATACAAAAAGACTGACTTGCATTTTTTTACAGCAAAACACAAGCATATTTTCTGAGCTGTGTTGACTCTAAATAGTTTACCTTCCTTTTTTGTCAGATTTTTTATGAAAGAGATGCAAATGCTTGGGCTTTAGGGAAACAAAACCAACATTATCATCACAGTCAAGTGTGGCCATTCTAACCTGATGCACCCTCCTTTATATTTATTTGTACTTTTTCTCTTCCTCTCTTTTTTATTTGAATGAGAAACTAAAAGCAACTCCTGTGGGTAATTCATGTACAGTAAGCCACAGTATCATTTTTGTTCACTCCGTGTAATTATCCACTCAGCCGCTGCCCATTAAAATGGCTTTCTTCATAAGCTGAAAGCATTTAAAGCCATTAGAAAATAATCCAAATAATTATATTTGCTGAATAAATTGTAATTTGCGTGGCACCAGGTATTATTTTATCAATGAAAAATAAATTATAGCAAATCTGTGCAAAAAGTTAATCGCCTTATGAAAGATAATGGAGGAAAAATGATTGTGAAAATGTCAACTCTTCTGTCATGATTTAAAACAAGTCACAGAACCTAGAATATAAGATGTCTACATGAATACAGGGCAGTAGGGACTATGTGATGGGCCTAGCTAAAGTAGGGGATAGGGAACTTCACCCCTTATGCAGCCATCTTCAATGAGAGGTCTTACAAATAACAATGTTACAAAATGGTATCAGATTGGGCGTGTGGTAGCCCACACAAAAAACATTTTCAGCAAGACTCCCATCTTGGTGAGCTCTGAAGCATGAAGGCAGCTACTTTATCCCCTATTCCTGCAGGAAAGTTGCGTAACTCGCGTGCCTGGGTGGAGAAGGAAGAAAGCTGTTTTAAGCCTTGGAACCTTGGAAGGTGGAGCAGTTTGATGGCTCTGTGAGGGAGGCTGCAGAGTTCTGTTATACCCAACCCGATTGGTTACTTTATAGAAGCTAACCAATAACACAAATTAAAAGTTTATTACCTTAGTAAGCACGTTGTTAACCAATATTAAATATAACAATGTCCATTGAAATGAAGCCTAACCGTAAAGCATTACCCCCAATAATAATATTGACAACACACGTCACCAACAACTAAAAGAGGCCCAAATGTCTTGTAATCACATGTGAACAGCCTTTTGTGCAAATCAGGAAAACTGTTTATTGACCTATTAATACAAATGCATGTAAAACTATTATCTACCGGCAGGTTGAATATGAGACAGCATTCTTTCTCTTAAACCGAATTAATAGTGTTGGTAGAGATTTAACCGCAAATGTATTGTACGCGTTTTACAACATTTTAATCTTTTAAGGCATGGTAATGTTTTGAGATAATGTTTTTGGTTTTCAGAAATATGGCCCCCGGAGGCAGCTTATTTTAAATAACCACATAATGCAGTTTATAGACAGGGTCTCGGGTGCTGGGAAAATGTGTGCATCTGACAGCTGATTCCAAAAAATAAATGCTTACACTAAATGGCAATGTACTTTGGCTCATAAATATTTTATACTAGTTTTAAATGTAATGAATGTATACCAAGTACAGACAGTGACAAATATACTAGAAAGTGCCATAAAGAAACTAATGAGTGGTTTGAAAAAGGTGTCAGTATTCACAGAAAAAAATGTGCTGAGGGGGTTGGGGGTTGATGATTTTACCACATTCAGCCAGAGCTACGCATTATGTTTTGTTTTTAAATGTAATCTACAATATGTTATTATTATTTAGCTTTTTTAAATGACTTGTTGTTGTTTTAATGTTATTCAACGAAAACATAAAAATAGTTTTACTGTCAACTGCTTTTAGATTACGTGTCATAAAAGGTCTATATCAATTAAATGAATTAAAAATATTTTCTTTGTGACTACATACTATATGCTACCCACTGAGGGGCTAATGTAACACCTGGAATAGACAGTATATTTCATTTCTTTCCATCACCACAATCTTTGCAGCTTCTGCCATTCATATCTCTTTGTATTACATAAATTTTTGTTTACTCCAACAATCAGGGTAATCAACAGAAATAATACTTGTGGAGGAGTTTCTTTGCTCTTGTCCAGATATTGAAGATCCTTTTCCTCCCTCTGAACAGATTGCTTTGGCGGGCTCTTTTCAAAAGCAAACCACAAACGAAATTCAACATGAAACATACTAGTAGGATTTGACTGGTGTAATTTCCAAAAAGAGGAAGCCCATTAACACGCACCAGAAATGTGTAAAATTCACAGGTACAGTGACCTACAGGGGAAGTGTTTTCAGAGAATAAGGGCAGTGACCTGAGGTGGATCATACTCCTGCGATATAATTGTAGACACAAAAGCCAAACTTTTTTTTTTGGTGCAAAATAAAAGAGGTGTGGGTACGGTGTTTTGCATCAATATAATATTTATATAATTGTTTTTCCTTCTAGATTTATTAATTTTTTTGGTTTTCATTTGCCGGTATGTCATACCATCTGCATACTGCTCCACTTTTACTCCACAGTTTCATTAAAGCAAGCCAGCATTGGGCTATCTCTGTCTGGAAAACAAAGCGGGTGTGGTCTAACAATTAAAGACTTAAAATAATATATTAGAAATAAAAAGTTAAATGGCACAGAAATAAAAGGCGCAGGTATAACCTTGAATCTAATAAAACCTCTGGAATTCCAGATCACATCGACACTGAAAAGGGACTAAGTGGTCATATCAAATTTAAGTTTTGCATAAAAATCTGTTCCACAACATTTAAATGATAATTGTGTAGTACCATTAAGTTAAATTAGCAAACATAAAATACAATTGTATGCAAAGGATCAGTTGGCTGAATTTAACTTCAGTGCTGCTCAAGGGGGGTGTGGAAATAGGCAGTAAAAAGATTCACTTAAATTGAGTTGTCGTCTATAGTTCAGTGTTGCAAAGAGTTTCTCTTAGACACCAGCACATTATAAGCAGGGTTATTTTTTAAGTACTGGTTTTAAAAAATCCAAGAAACTACAACATTATATTGCAAAAGTCTACAAAAGTCTATTGCAGTTTTTCGTTAAGTATATGAAAAACTACAAAGCGGTATGTAATTGAATAAGTTAACATAACATTATTCAGGAGATTTTATTTTTTGAAATGAAGCAAACTTAGTTAGTTTCAAAACTTTGGCCATAGTTGTATATATTTTTTAATCCTTTATTAATTCATCACACATATATATATATATATATATATATATATATATATATATATATATATATATATATATATATATATATATATATCATCATCATCATCATCTTCAGTCTTCTTGTTATTCCCAGCATGCATCTTTCCATACTCCATTGAGTCGTTTGTAGTTTTTCAGTTGTTTTTGCATTGAGGGTCCAGGTTTCGTATTCGTAAGTTAGCACTGGCAGCATGCATTGATCGAAGACTTTCCGCTTGAGACATAAGGGTAGTTTCCCTTTCAGAACCATGCATAATCTTCCAAAGGCACTCCAGCCCATTTTTGCTTTTCTGTTAATTTCGCACATTTGGTTCTCCGTTGCCGAAACTAACTGTCCTAAGTGCATAGTTATTGACTTCTTCAAGCTTGATCCCACTGGCTTCAATTGCCTGCGGAGTGGTATATTTATTGAATATGACTTGAGTCTTCTTCAGGTTCATTTTCAAACCCGCTTGACCCTAAGAAGGCAACCCCTAGCAACCCCACTGTATATGACATATAACAATAATATGTAATATCTGCTTCACTTGGAAACACACATATTTCAAGACCTGCCTGTCCCCATTGTTTTAATATTTATGAACACTGAACAGAGGAATTTCTTTTAGAAACATTTTTATTGGCAAGTATTCCCTAATGGTCCTACTCTATATAATAAATAAAAAATACAAATAACACAATGTTAGCAGGCTTGAGCTGCAAGTAAGCAATATACCGGTACTGAACCAATACATCAAAAATAAAATATGCCAAATTTGATTTGCATTCTGCATTATCTGTTACACGTATTAAATAAAGAAAAAAAGAAATTCCTTAAATCATTGCAGTCATGCATTCATTTTAATTGCAACTACCACAAGCTAGTGTGACGCTGTGTTTGCATGTTAAAATAGTAATTAGAAAATATAACAAAGAAAACTCAAATGGGCCCAAAGCTGCTTTCAAAGTCATAGCAGGACAGCAGCAGATTTCTCTAGCTGGTTCATTATACGTCTCAAATTAGAGGCAATGATTATGGATTGGGATCCGTGTTCACAAATGGTGCACCTGATTTCGATTGGCTTGTTCCATGTCTCTCAGGGCAAGGGGGGAGGGGGAGGAGGCAGCTGTCAGCTGGTCCTTGCAGGCATGCTCTGTCCTATCTGCACCACTACATTAGTGAGGTCACAGGGGGTTAAGCCCACCCTGCCTCTCAGGGGAACAATAACAAGCTACTTGATTTAGCTGGGAGGTTATACCTATGATTAATAGATGGGATAAGAGGCTGGATCTCTGTTAAATCACTTTAGTGGTAATTATCAAGTTTGATCCAAGCCGATTATGAAAAAGATAACCACATACACATTTTCAACTATATGGAGCCCTGGCCAATAATTTTTTGGGGTAAATCTGCTGTTTTGTTTATCAGATAGTTACAGGGAAATGTTATGGTTGATTAGTGGTGTGTTTAACAGGATCATTTATAATGATGCATATCATTTGAATGCTGATTAGAAATGACTCCTGCTCTCAGTAGGCTGCAAGCCCTTTAATTGTCACAAAATGTTGACTTTTAAAAAACATTATTAGCTCTTTGGCAGGATCTGTATTGTTGACTAAAATCTTGGCATGATCAGACTATACTGAATAATGTAGGGTGTAAATGAGCTGGCAGCTGAAGTCAGGAAAGATGTAATCATCAAAACAATTCTGCTTGTTCTTTGAGTGTTTTTATACTGTATAACAAGCTGTGATATATATATATATATATATATATATATATATATATATATATATATATATATATATATATATATATATATATATATATATATATAGTGCCTGGTCCTAGTTTACAGGTCAGCACTGGTGTTTGTACTGAAACACAATAAATAGATTTCACACATTAACTATTCTGACACACAAAGAAAACTAGTTTGCTAATTACATTTCTGTTGTATTGAATATATTTACAGTACACGGTTTAGTCCAAATTCAGGTCACAAACCCATTGTACCACTAGTAATATCATACTATGTACCATGGTTTTATAACGGCAGTTTTCATCATAAATATGGTGGTAATGTAATGCACATCATGGTTGTCTGAATTAGTTGTACCACAGAAAACTGGGATTATATGACCCTGCCTGCCCTCACAGCTGGTATTGAAAGACCAAAGAAAGTAATTTCCATATCAGCTACAGAATATACCACCTTATGAAAGAGAATCAGTGGAGATTTGCCTTTAGGCTCAATGGTATCTTTGAAAGAAAACTACATAGATCTTGAATCTTAACTAAAAACCACCATGGGAAACCATATCTGTGAAACCCTGGTACAAAACAATGTTAGAAATCTACTCATGCACGTAAACCTCATGATTAACACTGGGCGTGCATCCTTACACTGGCATGCTGTATATAGATTCCAGAATGCCCTAGTTAAGTCCCAAAACAAACATTATTTATTTAGTTAGTTTTGCTCTAGTGTCTGCAGGGTTTCAGTGTAGCTGGTAACTTTTGGGGTAAGAGACCAGAATAAACAATACACGCTTGATATCATATTTACAGTATAGATGAGTTATTGATTCTTTAAAACAGGTCCCTAAACTCAATTAGAACTGCAAATGTCTCCCACAATTACCTCCATTAGTTAATGCAGTAAGGTAAATTTGTTTCTAGCTAATTAGGTGCAATGTTGAGTACTTCAGTCGCAAACAGTATAAGCAGGGTCATTTTTTCAGTACAAAACACACCTTGCCTTTTAAACCATTCTCGCTACTTACTGTTGATATTTACAACACAATTTAATTGCTGAAGATGAACTGCCTTTAGATCACAGAGGGTTCTAATACAGCTTACAGTGCTATTAACATAAACCTAGATACTGACAGTATAAATATGTCTGACACATAAGTGGCCATACAACATACTGGGATACAAAGGGCTGCAGTGTTTATATCAAATTAATAAGGCATGTTTCCTGATTGAGCCACTACCAATTAAAAGTAAACAAAAGGATTTATTGCACATTAGGCCTAAGCCTGCAGCGGAATGGGAGGTTTAGAGGACCAGCATATGAACATTAATTATTGTGTTGGCATTCAAATAAAACACTGCTGTGACTTTCATAGAAGTTTGTATAAACCTGACGCACAAAACAAATTGTCAATTCACAAGACAAATATCTGGTTTTGAACATGTTTATTTGCAAAGATGAAGAATTTGTGTCTGCTTCTGGCAAGACTATAATAAGTGTCAGTAATAGACATAATAAAAGTGACTCATAAACCCTGCTCCATCTATTACATGTATTCATATACAAACTTAAATTTGAAGTACATCATTCACTGCACTGGGTTGGTATGATTAGTGTTGTATATTTCATTAATTCATACTTACTTTATATAAAATCAATATTAAAAAAGTAATATTAAATCAGATTGTAGGCAGCGTCAGCGCGCTCTCTCAGGCAGCGGCAGTTTAAATGTTACTTTAGAGTAGTTAAATGTTACTTTAGTGCTAGTTAGTGTGATCCAGTGCGCTCCTCCAGTAGTCTGGTGGTAGGGTGCATCAGTGCTAGTTAGTGTGATCCAGTTTGCTCCCCAGTAGTCTGGTGGTAGGGTGCATCAGTGCTAGTTAGTGTGATCCAGTTTGCTCCCCAGTAGTCTGGTGGTAGGGCGCATCAGTGCTAGTTAATGTGATCCAGTGCGCTCCCCCAGTAGTCTGGTGGGAGGTGAACCTCGTATCTAAGGTCTAGTAGAGTCCAAGGAGGGGTTCATTACACTGTTGGCAGTGGATTGGTTAGATTGGCTGGAACAGTTTGAAGAGGTTGCTGAGATGAATGGCGGGGATGAAAGTTTAATTTTTGGTGGTGCTGCTTAAAACGAGCGCGTGAGAAGTATAGGGGCGTTCAGCCGACTGCTCGTGATAATTACCGGCTATTAAAAGAAGCGCTAGGGAGATATCTGGGTCCTCCAATTAGTGAAGGAGGGGACATTTTCATAGAGCAGCTGATAAAGCTTACCCAACTTTAGAGTTCTCAACCAGCTATGTTCTGGCTCGACACCATTTTATTATGAATGTGGGTAAAGGGGATTTGCAGATCTAAATTAGAAATGCTAAACCTGGCAGTTTGGAAGAGGCGATTAATTTGGCCACATAATTGGAAATGATAACAGACTTTGAGAAAGATGCATCTCTTCATGAAACTAGAATAAGAGAGGTACAGGTGAGTGCCTCTGGTTGATAAATTGCAATGAATAAGGTTCTAGAGGCAATAGGGCAGCTACAGAAGGATGTGCAACAGCTAAAGTACAGGGATTCAGGGAGAATGGGTGCTGCAGCATGTCCTGGGGTATATAGAGAAAGTAATTACTCTGTAAGGGTGCCTAACCAAATGCCTACTAGGGGGGGATCAGAGGAGTAGAATTTGTTGGAGATGTTGACAGGAAGGCCATGAGAGAAAGGATTGCCCCCAGGAAAACTAGAACGGGTGGACACATTGTGTCAAGTGTCTTCCCCTTCTGTGATGGGACCTATGGTTAGTGAGTGTAATAGCTTAGGGGGGAAATTAAGGAAAAGTGGTGTCAGTTTCTGGTAGATACAGGCGCCCAGGTGTCGTTAATTAATCAGGAATCCTGGGACCAGTTGGGGTGCTAAACCTCAGAGGTGACAGAGTATAGTGGAAATGTATGTGCTGCTAATGGAAGCCGGTTGAGTATAGCTGGGGTGTGGACCAGTTGACTCAGGATCAGCTGACTTTGATAATTTAGTGTTTAAGCATGACCTTTTAATCACCAGTAATTCCAGGCAACGTGCATTGTTAGGGATGGATTTTTTTAGGAAGTTTGGAGCGAAGCTTGATGTCCAAGAGGAGAGCTGCTTCCTTAAAGGTATGACATTTCCATTAATTTGTGTAGAGAATGGTGTAGAGGTCAGAGCCGTGTCACTCGAGGACAGTTATACTGTTATCCCCCGGTCACAAATAATAATTCAAAGCCAACTGGCTGGGCTGCTAAGTATAGACATTGAGGGAATGTTTGAACCACTTGGAAGTTTGTTTGAAAAGTACAGTGTGTTAGCCCCAAGAGTTATAACACAGACTAAGCATGGCAGCCTGTATGTAAGCATTATGAATGTTGTGTCCCTGTCTGTTTCCAAGGGGAGTTTCAGGAGCAGCTGAGGCAGATGGAGAGCAGTGGATTTGTTCAAATATCACATAGCCCGTTGGCTGCTCCCCTCATCCTGGTAAAAAAAAAAAAAAAGATGGACAAATGCATTTTTGTGTGGATTTTGCGTGCATTCTTGTGTGAATGAGTGACAATTTTGTGACAATTAAAGACGTCTACCCTTTACATAGGATCGATGACACATTGGATGCGCTGGCTTCCTCTAAATGGTTCTCCACCCATGACCTAGCCAGTGGTTACTGGCAGGTCGAAGTTGACCCCTCTGATAGGGAAAAGACTGTCTTTGCAACGAAACAGGGTTTGTTTGAATTCACTGTCTTAGCTTTTGGACTTTGCAATGCACCAGGTACATTCCAGAGACTAATGGAACAGATTCTGGTCAATCTTCAGTGGAATATGTGCTTGGTCTACCTGGATGATATCATTGTTTTTGGTAGGTCGTTTGAAGAACATCTGGGGCGCCTTGGTGAAGTACTGAGTAAGCTTGGACAGGCTAATTTAAAAATTAAACCTAGTAAATGCCATCTTTTTGCTTCTCAAGTCTGATATTTAGGACATGTTATTTCTGAGCAGGGAGTCGCAACTGATCCTCAGAAAATTGAAGCTCTCCAGACTTGGCCTCATCCAAAGAAGTTTCAGAGTTTCTTGGGACTTTTGTCATATTATAGATGTTCTGTGGCAGGGTTTTTGAGAGGGTTGCTATAGATTTAGTAGGTATGCTTCCTATAACCCCATCTTTTCCATTTGCCATATCAAGAGGCCGCCACGGTGGCTAAGACAGTTGATGAACATAAGAACATAAGAATATAAAGTTTACAAACGAGAGGAGGCCATTCAGCCCATCTTGCTAGTTTGGTTGTTTGTAGCTTATTGATCCCAGAATCTCATCAAGCAGCTTCTTGAAGGATCCCAGGGTGTCAGCTTCAACAACATTACTGGGGAGTTGGTTCCAGACCCTCACAATTCTGTGTAAAAAAGTGCCTCCTATTTTCTGTTCTGAATGCCCCTTTATCTAATCTCCATTTGTGACCCCTGGTCCTTGTTTCTTTTTTCAGGTCAAAGAAGTCCCCTGGGTCGACATTGTCTATACCTTTGAGGATTTTGAATTTTTAAATTAGATCGCCGTGTAGTCTTCTTTGTTCAAGACTGAATAGATTCAATTCTTTTAGCCTGTCTGCACACGACTTGCCTTTTACACCCGGGACAATTCTGGTTGCTCTTCTTTGCACTCTTTCTAGAGCAGCAATATCCTTTTTGTAACAAGGTGACCAGAACTGAACACAATATTCTAGGTGAGGTCTTACTAATGCATTGTAAAGTTTTAACATTACTTCCCTTGATTTAAATTCAACACAATATATCCGAGCATCTTGTTGGCCTTTTTTATAGCTTCCCCACATTGTCTAGATGAAGACATTTCTGAGTCAACATAAACTCCTAGGTCTTTTTCATAGTTCCCTTCTTCAATTTCAATATCTCCCATATGATATTTATAATGCACATTTTTATTGCCTGCATGCAATACTTTACACTTTTCTCGATTAAATTTCATTTGCCATGTGTCTGCCCAGTTCTGAATGCTGTCTAGATCATTTTGAATGACCTTTGCTGCTGCAACAGTGTTTGTCACTCCTCCTATTTTTGTGTTGTCTGCAAATTTAACGAGTTTGCTTACTATACCAGAATCTAAATCATTAATGTAGATTAGGAATAGCAGAGGACCTAATACTGATCCCTGTGGTACACCACTGGTTACCTCGCTCCATTTAGAGGTTTCTCCTCTAATCAGTACTTTCTGTTTTCTAGATGTTAACCACTCCCTAATCCATGTGCATGCATTTCCTTGAATCCCTACTGCGTTCAGTTTGAGAATTAATCTTTTATGCAGGATTTTGTCAAAAGCTTTCTGGAAATCTAAATAAACCATATCATATGCTTTGCAATTATCCATTTTCAATGTTGCATCCTCAAAGAAGTCAAGTAGGTTAGTTAGACACGATCTCCCTTTCCTAAAACCATGCTGACTGTCTCCCAGGATATTGTTACCATGTAGGTAATTTTCCATTTTGGATCTTATTATAGTTTCCATAAGTTTACATATAATAGAAGTCAGGCTTATTGGTCTGTAGTTACCTGGTTCGGTTTTGTCTCCCTTTTTGTGGATGGGTATTATGTTTGCTATTTTCCAGTCTGTCGGAACAACCCCTGTGTCAAGAGACTGTTGCATGATCTTGGTCAGCGGTTTGTAAATAACTTCTTTCATTTCTTTGAGTACTATTGGGAGGATCTCATCCGGCCCAGGGGATTTGTTTATTTTAAGAGCTCCTAGTCCCTTTAACACTTCTGCCTCTGTTATCCTAAAGTTATTTAAAATTGGAGAGGAACAGTTCGACATGTGGGGCATGTTGTCCGTGTCCTCCTTTGTAAAAACCTGTGAAAAGTAATCATTTAATACATTTGCTATTTTTTCTTCTTCATCTATGATTTTGCCATTTGTGTCTCTTAGACATTTAACCTCCTCTTTGAATGTTCTCTTGCTGTTATAATACTGGAAAAACATTTTGGAATTGGTTTTAGCCCCTTTAGCAATATTGATTTCTATCTCTCTCTTGGCCTTTCTAACTTCCTTTTTGACTTGTGTTTGCAGTTCCAAGTACTCTTTTTTGTGTACTTTGTTTTTGGTCTCTTTTAAACGCTCTGTAAAGTGCCTTTTTTCGCTGAATATTTTTTTAATTGATCTATTAAACCATTTTGGCCATTTTGTTTTAGATTTAGATTTGTCTACTTTTGGAATGTAATTGTTTTGCACCTTTTTAAAAAACAGCCATCCTTTTTCTGTGGATGTTTTCTCTATTTTACTCCAATCTACTTCTGTTAGTCTCTGTTTCATACCTTCATAGTTTGCTTTTCTAAAATTGTAAACCTTAGCTTTAGTCATTACTTTTGGGGTTTTAAAAAATACTTCAAATGAGACCATGTTGTGGTCTGAGTTTGCCAATGGCTCTCTGACATCTGTTTTAGTTATTCTGTCTTCATTATTTGAAAAGACTAAATCAAGGCATGCCTCCCCTCTAGTCGGTGCCTTGACAAATTGCGTTAGGAAGCAGTCATTTGTCATTTCCACCATTTCAATTTCGTCCGTCATGCTCCCCACCGGGTTCTCCCATTTTAACTATACCCATTAGTATAGCTTCTCCTTTTCTACACACATTTCAAATGTCATTGTATAACAAATTATTTTGCTCAGCGTCTGAATTTGGCAGTCTATAGCATGCTCCTATTATTATGCCCTTTGAATTTTTGTCCATTATTCTGACCCGTATTGATTCTGCATTGTTGTCTTTGTCCTGATTTAACACCTGGGCTTCAAGATTATTTCTTATGTATAGCGCTACCCCTCCGCCTCTTCTGTCCTGCCTGTCTTACCTATACAGTGTGTACCCACTAATATTATATTCGTCTCCATCACTCTCAGACAACCAAGTTTCTGTAACACCTATCACATCGTAGTTACTCGTTAGTGCAGTAGCTTCAAGTTCTAACATTTTGTTTCTGAGACTTCTAGCATTAAGATAAATACATTTAATAGTTGTCTTACCTGAGTTGTTGCCCTTGTTTTGATGTGGTCTCCCTTCTGTTTTTTTTGTTTTCTCCCCTTCCTTTCTAGTTTAAATGCTTCTGGACCTCCTCAAGGATCCTTTCTCCGAGTAGATTGGTTCCCTTTCTGTTTAAGTGCAGTCCGTCCCATCTATATAGATAGTACTTGTTGTAGAATGTGCTCCAATGTTCAAGAAAGGTGAAGCCTTCCTTTGTGCACCACGATTTTAGCCATGCATTTTGATTTTGTATTTTCAGCTGTCCATATGGTCCTTTGCAAGGTGTCGGGAGCATCCCAGAAAATACCACAGTTTTGGTCTTGTCTTTTAATTTCCTTCCTAGCTCTCTGAATTTGTTTTGCAGGGATCTTGGTCTGTCTCTTCCAATGTTGTTTGTACCGATGTGGACGACTGCTACCGGGTCGTCTCCTGTTTGTTCTAGGAGCCTGTCCACGTTCTCAGTGATGTGCTTGACAGAGGCTCCTGGAAGGCAGCACACTGTTGTAGTAAGGGGGTCCAAACTGCGAACTGAACTTCCTGTGTTTCTCAATATGGAGTCCCCAACAATCATGACCTCCCTTCTTTTTGCTGCCTGGTCAGCACTGTTTATAGGGTCCTGGATGTTCTTTCTTTCATTCTCTTGATGTTGGTTTTGGTCATCTAAATGTTGAAGTGCCTCAAATTTGTTGGATGTCTGGATTTCTGGTGGTTGTGTTTGACGAAGTTTCTTTTTTCCCTGCTTCTGCCTATCTGAACCCAGCTGTTTCAACTCTCTTCCATCTCCCTGGTGGCTTTCAGTCTGCTAGGGGTGCAGACTTCCATGAATTGTGGGTGTGTCAGCTCCTCAAGCTCCTGTTGCTGTCTCATTTCCTCCAGCTCCTTTTCTAGCAGCCTTAATAGTTGAAGCAAGTCCTGGATCGTGCAGCACTTTACACAAACTTGGTTGAGCTCTGTTGGGTTTTCTCGGATTTCCCACATCATGCAGTTGTCACAGATTACTGGCTTGAAGACCATTTTTTTCATTTTTTGGAAGTTTAGTTTAGCTTCTGCAGCTGTCAACCTGCTTTCAAACTGCTTCTAACTGCGCTGTACTTGTCCACGACTGTATTTCTCCCATGATGTAGCTTCCACACGCTGTCGCTGGGAAGACTGCCTGCCTTTTGTTTGTTTGTGCTAGTCCTCCCCCGTGTCTCAGAACGCTGTGGGATTTGAATCAGCTGCTCTGAGTTTCAGCTTGTTATCAGAAAAATACACGCAGCTGTAAGGCTTTAAGCTGCAATGTTTTCTGATTAAAGCAACTCCAGATTTAATTTAAAGATGTAATTCCTCCTTTCTGCCTCTAACTGCGCTGTATTTGTCCACGACTGTACTTCTCCCACGATGTCGCTTCCACACGCTTCTTACACAGGTAGCATGTTTTAAAAACACATTGCAAATTGCCGCAATTGTTCCTGCTCCTGCTATCATTTCCATGGGTCCCGCTGCAGAGCTCTATTCAGGGTTGTCCACCCTATGGAGCTCCACAATATGTGTCTTTTTATTTAGCACTATAGGATGGACTATCAGTATTTTTTGGAAGAAGCATGTCAGAATGCAAAACAAAACGATTTTGTACATGTGTTTTAAAACATGCTACCTGTGTAAGAAGCACACAAATACTGAAGCAGTGTATAGTCTGGTAAAGTAACTTTTATCAGACTCTTTAGCCAAAAAGGTTGTGGTTCATGACTAATTACATTGTTGTAAATGAGACTTTAAATATAGCATTACCAACATATTATAAAGCTCTATGTTTCTCATTGCAGGTATGTAACCTTACTTAGCTGACAATCCGGAACAAGAATTAAAGGGCATGTCCGTACGGATTTTCAGACCTCAGTTGAAAACAGAGAGTTTGTCTGGAAATCATTCATGCAAACACTGTATTAAAGCAGTCACCTTGACTTTTATGTGTACAGAAACCATTGAACATTTCCTTTCTCCATGGTTTCCTTTGATGGTCTTTTAAGATTTCTAATGATTTACTGTCTATTCAGGTTAGTTATGGTCTTTGTGTATTCTTGTATTTTTATTTGACCTTTTCCAACCACTTAACAATGACCTTCTTTAGTTTTTAAATTATTACATTTTTATTTCAGCTCTTCTTCCAATAAGACTCTGTTCCTTTTCATATAAGGTATGTTTAGGATTTAGATTTTCTCGAAGTTGTCATATATGATTATGCAGTAGCAATGCAAGGATTTTGCTGCTGTAGGTTAAACTGTGTTGGGATGCTGTTGGTACCGTAAATGTTAACAGTATGGCATCACAATCCAATGCCTGTCAGTACTGGGCCTGTGCAGAGTGGAAACATTTAAGTTCCTGAACTCTTTTGTTTTGTCGGCCATTGGCCAGTTTCTTTCTTTTTTAATATATTTCATGTATTTTACCCTTTATTTACATTAATATAAATGCTATAATATTATATAAAGCAAAGTGGCTACAAAGGAAGTACGTCATCACATAGCCATGATGTGCATGTAGAGAAGAAGCCAACAGGAAAAATGCTACCATTATGACTGATTTTCTTTCCTATAGGTAAAGCATGCATATGACATTTTCTTTAAGTTTTATTGTATTCACCAAAAGCAGAAGACTTTGGTAAGTCACATTGCTTTTTTAAATGATAAATGTGCTTTCCTTCTTAACCAGATTCCTTTTTATTTGTAATGAGCCTACGGTTAAATGTACTTGTTACCACTGGTTTCTTTAACACAAAACCCAATACGATCCCACAGTCCTCCAGTGACATTTGACGCACGTACGATCCCACAATCCTCCAGTGACATGTAGAGAAGAAGCCAACAGGATGACATTTGACTGATTTTCTTTCCTATAGGTAAAGCATGCATATGACATCTCACAATCCTCCAGTGACATTTGACGACGATAAACGATCCCACAATCCTCCAGTGACATTTGACGCACGCAATACGATCCCACAATCCTCCAGTGACATTTGACGCATGTACGATCCCACAATCCTCCAGTGACATTTGACTCACGTACGATCCCACAATCCTCCAGTGACATTTGACGCATGCCAAGAATTTCTGAGGTGGGCCAGGTTTGGGGGAAAAAAACACTGAAATGCCTGTAGTGAACGTAGGCGAGTAGACACAGTCAGAGAGGATCAGTGGATGTTCCCATTACTCCTGAATTTTTATGTGGTTGTAACCCAATATGTTAACTTGAAAAGCTGTTGTAAATTGGTTTTGTTAAGAATATAGTCTAAAAATCCTAAATCCCATTCTACATTTGTTTCCCTTTCTCCCTATATTTTCTTATCTATTTGAGCAGCCCGTCAACTGAGTAATTGGAAATAATACCTCCATCGTCTGTCAATTCTGTTTTTTTATTTTTTATTTTTTTTAAAAAAGTGTGTGAAACACACCATAGCTGTAAGTCTTGTTCAGTGTTTAAATATGATTTTGAAAAAAGGAAAGGTTTCTTTGCACACAGCTTTTCCTTTTCCCACAGTAACCAATTTATTTTTTGAGTGCCTAGAAGAAGAGAGATTTGCCCCTATGGCACAGTTTTATTTTAGTAAAGCAAACAATGGGTAACAGTTTGTATAGGGATTAGTATTTTGGTCCAATTGATTTTACAGCATCTGTTCCCCACATAAATGTAACAAGCATAACAATGTAAAATAGGCACTTAAAACAATATACTGCAGTATTTTTGACACAGTAAATTTGCAGCACAATGTAGCAGTACTGCATGGCATGATGAGTATACTCCAGCAGACTGGGTTTTTGTCGACTGGAGTACTATCGAAATATACCCTGGGTTATATTAAGCTTTAGTGTGGTACCTCGGCATGTTATAAATGTACCCTGCTTTTCAAATTTCGTGAGAAATAGCAATTGCTGTAAACTGTTAATTTCCGCTCAGACATGACATGCGCATTACAGCTCCTAACACGACCTCCACCGATCAAGCTAGTGTGTCTCAGGGCGTATCGTTTGATTATCTCATGAGCATTTAGACAGACGGCCGATATGGTGAGAAAGGGGGTGCAGATTAAGGTAGAACACGTCACCGTTAAACAACCTGATAAAATATATTCTATACACCAAGATACTCATCTCCACTGATTCCCTATGGGGACTTCCGTCACGCTGTGTGAAAAGGGTTATGGGATATTGTGATGGGGTACCCCCCACCCCTGGGTGTATTTTGTTTATTTTGTATTGTCTGTTGTTTTATGTATGTATTGGTGCACGGGGTATAGCTTGGGTTGTGTAGCATGGGTGATTTAAAATATAGTATATTTGTATTTGGGGACTGCACAATCACTTCACGTGCATATTAAAGTGGATATTTGTATGGGGGCACAGGGATTCCATAAATTAGTCACATGCAGACTGTGCTGGGATTCAAGTGAATGATTGATTAAGGAGGTGAGTCACGGCACAGCTGCATAGAGTCCGTTTTCACGCACACAGGGTTGGTGTGTTCAGAGTTGGGAGGTAAAGAGAAATAATAAATAATAAGAAAACAATTCCTATGCGTGCTGGGGATACACCAGCATGATACTTGTTTGTCTGTCCGTTTTGGCCATCGTGCCGTTTTGTTTTGTTCATGCTTTTTATTTGTTTATTTATAATAAACTTGTGCATCAGCACTTCACTTGCTCAAGTACTGTGTCTGTCTACTTCCAGTTCTGTGACATTGCCACGCAAGCTATGTGTGACAGATATAAAGAGAGCTCAGGAGAAAGGTTTCAATTGAGAGCCAATGGAGCGGTGCTTTGAGCTGATTTCAGCCCAGAATCAGCCCAATCCAACCTCTCTCCATAGAAAGTGGAAGTAAAGATGGAGTGAGTATCTTGGTAATATAGAATATCTTTGATCCGATTCTAAATGACTCGCAACACAAAATGAGACTTGGAAACAGGGTACATTTGTAACATGCCAAGGTACCAAATGATAGCTTCATCAAACCAGAGTATACTTTGATAGTATACCGGTCGACCAAGACCCAATTGGTTATATTGCAGTACTACTGCACAGTTCCTGTGATTAAAACGCAGTAGGATAAATAGTAGTACCATGCTAGAATTCTGTAAAGCTGGTAATAAAAATAAACATTGTAAAGGAGATTAAAAAACAGTGTTTTAAAAAAAGTGTTTAATATGCTTTTTTTAATATCAAACAAGTTGAAAGTTCTTTTTGTTTGGATTTGTTTGGTTTCTGTTATCAAAAGTGTCTTGCAAAAACACTGAATACTTTTAAATAACAATCCACAACCTACGGTAGTGTCATTATCAGCCATTTAGAATGTCATTCATTGTGTCAAAGGAGCTGTCACCAGGAAGAGTATGCTTTTATATTAGCCCAGGCTTAAGTATTTGGGCTTTCCCCATGCAGTTATGCCACAACAGAAGCTGTTTTGTATAGTGGCAATGCACTGTATGAGCACTTATGCGTGGCCTGCTTTGTTCGGAGAACTGCTGTTATTTCCATGCACAGATGGTATTTAGAGGTTTTCAAAAATTAATTAAAAAATTGAATTTAGAAGACACCTGAGATAGGTTAAGGGAGTCGACTGGGGAAAGGGTTTTTTAATTACTCTGGGAATAAAAATTGTGTTTGGTGAGGCTTTCCAAAAAGATTGCTGTGCTTCTTCAATCATCTAAATGTATTGGGCACTTTACAGACTTGTCTGAAACAGTAGCTCAAACTCATCCAAATTATATACAGAACAATACAATTAATAGCAGTCCATTTCTTTTATGGGTCTGGAGTAGACTATTTTTTTCTTCCCTATTTTGAAGGAAAGATTATTAATGTTTGCGAATATTCAGAGATAATTTCATTTATAACAGTTTGTAGCTAGTAAGAATACGATTAGTTGCAGGAAAAAGCAGGCACATTCTTGTTCTGAGAAGTTTCTTGCTAACTTAGCACATTTTAAATTGTATTACCTTATACAGCTGGTTAACATGTGAGTTGCTACACTGAAAAAGCAAAGCAGTGATGTTGAAGATTTTATTCACAGCCCAGACATCACAAAAGAGCATAGAGGTTCTCTTCAATTGTGCTGAGGGTCTTTTGATTCTTCACTTGTAGTCAAATATTTTAAATACAGCACTAGTTAACCTGCTGCATCCTGGTATCCTGGTCACATGGTATGATTGCAGCTAGATCATTGGAGTAAGTTTGAATTACCAGACATTAAGTATCAGGAAGTTGCAAAAACATAGGCTGCGTTCCAAAACGCACCCTTACTCACTCATTACCTTCCCTTGAGGGGTGGAAGTACTATGTTCGCCATCTTAAGGGTTGTCCCAATTCCTTAGGGAACAAGTGAAGGGAGCTTTATGTGCCCTTCACTGAACCCTTCGACTGAGTGTACAAAAAAGTTGACTTCTGCGGAAGTGTTTTTGTGCTGAAGTCCCAGAACTCTGCGTTAAAGGTGGAGACAAGTGGGAACAATTTGCAAATATGACAGAAGCAGCTGCACATAAATATAATGTAAATGTAGTTAGCTAGTTATTTAACAAGCAAATTATTTGTGAAATGTATGTTGTATTGAGTCGAAAAATCTTTTCAGTACACATCGATTGCTGGAATTAATTATCTATCAATTAATTAATTAATTAATTAACTAGACAGGTAGCTACAAAACTAGGAGATGATATAAGCGAGCAATATATTTAAAAATTATTATTTATTTTTTTTACGAAATACATGGACAGAGGAAGAGACCCTAAACTGATCCAGCTGCATGCGGCAAACGGTGTCCTCTTCACTGGGAAAAGAAACGCTGCAAAGCTGGGTTGGGAGTGACATTTGAAACTTTAATGTAGCCTGCACCATTTTATCAATGATGATGCTGAAGTGCGTCCCATTTAACACTTTCAGCTCCACCCTACACCCTACTCCCTCGCTCACCCAAGTGCACACTCTGTGACATCAGTAACACGAAGTGTACATTTGTCGAAGAGTGTAGGGTGCAAGGGAATGGTTTGGGACGCAGCCATAATCTATAGCGTTGTCTTTGAAGTATAAAATACAGGTACAGAACCAAAACAGAAGAAAAGAGGCTAAACATGAAAATAAGATTTAAAATAAAATGCATTTTGAAACCTTGTTTAGCCTTCCTTTAATTACATTTCTTTAAATTACTTATTTTATAACCTTATTAAATGACAAATTAATCTCTATTTTTTACGTGTCATTGTTACAAACATATCTAAAAAAAATCATGTTCATTTTGTGTGCTTTGAAAATATTATCTCTCATATACAGCAATAGTTAAAAATGTAGCTCTGTAAGTGGCTTGAATTGGTTTAATTAGGGTAGTTAAAAACTCAGACTTAAACGTGCTTATTAATTCCATTTTGCACATTTCAAATGACTGACTGCACTTAAATCAGATTGATTAGACATTTTTCCTAGACATATATTGCAACTACATAATTATGACCAATAGAGTCCTTGATGTAAAATCTATAACTGAAGAGTTTTCTTTTTGTGGCACATCCTTAAATTAGTCTTAAAGGGACATGATTCATTTAAAGGTGCCAAATTTATCGCACAGCAGTTCTTTGGCCTTTATGGTTTTTTAATTTGTTTTTGTTTGTTTCCCTGCCTCATTGAATTGCTTTCTGAAAGGAATTAGACCTGCAACATGCATGTCGCACTCAACAGCGGCTGGTTCAACACTGATTGTTGGTTATCAGTGGCATATACAAACCACCTAAGCCAGAGGTGACCAGTTCTGGTCCAGGTAAGCTATTCTGCTTCATGTTTAAAATAAATAATAAGCTACTTAAGATATCCAGACAGATTTAGTTGGTTCAATTAAACAATTTGAAGATGGAACAATGCGCTAGACTGGAAGGTCCAACTTTACCCACCCTGACTTAACTGCAATTATTGAACTTCCTTTAAAACACAGTCTCAAATATTCCCATTACCTATGGTTGGGGAATGTTATATCTTTTTTTTTAGAGTGAATTATTGGTGATTGTCAAATATGCTGTGTTTACACTTTTATGTGATCAAAAGGGTTGTCTATGGATGCCCTTGGTTTGTGTTCTGCCCATGTTTCAGGATATCACAGTCCTGGCTGTAACTAGCTATGAGGTCACCGAGGTCCAGACCTCGGTTAAAATTTTAGCATAAATGTTAATTAATTTATTATTTAAAAATATGTATGCAACGCATGCCTTGGAATATATTGTGGCGATCTTCGAAGGAGTTTTCTCGCAGACGAAGGTGGGACCGAACCCGGGACCTCCCACTCCGAAGCATAGCGCCGATACCGCTGTACAAAAAAGCCAGCTCCCTGTCTGGAGCTGGTATCGGGCTTATGTCTTCATATTTGATTGCGTCACCTACCAGCTTTGACCCCTACCCCCGTGCACGCTGCACTCTCCCCTGCCAGCCTACTTGCTCACCAGGCTACTGGCTTCCAAATGCATTCTGGGGTACCTGTGTCCACTACTGACACCAATGTGGCGATCCTTGTGGTTCCTGCAGGCAGTGGTTTCTCACATGCGGCGGTGGGACGCAAACCCGGGACCTCCCGTTCTGAAGCATAGCACTGATACCACTGTACAAAAGAGCCGGCTCCCTTGCAGGAGCTGTGTGACGGGGTACACCCCGCCCCTGTATTATTTGAATGTTTTGTAGGATTATTATTATTATTATTATTATTATTATTATTATTATTATTATTATTATTATTATTATTATTATTATATTTGGGACGGTGGGAAAGCCATGTTTTTATTGTTTGTTTTTAATTTAAAAACCTGTGAGAATGTGGCTGGAGCCTCAAAAAGGTAATTGTTTTATTGATAATTAATTAAGGCTCCAGCCACAGCTTAAAAGAACCCGCCCAGGCTAATCGGGCATTTTCCTTTGAGCCAGAGACGGAGTACTATAGAGCGAGAGAATACACCGAAGCAACTGCTACCGCTGTACCACACGGTATTTGTTTGTTAGTTTATTTTGGCCATCGAGCCCTTTTGTTTTGTGTAAGTGTTTTGTTTATTATTTGATTTATTATTAAAAGCCAAAGCTAAACGCTGCCTCGCTCCCGCACTCCACCTTTGCTACCTTTGTTTTTGTGTTGCTCCTTCCTGGTCCGTGACATCACTTCAACCACTCTGCCACAAGCTGGTATCAGGCTTATTTCTTCATATTTGATTGCGTCACCTACCAGCCTTGACCCCTACCCCCATGCATGCTACAATATTTTATTCCATAACATTTTTAAGAAAATGATAGAAAAATGTTTATTCTAGAACATTAAGTATATGATAGCCCTAAATACAAGTAATCTGTTCATCTCACCAGACTTCTTGTTTTGCTGGTCAAGGCATGCAACACTCCAAGTTGCCTAGGTAATGCGACGCAGCGTGCACATCACTTCCTGGTGGCTGGAAAACCTAGGCAAGGCACGCAACTGTAGAATTGAATCCTCCTTGCCTGAACACTGAGTGGCGTGCAAACTCTTGTCGTTAAAATCAAAACCAAAATGGAAAACTTACAATTAATATCAGTCCGTTTTTGAAAGTAGTAAGTACTTACCGAATAGCAGGAAGAGTTGAACAGTATTTCAGCTTAGCGGTGTACGGTTGTGAACCGATCTGCGGTTTTTGGTTAAATGAATTGCTATTAGTAGCCGACATTATCAGAAAATGTTTTTATCTGTCATCTAAAAGTTGTTGCATGCCTTACTAAAAAGTCACCGCACGCCACTGATATTCTGGGAAACTATGGAAACGGTTAACGTGCACATATAAATAAAATCTGTTAGAACGGGTGTTGGGTTCAAGTGCTAGGAAGTACGCCCTGCCGCTGTGAGGTGCCAGTCGTCCTGTGAAAAAAAACTACATCATCTGTGCGGACTATGGAAAATATAAATATAAATTAATTCAGGTAAGAAGTACATTTAAAAATACTAATTATACATCCATAAGTATGCCTATTGTGTATAAATTTTTTGTCTAAATGAAAACCAGTCAGGCTTATAAATCCAAGGTTTATTCAAACACAAAGGTTGGAATATAAAAAAAAGTTAAATGCACTGAAGCAAAATGTTTAAGCAAGAAACTGTTTCATTCAGTTTGATTAACCCTGGATTTTTCTGAAGTGAAAATGCAATATTCTGTTTTAATTTACTAGTATTTTATTAAGATTTCTTCTTGTATTCTATGAACTTCTGTGCATTGGACTACATAACAAAATGAAATGCCGATCGAACAAACAAGACACAAAGGTGAAAACCTGTTTAAAATAAAACTTTACGATGGTATCATTATCAAGTAGGAAAAAAAAGTGATTTAGTATGTAAAAAATAAACTGCAAATTCATTAATCGTTTACTGTATTTAATTTAAAGGTATTTATAATAGACACAAGATATTAATTGATCAGACTGCAGCTAGCTGATATGACTGATATGAGGCAATCCACACACTAGTGGAGGGGGGCACAAACCGGGACCTCTCAAGACTGAAGCATAGCGCCAATACCACTGTACAAAAGAGCTGGCTCTTTTGCAAGGAGCGTATATCAGGCTTATGTCTTCGTGTGTGATTACGTCACCTACCAGCCGTGCTGGTGCCTTCCCCCGTGCACTCTACACTCTCCCCTGCCAGCCTCAAGTCCGTCCTGGACTTGCTCATCAGTACACAGTCCGACAAGTGCGTGCCGGGGTACCTGTATCCCACTGCTGACACCAATTTAGAGCTCTCGGTTAACGCAGGCAGGCTCTTTTCTACAGCAGTATTGGCGCTATGCTTCAGTGTGAGAGGTCCCGGGTTCGCGCCTGCCCTCCGCCTGTGTGTGGACTGCCTGGCCCTGTGTGATGCGTCTGCCTGCGTTAACCAAGATCGCTACAATACTGTATGTGTAGTTTTGTTAAATCACATTTAATTTTGTGGGATTTCTAAGTCCTCATATGTCTTAACCAATTAGTTTTTATTTCTTATTGTTTTATATTTTGATTTATTTCTCATTATTTTTTAATGGATAACAGACATTTTTGGACCTGCTGAAAGCTTCAACAATTTTCTTCTCTCCACTTTATTACAATGGCAAAACGTCAAGGTAGTTTATTGGAATATTTTCAGAAGAAAACAAAAACAAATGTTGATGAAAATAAGAGTGCGCCACATGTACTTGTTTCCAGTAGTATCTCTAGTGTGCTTTAGAATCCCCTGATGCTTTTGTTGGCTGTAGTGAGCCACAACAAACTGCCACCAGCTTAACACAGGTATGCAATATGTAAGGCTGACTCAATGTGCTTATCAATGTTTGGACCTTGGGTAAATTATCACTCTAGCTATGGCCATGATGACAGTGAGTATAAAGTTCACAGAAAAAAATATAACTGAATTGTATCCATAAACACTGGTGTAGTCGAGGCAGAATCTTGACTTAAGAATGAACTTAAGAACCTTTACCGATTTGTTGTGAAAATGCTTATATGGTGCCCAACCGGTCTAATTTCAGTGCCTGGGCACCAATGAAGCAATCTATTTTCCGTGGATAAATCAAATGTCTTTCCATTGAATAGGCATTAGGAACAATAAATAAATCAGTGTCGGATTCCCTACATACCAGTTTTGATGGTACACTCCGAATCAGAGTCTCTGATAACCCGAGCATATTTTAAATGTTTGCAGAGTCACACACACATCTCCCACACAGTTGTCTGATTTCAGTCAGTCGTGCTTGTGACGCAATGAAGAGAACATTATGGATTTCTATTACAAACTACAGGACTACTTTTAAGAAGGCGAACCATTTTTTTAGTAAAAATGCTGACGAAGAAGACAGCAAAAGTGCATCCTATGATTGTGGCCATAGTTAAAGTTGCTTTGTATATTGGTCAGTGTAGAGACCCGAGGATTAAGATTAAACATATTTTACAAAAGCATAAATAAAATAAAAAAACCCACTGGTAAGTAATGTTATATTTAACTGTGTATTTATTTATCTGCTTTTCTTTTTTTTTTTTTTCTCACAATTTAGTTCCAGAACTATCTGATGAGATCAAATGCAGTAGGTCCAAGGGAAAAAAATATTCAGAATGTACTGTAAAATTAAATTGTCCAGAACTGTCGGCAGATAATCTTTAAAAATAATTTCAAAAGCAAAAACAATTGTAATATAATTCTAATTCTGATACTGTAATTAAATTGGTGATGAATAAAAAATAACTGAGAGTTTGTGTGATTCGTAATTGTATTGAATACACAGCTCCAGAAAAAAGACTGAGGTAGGGAGGGGTGTGGGTGGTTTGGGATATACACCTACCCCTCGTTATACCGCCCCTCGCTGTACAGCGGATTTGGATATATCACGGTCCTGGAGTTGGCTCCCCATTTTTACAGTCTAACTGTGCATGCCTTAGCTCCAATATACACGTTCAATTTCACTTAGAATTACTGTTCATTTTATTTCCTACTGCACATCACAAACAAAAATATACAAAACAATGGAAAACAAAGCATTAATAGCATACTGTTATCATATACACATGCATTGCACAGTAACAAAGTAAATTTAATATCTACTTGCTGAAGCTGTGTTCGCTTGTGGCAGCAATGTACTAGCAAAAGTCACAGGGCAGTGACGTCCGCTCCCTAGCAACAAGCCTCCTATGTCGGGAATGGATTCTTTCAATGCAGGGGGTTTGTGCATTTAAGAAAGGAGAGGAAGACTCATTAAATTAATTGGAGACTTAAGCTGATGAGAAGCAATTACCCTCTGCAATACGAATTTAAACGGTGTGCTGCTTTTTTATATGAAATGAGAAAAAACAGGTTGCATAGAGGTTTTATATTGGACCCTGATGCCCCTGATAAGACGAGGGATAGGTTGTACAGTATTTGTTAGCCTATTTGTTTTTCTATGTGTCTCTATGCATGATAAAATAGCCAAAAAAATACCCAAACCACCAAAGACAACATTTACCCGCTACATATTTTCAAAACAAGCTAAATAGCACTGATCAAGGGGGAGTAGCCAAAAAGTCACTTGCAAGACGCATGCATTACCTATTAAATGTTATATCAAGTTCAATGTACAAATAAAACGTGAATTTGTATCATTTGTTTTAGAAAAATCAATATTTGAATTGCCGTTCCGGTATTTTAAGATTTAGGACTACATCACAGACTGTACTTCATTTCCAGTAAGAAACATAGACACTCCATGGATGAACATGGTCTTACACCATGGTTTGTTGTGGACTGACCCTCTAGTACCATGGATTGTCTATGGTCATAAGCGTTGGGTACCAGGGTTCTGTTTCTCTGTATGTACACAGAGCAGTGATGGCATTCACAGCTTTCCACAATGCCTGTGTCTCATCTAGTCCTTCCTCTCATCCGAGACTTCATTTACCAGTTAATGCCAGGTTGATATCGTAATGTGTTTGTAACTGGGATAGGACTATTTTAATGTAGACTTAATGTACCTTTTGCCATTGGTATAATGATAAATTTATAGATACATTTCCCTTTACCAAATGTAACAGTCATGACATGAAGCTCAAATGTTTGAAAATATATACCCCAGCATATGCATAGGATTTACAAGTTTTTAATGCTGGCAAGTGATCAGACTTGTGAGAATAGGTCCAATAACTTGTACATACTATCTAGCTATAATCCAGTACTAAATCCACCACAAATGTTTCCCACTGTGGCACTTGGTAAACTGTGATTTGATCGTTTTTGGATATGAGATTGGAACGCCAGACTTTGCAGTTAGATCTGTTTAATTCAAAGTAAGAACCTCTCCCTCTCTGCTTGATCAATTTCATGGTATGAGATTCCAGCTAGGGACCTGTCTGGTCCTTAAGAGCTTGTCAGTCAAGTTCACTGCACATTATGGTAATTCATGCACTCCTGCTCAATTTCCTAGCTTCATTGCATTGCTGTTAGATCTGTGTTTTGATTGCTAAAGGGAGAAGGGAGATTTCAACCTATGGCTCTGATACACAGTGGTTTGATGAAACAACTTTAATTTATTGTTGAACACTGACTGAGGTTTGTTGTACATGCTCTGAATATGTCCTACCCAGCCTGTCAAAGTCTTCTAGTAATAATGAATATGGTGATATTTGTCTTAGAACTAATTTCAACAAAGAAATATAAAAATGTGATTATCAGACCCAACACTCGTACAGTATAGCACCAAAAATAAGCAACTTTCAAAGTGTAATTTACATTTTTTTTTTCAAAAAGGATAAAAACAACATTCGTAAGAAACAACTTCAATACCTACATTTAATTTTTTTAATATTTTTTTTTTAGTTATTCCACCCAAATATTAATTTTGTAACACCTCATAGCCAATAATAGCACCCACAATATTTTGCAGTACAGTATGTCTGTAACTTGGTTTGAAAACAATAACTTTTTTGATTGAAAAGTAACTGTTTGAAAACTTAATGTTCTAATGTGCCTTGCATGTTATTAGTATGGTTATTTGTGACCATACCAGAATAAAATGATTCCCACTCAATTATTTTTGTAGTAATAGTTGTTAAATGTCAAGTGACTGTAGTCTGTCTCTTCAGAAACTAGGTAGACTTGATTAATATATGCGCTTGTGCATGTGCAGACCTTTATTAATGAGAAATGTGCACTTCAACCTGTCAAATTTTTCCTAATTACATGTTTTGACTATTGAAAAAACAATTCAGGGTGATGGCATTTCCTAGGACAAAGTGCCAGACACCCACTATTTATCTTATCTCGCTTGATAACCCCACTAACCCCCCTTAATTTTGTTCAGAGATGATTTGGCAATGACTATGATTTCCTGTACAAATTACTCTTTGCAAGTGGCAGGGGTACTTGACAGTGATCTTCACTTAATTACTGAGTGGATTATTAGCATAAGCCTCTTTTTTTCCTTTAATTTCTTTTACATCTCCTGCATGGCGCTGACATTTCCTTTTCATTTGTTGCTTCAGTTCTCTGAATACTAAACATTTTTCAGTCGCACCAGCAATAAATAGGTGGACTGTTTCGACATTCTGCCTTGAGGAATTGGCTCATTGCATATTAAAACATGCACTCTGATAATCTGTATACTACTGAATGATTTGCTTTATCTTTTCATTTGTTTTGTGTGTTAAATAAATAACCAAGGCCAAAACATTAGCATAGAAGCATTATCTCAGTTATCTTTTTCTTTTCCAGACTTTATTTTCATTTTGTCTCAAGTGAATCCCATGTATCCTCCCACAACACTGTTCATTTTGATGGCATTACTTGGCTGACTTTGCACCATTCACTTCTTACTAAATGTACATTTCTTTTTTTTATGTAGTACCATATAGGTACCTTTTAATTGATTAATACAATCCTTTAATGCATTAGATTTTTTTGGTTTCTCTGAAATGAAATAACATTTTCTCCTTGAGAACTAGCTAATTGTTTCATTGGGCAACTAATATTGTATCCCTTTTTACATTTCGATAGTACTGCATGTTATATCACAAATTTCACCAAAACATTGCACTGCATAATTTTTGACAGTAGCATCTTGAAAGCAGGTTTCCATCTCATGACACATACTCCTAACCTCTGTTGTCATTGCTGCATCTGTCTGGAACACATGGGGCTCTCTCAAAATAGATTTGCAGATGCTCTGAAGTCTATTTGAAGTATGGATTCGGACTACTAAAAATAAGTAAATATCACTATAAATAGACTTCAGTCAACACATTTCCATGGAGCTCTTTTGAAAATACCTATAGTTTGTGTTTTGCAGTAGATCTATCCTGGTACGTAACAGAACGTAAGATAATAGATTTGGTTAGATGACTGGTTTTGTTCATGTAACGTTGGTTTGTATGTATAGTGTCTGTACAGTACATATAAGATGGATATTTACACCTATGTGTGGGCATGCATATATTGACAGTAGAAATGCATAAATGTAGTGTAAATTTGCAATTGGGTGGAATAACTCGCAACTACTCAAATCATTAAAAAAAAACAAAAAATGTTGTCTTTCAGATATTTCCTCTGCGAACAGAAAGACAAGTTTTAGTGCAGAGAGGGCCTCTTAAGAAGGATTCAATGACATTAAATGGATTAAAAGACCATAAAATATCATTAGAAAGCTATGAAACCCGAATGTGCTTTCCCTTTCTGTGGTCGTTTCTGTTTTTAACAGACTTTATTCTTTATCACAGATTGATGTCTGTTATCCATAAAAAGAAGGAACTCATTACATTGTTCATTTTAGCCCTTACACAATGGAAAATGGAAAGCTATGGGAACAGCTTTTGTGCTGCAATCAGACTTCCATTCAGCCAAAAACAAAAGTATAAGGGGTCATTATATTATTCGTCCATCTTAAAGTGCCACAGTCTGAGGCAAAAGGGAGATTCATCAGTATTAACCCTTACCTGCTGAGAAACCAGAGCTGCTGCAGTACAGGAGCACCCCTCAGAACTCATGCCAACAGTCACTTTCACATTAATATGCAATTATAGGTATACTACTTGGTATGACTGTTGTTAGAAATTAACAATCACATTTCATCATAAACAAAGCTGGCATTGCAATACAAAAAAGTATTAATATTTATTTTACTATTTTGAGTTTTTACAAAAATCCAATTCCAAGTCAGAATTTGAACTAATGTATTCTTCTTCTTGAAATGAATTATGTATCATCATTTGTGTCGGCCATCAAATCCTGGTGACTTTTTTAAAGCACCCCTGAGGCCTCAGCTGAGAGCTCAGGTGAACCAAGTACTTCTGGTTCACCAGAGCGTAACCATTAACCTGCCCTCCTGCAACACTGGTGTCTGTTTGTAACAAAATTGGTTAGTAAGAAATACCAAGACAAAGGTGGTATTTCTTATACACACTCAGGGCAGTGTTGCATGGGGACAGGCTAGTGGTTACACTCTAAGAGCTGTGTTGAGGCCACTGGATGCATTATTACTATTATTATTAATATCTTAGCAGATGCCCTTATCCAGGGTGACTTACAATTACCTTACACATTATTTTTTTTACATACAATTACCCATTTATACAGTTGGGTTTTTACTGGAGCAATCTAGGTAAAGTACCTTGCTCAAGGGTACAGCAGCAGTGTCCCCCACCTGGGATTGAACCCACAACCCTCTGGTCAAGAGTCCAGAGCCCTAACCACTACTCCACACTGCTGCCCCATTAAAAATTCCAAGTTAAAAAATAAAATAAAATGGTCACCAGGATATAATGGTTGAAACAAAAGGTAATACAAAATTGATCACAACAATGTAAATAATACATTAGTTAAGATAACTCTGATAATATACAGTACTCATACCAATTTACACTGGCACTGTATTTTGCTTAGTTGGCCTATTACTCATTTAGCCAAATTAGAGGACCTGTCTGTGAACCTAAGAAATCATGAGTTCAAATCTCCTTTTGCTGTATACCTAATTCAGCAATTTCTGTCTAGTTCTGAAGAGGGGGGTGTATGTGGAAATGTTGAAAACAGCTTTTCTTGGCTTATCGGCTTAATTTCTCTGCAAATGCCATTATTTTTTTTAACTACTCACTACTATCATTTAATCGAGCAACATGTCAAACAAATGGCATCTTGCAGCTTCACTCATAAGGGAAGGGCTATTTAAGCCTTAATCCCTCTAAAGCAGTCCTTTCCCAGTAGGCAATGGCCCCTCTTGCAGTTAACAGCACAACATAAAGTCAAGGGCACAGAACATTACCTACTGTGATCACATGACCACTGATATTAGAAACTGAAGATCACATTTTATCGTGTCATATAATATACATATTTATATCAATGAAATATTTAATTCAATTACAGAACTTAGAGTATTTTGACATTTATAACACAAGTCCCTTGTCTTGGTGTATATCTATCTACATGTGATGTAGCTAAATGTACTATGTAGAGCTATACAGCGTTGTGTTTGAGGTCTCGGCTCATTTAATCTGCACTGTATCACTTGCTGATGTTAACACTCAGTTTATTAACCATGTGATGTGGACTTCAGCTTTTTTTTATTGCATCAGCCTCTTTTCCACTGTACAACATAGCCGCGCTGGGGTCGTACCGAGCCATCACGGTGGGGTTAAGGGGAACCTGGGTTGTTTTTTCACTGCAGAGCCTGTGTGATACTGATGTCACACGCAACAAAAGACAGTTGTTATTATTGTTAATTAACTCAGTTTGCCAAAAGATGTGCAAACAAATGGTGTTAAAAAATGAACAGACCAGGGCTCCCGAGTGGCGCATCTGTGAAGGCATTCCGAGTGGAATGCAGGATGCGCCCTATAGCCTGGAGGTCACCAGTTCGAGTCCAGGCTATTCTATTGCCGACCGTAGACCGGAGCTCCCAGAGGACAGTGCACAATTGGCCAAGCGCCGCCCAGGGGGGTGAGGGCTTAGGTCGGCCAGGGTGTCCTCGGCTCACTGCACACCAGCGACCCCTGTAGTCTGTCCGGGCGCCTGCAGGCTTGTTTGTAAGCTGCCCAGAGCTGTGTTGCCCTCCGACGTTGTAGCTCTGAGGTGGCTGCACGTTGAGTCTGCAGTGTGAAAAAAAGCGGTCGGCTGACAGCACACGCTTCGGAGGACAGCGTGTGTTCGTATTCGCCGGTGAGCTGAGCCTAAAAATAATTGGATATGCCACATTGGGAGAAAATAATTGGCAATTACTAAATTTAAAAAAAATATATTATAGGAATTCCTTTTATAATCCACATATTTTACTGATTATATCAACTTACTAACGTTCAAGTAGTTCTGTTGAAGGGGGGAAAAAGAAGCTTTTAAAAAAAATGATTTGCCAAAGATAACCCGTTTAAGGATAGTTGTTTTTTTTTCTTGTTTTTTTTGTTTGGGTGCTTAAAAAAATAAAAAAAAAAAGGTGTGCGAGCGCAAGGAGAGCCGTAGTTGTATGCAGCTGTACAGTACGATTAGAATTTTTATATTTTTATATATAATAAAGGTCAAGGATGAGAAATTTGGTAGAATTTTGTGTTTTTGAGTGTGTGAGTAAAATGTACCCTACCTGCGGTTTATGTCCATTTGCTTCAAATCGTCAAGTTCTGGCATAAACTTTCTCATTTCTGAAACACACGACTCCAAATCTTCTTGAACACGTCTATCTGCCCACTTCCTCAGCATCCCAAGGCTGAACTTTTCTCTCATCACACTCACTGCCCGTCATGTTTGTTATTTCTTTCTGGAGCATACTGACTGATGCAACGTAATGACGAAAATCCTTAACCCCACCCCTGGCTTGGCTTGGCTCGCAACCTGATTCAGATGTCTCGTGACTCTGTTAGGCTGGAGTTTCGCGGTTTGGTTCTTGCTTGGCTCGACAAATAGCCAGTGGAGAACCACTCGTACCTGTACTGTACCGAGCCCTCACGGGTCAGATGTGCCAGTGGAGAAGGGATAATTGTGTTCCCTCTGCCAAACGCAGCACTCTGCATTAGCTAGATACAAGCCAAAGCATGTGTATATACCTCAGCTTTTATACAGCTTTATTCTAGCTATGTATATAATATATACTGTAGAGCAGAGTTTCCCAAAGTGGGGGTTGTGACCCAAATATGGGTCGAGGCAAGGTTTCTGATGGGCCGCCAAACAATCTAAAAAATATGACGTTCAGTGCAGACTGTTAAGATTTTGTTTCACTATACTTCACTAACTTGTTATGCTTATATTCAAAATAAATACAATTTGCATAAAAATCATTACAGTAATTATATAAACAATTTATATATTTTAAATAGGAAACAAAAATGGAATTTGTTTTTTAATAAAAGCCTTAAGCCGTCCAAATTGAAGCAGCATCTTGAGATACGGCATCCAGATTGTGTTGGCAAGACAGTTTTTCCAGAAGAAAGCTGATCAATTAGCTAAACAGCAAGACGTTCATAAAAAATCAGGCACTGTCTCATAGAAGGCGATGAATGCGTCCTACTTGGTTGCAATGCATATTGCAAAAAACTAAAAAACGCACACAATTGCTGAGGAACTAATATTACCAGCGGCAATCAACATGTGCGGTAAAATCCTAGGCACCAGTGCTGCACAAAACTTAAAAGTAATTCCACTGTCCAACATTACAATTAGCAGATGGATTGATGATTTATCCCAGCATGTATAGATCGAAACATTGCTGTAGAGTATAGTATCTGATTTACCATAGAATGTTTAAGAAAGTTATAGCAGCTGACTCTACACTTCATTTCAGAGAAGCAGTGAAGACCGCCTCTATTAAATAGTTTTATGACTCGGCTATGGTGGCCACCCTCTTGTTATAGGCACTACATAAACGTTACCGAGAACGGCGGGCTGAGATTTAGTGCTGCTGTGCAGATTGACCTTTGCATGGTGCTGCTTTTATTCAAGCGACCTGCCTCCGCTCATTAAAACAAATGTAACGGATCATTCCCTCCTAATTGTATTAACTGGAAAATTGGGATTTCTGTGGCCCTGCAGCAAGAACAGAGCTTTCTGTGTGTAGAGCTAATGAGAAACTCGAGGCTCTTTGTGTGTGAGTGTGGGTTCAACATTTTGAAGGTTGTATGCGCTTAAAAGATCTCCAAATGGCTTTGATTTAGGGGTAATTTTATTTTTAATCATTTGCTTTATCTTTTTATTTGTTTTGTGTGTTTGTTTGTTAAAAGTTAAGTGAGTAAATTATACGAAAAAGTGGAAAAAAAACTAAGAATGTGTCTACTGCCTACATCCTGGTATCTACTCTGTGGGTCACATGGTAGGCACACAGCAATTGAATCCATTGAATGTCTTTAAAAACAATGTTTAGAAAAGGAAAACATCATATCAAAATTATAAGAGACCAATTAGAAAGTTTTAATGCTTATGAAAATGAGTGGTCTAAACTGTGTTTCTGAGAAAGTAGAGAACACCTAAGAATAAACTTTGGAAGAATGTAAAATAGGCATAATGAACTATATTTTGCTGTAAAATGTCTGCTATCTTGCCGGTACACTTTTAAGAATGAGATGGATATCTCAATAGGGTCTTGGCTAAATAAATATGCTGAAATTGAAAAATGGACTAGGCTGTGGGACACTGAAGTGTGAAATAACTAAATCTGATTTTAACAGATGCTTCACATAGAGAAGTGTTGATACAGTGTGTTTTGGAAACTCCAAAGCCCCTTTCACTCTGGCACTCCTACCCGGCTCTGGACCTGGGTCACAATCCTGCGTAGTGTGAAACCATATACGTGGGTTGTACCTGTGTTAACCTGGGTCCCAGTGACCCACCTCAACACACTTTGACCCGGGTTGAGCGAGACAAAATGCATTATGGCGGACGAAATAACAAACAGCCACGCTTGCGTGAAGGTTTCACTTCTGCAAGGAATGTTCTAGTTTATTCTGTTTTAGCCATATTTTTTTGCTTGAGACACACCATGAACCAGATTGCAGCAGGGATGAAGAAACGTTTGCTCTAATCAAATTTTGGGCTGACAGTTCAATCCAGTGAAGTTTGAAGCGTCTGTAACAAGCTGCTTCCGGGGCATCGATACACGCATTGTGCACTTGCGTCTGTAATCCAGTTCAACCCTCCTTTATCAAAAGCAGTGTGAAATAGCGTACACGACCCGCATGACACCGGGTCCTGACCCAGGTAGAGCATGCCAGTGTGAAAGGGGCTTAAGCTGTGGAATGCAGTGACTAGATCATCAATTTGGTTGACGTGGGTTTTTAAGCTCAACATTAGCTGTCAATTGCATCAAGTTGACTAAAATGAAAATCCTGGAATTCTGTACTAACTTAGACTGTGTTTACACTGGGTCCGTTTAGAGGGTTTGGTACGGTTTGGTACGTTTGGTGTGAAGTGCGAACAACAAAGTGCGCTAAAGAAGGTGGTTTGCTTGTTAAACGCAATGTGAACAACTGCTGGACTCGGTCCTTTTGCACGTAAGAAACAAACTATACAAAGTAACCTGACTCGGAAATAAACATTTTGCGCATAGTTCAGTTTATATTCTGAGGAAACAAGTAGAGCAAAAAACAAAAAATGTCTTAGGCAGACAGGTAACACACACAAAGTGAACAGTCTCTGTGTGTCTGACCCGGTAATCACAAAACAGGGTCTCTCTACCACAGCTCCAAAACTCACACTCTCCAACCAGCCCCTCCCTCTGCCAGGCTTACCCCGCCCATTTCGCTCCATCGTGCGTGCTCCCCCAATCACAGGCATGCATTCCTGTCCCACCACCCATTATCTAAATGCACTCATATAGTCCATCAATCCCCATGTCTGCAACTGGCTACAGTCCAGTTGTCTGCCTTGTCATTACAATATAAATAAAATAATGAATTGTTATGATTTGCAATAAATTCACTCGATGTTTAATTTCTAAACTATTATTGCGTAATTATATACTGTTATTTTTAGAGTTGCTACAGTGTCAGTGAAGCATCAGTGTTTTTCACTGTGGAAATCTGGACAGTGGGAGAAACTGAAGGTCTGACAGAAATTTGGTCAGGCACAAAATCCAAGCCGAACTGGACAAAACTAACAAAAATAGTCAAATATATTCAGTCTTTTCTTAAATTACTTTGTTTAATGCAGACATTAGGAGAACTGCATTATTCTCTTACTGTAGGCATTCAATACATGTATTAATTAAATTAGTGAAGTGCTCCCCCAGTGCTTTCTTCCACCGCAATATGTAATATTCTAAAACATGCTACACTAAAAACCAGAGCAATATGTCAATAGCTGCCATCTTTCAATATGCCTTGCAGGATATTGTAAACATCCGGTTCACAGACCATACAAAAGAACCAAGTTCACTTGAAAACTATATTGTCAACACAAACAGACTCTGTCCTGAAAAAAAATGGAAAATGACAAAAAAAACAAAACTTTAGTTCGAATCCAAACAAACTCGGTCCCTTTGCTCACAGATAAGCGTGAACAGCAAGCACATTGATACATTGTTTGAAATGGACTCAGTGTGAATGCAGCCTTAATCCTGCTTGCAGCATACCAAACAGATGATCAGGTATGAACTGTATATATAGATGCACGTTTCACTCACTCGGGGTTGAGTGTTCGTGAGTGGAGAACGGGTGTGGCGATAATTAATAACAAATGCTACTCGTGCGGGAGGACTCGCATAATACTTGTTTTGGGGTTCGTGTTTGTTTTGTTCAGTGTTTTGTTCAACCTTTTTATTTTGTTAATAAATGCTCCTCAGTGCATTTCATTACCCCAGTCTGTTGTGGAATCCATTCAGTTCCTGGTCTGACATCACCCCTACAGCCATCCTTGTGACACCGTCGCAGTCAGGCAGTCAGATCTGGAAGAATGAAATATTGTATGATGATGAAGATCTCTTGTAGATCGAAATGTTGATTTGACCTGTTGGCATGGTGTTTTGATAAATATAATTATTTTGGAGCTTATTTAGTGTGCGGGTATTTAATTTCTTTATTCTTGTTTTGACTATATATAGGCCCTACATTTAAAATATATATATATTTTTTTTCTACCTTTGATACTGTTTTTAGTTTAACCCAATAACATTTCAGTTAATATGATTTAACTATAAACAACTAATTGTCCATTATTAAGCAATTAAACTTTTTCTGTGCCTATGCAGCAGTGTCAGCAGCTTAAATGCAAGTATAATCTGCCAGTTTGAAACGTGCAGACATATTTATTTTTACTTAAATATGTTTGATGCAATAAAAATGTGTCTCTTTTTGTACAGGGATCCCTTTATATAGAAGGCTGTGTGGTCCAGTGGTTAAAGAAAAGGGCTTGTAACCAGGAGGTCCCCGATTCCTGGTTCAAATCCCACCTCAGCCACTAACTCATTGTGTGACCCTGAGCAAGTCACTTAACCTCCTTGTGCTCCGTCTTTTGGGTGAGAAGTAATTGTAAGTGACTCTGCAGCTGATGCAAAGTTCACACACCCTAGTCTCTGTAAGTGGCCTTGGATAAAGGCGTCTGCTAAAATAAACAAATATATTTATCTGACACTGAATTCCACAGTAAAGAAGGATTATACAGCTATGGCCAACAGTTTTGCATTACCTAATTTAATTGAGACATAATTAAAATAAAAACTATATGAACATAATTAAACTCTTTTATTTAACATCATGTAATCAAACAAACTGCAAAATTATCACAAAAGTGTACCGGAAGCCATAACAGTAGTACAGTATTTCATGTTAGATTTCGAAATGTCACTTTTTCATTATATATATATATATATATATATATATATATATATATATATATATATATATATATATATATATATATATATATATATACTGTGTATATATATATATATATATATATATATATATATATATATATATATGCACAGGGGCGGGCAACCTGGCACAGACGGGCATAAGAAATGTACAGAATAAGGTTTTCAGATGTACTAGTCATTTCAGAGGAAAATGCAGCTGTCTCTGCAAAACATTTTAAGCAGTAAATGCTTAGGACGAGTAAGTGTACTTACCTATCCTTCACAGTACTAAGTTAATCCACTTGAACAGGATTTTGTTTAGTCTGATTTAGCAGATGATCCACCTGTGATGATTAACTTCTGGTATGCTGCCATTGGGATTAGCAGGTGTACTAACTTTAGTCCAATCAAGTGGACTAAACTGCTTAATCCACTGTTAGACACATCAAGTGGACTAAACTGCTTAATCCACTGTTAGACACATCAAGTTGACTCAATGTAGTACGCTGCAATGACCCTAGCTGTTTAAAAGTGAAAGTGCAAAAAACATTGATAAACAAAAACATAACATATTTTGTGCATTACCGAGTACACAATTGATTCTTTTATCTACAAAATAACATATTAACTTTAATACTATTCTTCTTCTTCTTCTTCTTAATAAGAACAATCCACTACATATGTAGACTCCCCTTCAATAAGTATCGTCACTGCTGTGTCCCCAAAAACTATTTTTAGTGCTATGTATGTGTGTGTATGTGTGTGTATGTGTGATTGTGTGTGTGTATATATATGTGTATAAAGTGTGTGTATATATGTGTGTGTGTGTGTGTATATATATATATATATATATATATATATATATATATATATATATATATATATATAAATTTGCTTTTTTAATCCATCATAAAATAAATTATCAACACACTGTATTACTTTAAAATCTCTATCTGCTTTCATAATTGTGAAAATTAGATATGAAAATTGCTTGGGCTTTCAAGGTTGTCCTATCATTGGTATTCTAGTAAAGTGTCAATCGCGTGTTATAATCCCTGCATCATTTTTGTATTCTCTCTCAGCCTCCACCTGTTCCATGGTCCAGTGGAGGACTGCAAATCCTATCAGGGGACTGCAGTACTGCCGAGTCTGCTTTCCTGGCTTCAGTCCATCACATGTGCAGTCAGGCTGTGGAGTGCGGAGCCAGCTGCAGCCAAACGATCGTGTTATCAGATGACTGATGGCTTCATATCAGGTGTTTAAACTGAGCCACCCCATCTGGTAAATGATTTGGGAAGTCTGGCCTCACTAGATGAATGGGTAAAAATGACAATGCCAATCAGCGTGACCTCTGCAGCTTCTCTCTCTCTCTCTCTCTCTCTCTCTCTCTCTCTCTCTCTCTCTCTCTCTCTCTCTCTCTCTCTCTCTCTCTCTCTCTCTCTCTTGCTGCAGGCCGAGCAACAACCACAATCAAAATCAAGTTCACCTGCAACTGATTTGTCTGTTCAGCCTCCAGGTAATGTACAGTGGACTTCCTCTAAGATAGCTATACATATGGCATTTACTGACTCCCCAATGTATTTTCAATAATGATATACTTTACAACATCTCATAACACTTGAACTCACACTTTATTTAGTGTCTTTTTTTATATACTAACCTGTTTAGAAAAAGCATGAAAACAAATCCAAAATTCGTATTTTCTTTAAATGTGGACTTTACTGTGAGCTTGATATGCTTGCTAGTTAAGGCTAACAAAATGTCCAGTGCACATTACTATTTTTTTTCTCATACTGTTTCATGTGAAAAAAACAGAAATCATAATATTTTAAAATGTAATATTAAATATTAGATCCCCCCTCTATTCTCCTGTTTCTCCGCAAGTTGTTTGTAATAAACTGACTTTATCTGTTTTTTGTGGTCTCTTATCATCACCACACTCTTTATGTAAGATGCAGAGGCAGAATAATGCAAAAAGCAGATGCACTCTGTAACCCACTCTGTAAATAAAGCATTGAATACATTTATATTATGGGATGTCCAAGTGGATTAAAATGTTTGTGTTGGTTTGGGCTGTTTTGGGTCGAGTCAGTTTGGTTGTACAGTATGTGACACCATCTTTAGAGTTTTCTTCCCACCCACTACCCTTTCCCCATAGAGGGAGTTGTAGAAATGTTTATGTTGTTGAATTAAGAAAATCAGCTCCACAGTTTGTTGTAAAACTTTTTTTTTTTTATTCAGGGACTCCCAGTGATAAACATTTTTAAAAATGTAGTCTTGTAATTGCATATGTGTGTTTAAATTGGGCCACCATTTATCTGCCTTTGCAATTTTTGAAGTTCATAGAAAGCAAAATGATATTCAAGGTGTGCTGAAATCCCATTCCAGTTATTAAAACAGAAGGTGTCTTGGCACATGAAGGCTTTATGTCCTGCCGTGAGAAAATGCAAAACAATGGTTCATATTTCAGACATCTGTTTATTTCTTTTTTTCAGAGCTCTGTTTGACTGACAAGACTATGTTTCGTCTGATGACTCTTGTCTATCAAACTGCTCGCCACACATACCACAAATGGGAGAGGAGGTGAGCCTGATGTGTTTGGCAAACGGATATGTTTTTTCAATGCAGTCCAGGAGGCTGTGTGTTTTGGTTTCTTGCCACAGTTAACACTGTGGCAGGGTACCCGGTCATTTAGTTTAGAGTGGTAGTAACTTCTATCTGATGAGGTTTCAAGAAAACTGGGAAAACTACCAGCACCATGATTTGTAAGACAGGAGCTGGAATTTCTCAACTCAAGAGTCCGCATTTTACCATTGAAATGCTGGAAAGGTTCATTTCTGCTTGTAATGCAGATTTATTTTTTAAGGATAAAAAGTTTAAATTGCTCTTCAAATCACTTTATTCTTTTTCAAAGTCATACCCTGCTTATAAATGAGGACTCAACCTCAAGGGGCTTTTCTATTTAAATAAATCTAAATAATAAAAAAATGTAGCTTGATTTTCCTAGAGTGCAGTTATTCAGAGATTATGTGTAAACTGTATTGAATGTAGCATCTTCATTTTTAGTATATGCCAGAATACCATCTAAACCAGTAAGTCGAATGCCTCTTATGAATACGTTTTCCAGACATGACACTCAAGAGCACTGAGGTGTTAATCCATTCCTTCACCACCACAAAAAGGAATTACGCCTGTATGTGTACAGTTGTTTTATTTTAATAAACTGTAACAAAATGAAAAATGGCTTACACAGCAGTAGCCCTTGTGTGAGTTTTATGCCAGCCAGAGTCGAGCACCTGTGTTCATGATTTAAGGTGGAAGGGCATTATCTTTGGTTACAGAAGCATTATGTTTCTTTGTTTTCTTCAATGAAGATATGAAACATGGCAACCTTCTGGTAACAGACTTTTGTTTTTGAACATCAGATACGAGAACTGAACTGTGAACATGTTATCATTATGTAGTGAAGTGGAAATGACTAGAAGTGGCGATGAGTAGTGATGAAACTACTGAATGGCTGTTAAAACTGTAGCTTATACATGAGGATGACGTTTAGTTTATATGTTGGTAAGGCAACCAGCTCTATCTGTCCATAAGCAGGTTACCAAGTTATTGAACCCTGGAGTTGAAGCCCAGTGTTCGCCTGGACTTGTCAGCATCTGAAGTAATAATGAACTAACCACAGACCATTTTCCTTCATAACCCGCAGGAGAAGAAGAGGCCAATGCAGGCCAATGCAGCAATTAGAACACTATTAACTAAAGGAACCTAAAACAAATATACATTGTATCTATTTTTTTGTTAACCAAACAGTGTTTTCTGTTTTCTGTTTGGTATAGTAAAACTGTGTACGAGTAATCAGTTGTCTTGTTGTTTGCCCAGTTCATAAAGAGTTAATTCTAAGCACTGGCAGAGTCTTGAGGATATAAATTGAGTGCATATTCAAGTAGTAGTTTAATCTGTTTTTTGTTTTGTTTTTCTAGTCTGCACACAGCGACTACATACTAAATCAGATTTAATATATTATTTTTTTCAATGCTAGCCATATACAACGGAGATGAATGAATGACTCCTCCATGATTTATTGATACATGTCAAGACATTACTTTTCAAAGTGTGAAAAATGATCCTATATTTATGACCTGCTGACTGAAGCTGTTTGGTGAATTAACAAAAACTCGGGAGAGGTGAAGTCTAATTGCATTATCATAGAATCAGGGATGGTTGTCAATTTTCTCCCACTTAGCTTTTCCCCTTTAGTCTGTTAAGCGGAAGGTGCCATACGCTGTTTGAATTCAATAACACCCCGATGAATGATGTATTTTCCCAGTAGACTTGCTACCAGTATAAATAGTGAATTAGAGATGATAGCCCATCAATCATATCTCCTTCAAACAGATCTATGTCCAGAGATCATTTGTTCTACACTAAACCACTCTGAAAAGATTTCACATAGCAGCCTTTATTTTGGGGGGGGGGGAATAATCATTTTCAGTTCAAAATTACAGTACATATTTCACCCAGGATGTGAAGCCTGCTCCTGTGACTATACAAGTATTATATATAATCTGTACTTACTATAGGCGCTAGAGATTGTTATTAACTTGTACAGTTCATGGAAATACAGAATGCTATATAATTTATGGGGAGGATTGGTTTGTTCTCATAATAATTCAGATTATGTCTGTGTTCTACTAGCTGTAGTGAGTTTGTGAACAGGATCTATAATTATGGGCTTAACCTACTGGACATATTTAAATGTCAGAAGGAACATGTTGGACTACATTAAACCCTAAACTAATACATCATCGAGATGATGCGTGGGGGATTTATCATGCAGTAGAGGTTTGAACATAATTTACTGTGCATATTATACAGAAAACTTTGTATAGACTGCTAGAGTTGAATTGTAATTTATTATACCTTTCATATAGTAGTATCCACCATGGTTTACATATTAAGTCTCACATTTTTGTCATGCTATTTTAGTAGTACCTTTCAGGCAATTTGGGTTAATATTAACCCTTTGCGGTCCTATGTCGGACCTGGTCCGACATTGCAATTTTCCCTTTCCGGTCCAATGTCATCAAAAAGACGCAAAAAACAGGTCTCTAGTCGTTTTTCCTCCGGAAAAAGCTGAGAAATCCATTCAATGGCCGTGTGAGACCGATAGGAGCTGAGAGAAGCTGAAAAAAAAGGGCGTATCTCATGAATACTGATAGACCCGACACCACATAGATAACACGGACATAAACAAACAAGATAGCTGCTTCCGCATCCAGCGCTCAAAGAACATCACAGACATTTGCAGAGCTTTTTTTAGATATTATAGTAATAAAATAACGACTTGGATCACATTATTGAGGAGTTTGGTGATAAAACGAGTGATCAAGAGATGATTTATCGGTATGTACTATTATTAAGAGGCATTTGAAAAATATAGCGAACAAGGGGTGGGGCGGGGCTGGAGATGCAGTACTGAGTGTCCTGTTGATATGCAGTGCCTTTTAACCTGTTTTACTGTGAGAAAAAATACTTTTAAACAGCGCGTCTAAAATAAACTGCGCGTGTGAAAATAAATTGGACCTGACGCGCCTGACACGCGCTGAATAAATGGACTGCTAAGGGTTAAGTTTTCTTTTAGGGTGAGGAATTCTCCTTCAAAATTCAAATGACCTAATTAAGAGTGTTGCAGGACTCGAGATCAGTCTCAATCTCGAGACTGGATTTTCGAGGTCTCGGACTCGACTCAGATTTGACTAATCAGGACTTGGCCTTGGACTCGGGCTGAGCACCCTGAGGACTCGAAGTCTCAGCTGAGACTGCTGTGAGACAGGAGCTATCCTGCACAGTCAAATTCACCCTTCATACAACTTGGTTTCTTACACCTTCCAGTTTGCAATAAAATGTGTCTCTTTCTCTGTTATTTTAAACACAGGTGCTTACAACCAAGAGTCGGGCAGGTACATTTTATTACTAAATAATAGTCATTCCATTACAGATAATGCATTATGGGATTAGTCAATGGTGTAGTTGAGGGTATACGCAGGTAAACAGCGTTTACCCACTTTTAATTTGGGCAATACAGCGTTTACCCACTTCTCATATAAGAGATACAGAGATTACTCATTTCTACTCTCTTGTGATGTGCAAATCCTGGGTTAAAGACAAGATATTTTAACGGTGAGCATCTGTGTTGTGTTGCTGCATGTGAGTCTGACAGCTGAGAGCTCTCAGTCAAAACTGGGACGTGAGCAGGGGAGCGTGGCCACTGGACTGAGTGTGAGTGTGAGTGTGAGTGTTCTGTGATTGGTTGTTGATGTTTGTTGTTAGGCACACAGGACCTGCAGGGCGGTGCTAGGAGCCTTCATCCTAGCCCCCGAAAGGAAGCTCACAGAACTGTTCACGTGAATTGGGGGTGGCCAATAAAAATGTATCTGTTGGAGGGTCAATAACAAAGTATCTGTTAATATTTATTTGTTCAACCAGATGGGAGTTTACCCACTTTTATATTTACCACTACACCACTGGGATTAGTAGATGCATGCCCAGTACACACACGTAAAATAACTCTTCTTGCAGTTACAAGAAGCCATCTGCATTATTAGTATAGTACCTGCCCAAAATTGAGGTAAAATTAAGAGAGGAAGAAACATCAAGAGGTACAGGATCAGAACTCTGTGTCAGTAACAGTTGATATATGGTCTGACCGTACAATGCGTTCATTCTTGGGTGTAACAGCTCATGTGATTGGTGCCACATAAGGACATTGTAGAGCTCCAGTCATTTTATCTGGAATGCAGGCATTTCACTGGGTCCCATACTGGGGAAAATATTGCTTCTGCCTTTGAAGAGATAACAGATGATTACAAAATTGACTATGTAATCACGGATAATGCTGCAAACATGATGATTACAAAATCAGAAACAAAATAGTCTATGTAATCATGGATAATGCTGCAAACATGAAGCGTGCCTTCAACGTATATTTGATGCCACTTGAAAAAGAATATCTGACTGAGGAGTACAATGAAGTGGAGACAGTTGTTCTGGATGATGAGTCATTATGGGAAAGCCTTGATGAAAATGAGCCGTTTGGTGTAGATATATCCATCAATAGCTGCTGAAGGCAAAGGCTGTCATGCGTTGCACATACCTTACACCTCTTGATGGGATGGGATGAAAGTGCATATCCTCGGCCATTGCAAAAGCATCAAAACTTTCAGCATCACTTTACAGTAGTACTGTACTCAAAGATAGAGTTGAGGCAGTGTTTGGATCAGGAAGGTCAATTCCAGCTGCAAATGTTACCAGTTGGAATTCTGCTTACAAGCAGATGAAGTCAATTGTAGCACTGGACCACAGGTCTTTAACTGAAGTGTGTGGTAGGCTTCAAGAATGTGGCCTTCCCTTCTCGAGAGTGGAGTTGGCTCACAGAACTGTGTGAAATCCTCTCTCCATTCTCAGAGGCAACTGACTTGACTCAGGGTGAGAGATGTGTCACCATTAGTTTGGTCATTCCCACTGTACTTTTAAGGAAGATGGATGAACGGACAGGAAGTTTGTGTAGCCCGCTGATTCGTGTGCTCATGGAATCATTAATAAATCGATTAATGGAATCTTTCTGAATGCAAACATGGTTGAACCTTGGAGTACTGGGGGTCATCAGCAAGAGCCTTTTGTTGACAAACTTTATCTTGTAGCTGCCTGTGACAGGATGAATGGTGCAGTGCAAAGGATGTGGAATGTCCAGACCGTTGTCTCCCAAAGAATAATCCTTTTTAATTATTAACAAAAATATTACAAAATAATCCAAAATGAAAAATAATAATATACCCCGCTATCAGCAATGATATTGGGGTAAAACAAAACAAGTCCCGACTCAAAAGTAAACAAAAGGCACTCCTTAAACCACAATCCTCCGTGCGAAACTGTGCTCTTCTCCTCGGTGGATCGTGGTGCGTCGCTGTGCTGTGTTGTGCTCTGTGGTGAGGGTGTGCTCTGGGGTAAGTGCTGGCTCGCTGGCTACAGCCTCCCGTCCTCCGGCTCCTCTATTTACAGACAAAACAACAACACGTAATACACACAAAACAAACATCGGCTCCGGCCGGTCGCTTTCATTACCTCAGCGCAAGGAGGTTTTGGCGTAGCTGCTTCCCCTTTGTACCCAGCAAACTCCTCCCTGCAGTCAGCGCGTCGCCTGGTTTCTCCAATAGAGGGCTGCCCGCAGCTGACTGCAATGGAATCGTCCTGAGTACTTGCAGCTACGCCCCTCTAATATGGTTACCTTCCGGTTTCCAGCTACCACCGAGGTAGTAGATCTAGGAGGCAGCTTACCTTCCCCTTACACAGCGCCCTTTCTAATCGGGAGGGAGATTTACAGCATCGATCCTTTCTCTCGCTATCACATATCTCACCCCTCAGAGTGATGCCAAAGGAACACTCGGCCAACTCTACATTCCCCAATGGTCCCCCTCCCTTGAAAAAAATCTGCGTTTTGATGCTCCTTACCCATACGATGTTTCACAGTATAGTGGAAGGGTTGCAGCGCCAGATACCACCGAGTTATCCGGCGTTATTGTCCTTCATCGTATGTAACCACCTTAAAGGAGCATGATCAGGTGATAAGAGAGAAAGAACGCCCCAACAGGTAATAGCGAAGGCGTGAGTAGCCCATTTGATGGCTAAACACTCCTTCTCAATGACGGAGTAGTTAATCTCCCTAGGAGCCATTTTTTGCTCAAATAAATAACAGGGTGTTCTACCCGTCAACTTGTTGGGACAGGACCGCCCCCAGACCAATGTGGGAGGCATCGGTCTGCAGGATGAACTCTTTGCCAAAATCTGGTGAAATCAGGCGGGAGCTTGACAGAGTAGCTTCTTAATCAAATCAAATGCTTCCTGACACTGCCCTGTCCATTTAACTATTTTTGGAGCAGCCTTTGGGTGAGATCTACCAGGGGTTAACTATGGTGGCATACTCGGGGATAAATCGGCGGTAATAGCCGGCTAGCCCCAGTAGTGATCTCACCTGTGACTTGGTTCTCGGGATCGCCGTCTCCACCAGCGCCTGGACTTTGGAGGCGATCGGCCTCACCGACCATTACCCATAATGTAGCCAAGATATTGGGTCTCCTGTTTGCCAAATGCACACTTGCCCAGCTTGGCTGTTAGCCCCGCCTCCCTCAGAGACTGGAGGGCGGCTGAAATTCTAACAATATGCTCCTTCCAGGTGGAGCTAAAAATCACCACATCGTCAATGTGCGGCGGCATACTGATGATGGGGAGCCAAGACCTGGTCCATCAGTCTCTGAAAGGTGGCGGGAGCTCCATGCAACCCGAAGGGCATGGTCGGAAATGGAACAAGCCATCTGGGGTAGAAAGCAGTTTTCTCTCTTGAGCTCTGAGTCAGTGGAATCTGCCAATATCCCTTCGTCAGGTCCAAGGTCGAAATCAACTGCGCCTTACCCAGTCGGTCAAGGAGCTCATCCACCGGGGCATTGGATACGCATCGAACTTGGAGATGGCATTAACCTTTCGAAAGTCCACACAGAACCGAGTAGAGCCGTCCTTCTTGCCCACCATCACGATAGGACTGCACCACTCGCTCGGGAAGGTTCAATGACTCCAAGCTCGAGCATATCCTCCACCTCCTTGCGAACAGGAACTCTGCGACTCTCTGGGATCGATGCGGTCTCTCCCGGACCCTGACCCCTGGTGGAGTAATAATGGCATGAGAAATAACATTAGTTCTGCCGGGCAAGTCAGAGAAAACATCATTAAACCTTTCCACCAACTGGTAGAGCTCCGTTTCTGATCCGGAAGTAACTGTTCCCCATCGGAATATGAGTTGTAGCTGGTGGATTGACAGTGGGACCAAAATCCTCTTCCAAACTGTCACCGGCTACAAATAGGGCCTCCCTTTCATTCCAGGGTTTTAGCAAATTGATATGATAAATTTCGGTTTTATTTCGTGATCGGGTTGTCTAATTTCATAATTTACTTTACCAATTTCCCGAACCACCTCATATGGCCCCTGCCACTTAGCATACAACTTAGATTCCGATGTGGGAAGTAGCAACAGTACTTTATCACCTGGCGAAAAGTCTGAATACGTGCTTGTTTATTGTACTGTTGCTCCTGGCGATGCTGAGCTAGTTTTAGGTTCTCTTGTGCCAAGCGACCAACCAATGCTAGGCGGTCTCTTAACATAATTACATATTTGACTATGTTTTTAGAGGTCTTTGTTTGCTCCTCCCACCCTTCTTTCACAAGATCAAGGATACCTCGTGGTTGCCTCCCATACAGCAGCTCAAAGGGAGAAAACCGGTCGAACTCTGAGGCACCTCTCTCACTGCAAACATTAGGTAAGGGAGGAGTTTAGCCCAATGTTTTTGCTCTTGGTTGACAAACCGCTTCAGCATCTGTTTCAAGGTCTGATTAAAACGTTCCACCAAACCGTCCGTCTGCGGGTGATAAGCGGAGGTTCGGATCGACTTAATTTGCATCAATTTGTATAATTCTTTCAAACATTGTGACATAAAGTTCGTTCCGTGATCAGTGAGGATTTCTTTTGGAATCCCTACTCTCGATATAATGTTTACTAACTCTTTAGCAACTGCTGCGGCACTAGTGGATCTCAATGGTACTGCCTCTGGATATCTAGTCGCGTAGTCCACCACTACCAAAATGTGCGTATATCCAGAGTCAGACTGGCTCAATGGACCCACTATGTCCATAGCAATGCGCTCAAAGGGAACTGAGATTAGGGGCAGTGGGACCAGCGGGGCCGGGCGAACTCGCCCCGGCGCTACTTGCTGGCATTCTGGGCATTCCGCTACATATCGCGCCACCTCACTAAAAACTCCTCCCATCCAATAAAATCGAGCCAATATTCGTTCCCGAGTCTTATCGATACCTAAATGGCCCGAACAGGGGACATCGTGAGCCAACCGCATGATCTCACGTCGAAAAGACTGAGGAACGAGTAGTTGTGTTACAATCTGGCTTGTGCTCGTGGCTTGGGATACTCTATATAGTAAGTGCCCGACAATAATGTGGTGGGGATATGTAAGCGGCGGCTATCCTCTACATCCTTCCCTCGATAGACCGAACCTGCCCCCAGATGTGTACCAGCGAAGGATCGTTCTTTTGTTCCAATGCTAGGTCCACATCTCGGTCCCAGAATTTCGGGATATCGAGCGGAGCTAAAGTAGCTTCAGCACTGGGGTCTCAGTAACCTGTCCCTGCAGGTCACACTGAGTCCCAATCCCTTACCCTTACATTTGACCGATTCTGAAGTTTCCCCTACCAAACCCCAGCCTTGTTTCATTAATGTTCCTTCCCATTTTTCAACCCTCCGCTCTCTTTTTGTTTTTTTCGGGTGAAATCGGGAATGGAACAGATCAGTGTGCAGTGGAAAAATATTCCCAATAGCTTCCCCTGCTGCTCCCATGGTCTTACCGGAGACTGGCTTTACCGTTTTATAAATCATGCTGTCAAAATGCGGCCAGTCTCGACCTAAAATAACTGGATATGGTAACTTTTCTGCCACAGCCACGATTACGCGGCGGGTATGACATCCAACTGTCAAATCTAATTTGGTGAGGGGTAGTCCTTGTTATCCCCATGGATACAGGAAATGACCACAACCCCCGTGACCACCAAGGTACCCCCTTCAATAGAGCTTTCAAAATCAAAGTTTGCCCACATCCTGAGTCCACTAATGCGTGGGTGCTCACATCACCAACCCGTACATTAACAATACAAGGCCCCTCCCAATCATTACCCCTGGACTTACCTGGTGCTGTCAGGACATAATGGGAGGCCACACCACATTCCATGGCCGCCGGGCAGTTCCTGGCGAGGTGGCCGACCTCCTGGCACCGGTAACAAGTGGGGCGAAAGGGTGCCCACGGAGCGGTGTGTCCCGTTGCCGATTTGGCAGCGGGGAGGGTACTCTGCTCTTACCCGCTGGGGTCGCCCTCGCTCTCCATTGTGTTGGAGGGAGGCCGCCCATGGGGTGACGCTGCAGTGCTGGTCCGTGGGTGGTGGGGTGAAGCGTGGTGTTGGTGGTGGTGCCGCCGCTCGCGGCCCATTGGAGGCAAGAGTAGGTAGGGTGACCACTGGAGCGGTAGGCAGGGCATCCTCGTATCCTTCAGCCAATCTGACTGCCGCATCCAGCGTGGTGGGACGGTGGCGACTGACCCAGTTCCGGGTGTCCGGCCCCAGCACCCTCACAAATTGCTCGATCGCGATGAGCTCAGTCACCTTTTCCGCATCATTGGTGCGGGGCAGAGCCACCGGGTCACGTGGTCCACCAGTTGTTGCGCCACCACGCTGGGTCGCAGTCCTGGGGGTCGCTGGTATTCCCGGAACCGGCGACGGTGGGTTTCTTCAGTGATGTCTAATCGCTGGAGAATGGCCTGCCTCACTCGATCGTAATTGAGGGCGTCTTCATTTGTTAAGGCTTGGTAGGCTGCCTGGGCCTCCCCAATGAGATTAGGGCCCAACTGGGTAGCCCACCCATCCCGAGGCCACTGTGCTGCCGTAGCCTGCCTTTCAAAGGCTACTAAGTAGGCCTCGGGATCATCCTCCAGCGACATCTTCACCACCCTTATCCTTGGTACGGGTGGCGCTGGTTCAATCGCCGGTCCTCCCCGATTGGCCTCCAGAAACATGGCATGCATCCGCTCCATCATGGCCGCCATTCCTTCCTGATGTCTGCGCTCCTGTGCCTCCAATATTGCTCCCCAGCGGGCGTCCATCCCGAATCCCTCTTCTGAACACCAACTGTGACAGGATGAATGGTGCAGTGCAAAGGATGTGGAATGTCCAGACCGTTGTCTCCCAAAGAATAATCCTTTTAATTATTAACAAAAATATTACAAAATAATCCAAAATGAAAAATAATAATATACCCCGCTATCAGCAATGATATTGGGGTAAAACAAAACAAGTCCCGACTCAAAAAGTAAACAAAAAGGCACTCCTTAAACCACAATCCTCCGTGCACGAAACTGTGCTCTTCTCCTCGGTGGATCGTGGTGCGTGCGCTGTGCTGTGTTGTGCTCTGTGGTGAGGGCGTGCTCTGGGGTAAGTGCTGGCTCGCTGGCTACAGCCTCCCGTCCTCCGGCTCCTCTATTTACAGACAAAACAACAACACGTAATACACACAAAACACACATCGGCTCCGGCCGGTCGCTTTCATTATCTCAGCGCAAGGGGAGGTTTTGACGTAGCTGCTTCCCCTTTGTACCCAGCAAACTCCTCCCTGCAGTCAACGTGTCGCCTGGTTTCTCCAATAGAGGGCTGCCCCGCAGCTGACTGCAATGGAATCGTCCTGAGTACTTGCAGCTACGCGCCCCTCCTAATATGGTTACCTTCCGGTTTCCAGCTACCACCGAGGTAGTAGATCTAGGAGGCAGCTTACCTTCCCCCTTACACAGCGCCCTTTCTAATCGGGAGGGAGATTTACAGCATCGATCCTTTCTCTCACTATCACACTGCCATACTTTATCCACAATTTGGACTGAACTGGGTCAATATGGATGTGTATCGTGAAACAGATGCAACTTCACTGAAGAAATTGAGAGAAGATCTAATGAAAATGCTTGTAGGTGTGCTGTATTACACAAACAAGTTTACACCTAACACATTGCAGTAATGTGTTTTGCATTAAATAGGTTGGTAAAATTATTAGAAGTGGTATGTGTTATAGTATACACACAAATATGAGTTGAGCAGGCTACAGTGATGGTCTCTGCCGTTGTATATTATAGTCTAGGTTTTCTCACACATCAACCTTTTTCATTTTCCCTCTAATTTACATTTCTCAAATGAATTCAACAGATTCAAACAGATACAAATCTAAGTCATGCTGTTTGAAAAGCTGTTTTAAAATATTGTCAGGTGGGTACTACCCAGAAAGCTAGAATTGTATAAACTGTGATTTGGGGAGGATTTGTACTATGTATTCGGTATTCTAGATCACGTCACATTTGATATGCAAATTCGCCTCAGGAAGAGCCCTTATTCACTAATTGAATGAATGCACTTCTATCAATTCCTGTTAGCCAAAATTCCGGTAAGAATATAATTTATTGTGAATCAATTGGATTTAGTACAAAATATGCTCACCAATGAGTAATACACTGATCTTTAAATTGTGGATACATTATAACCAGTGAGATTCATGGTAAAATGTAATTTTATTATTATTATTTTTTGGATTATATATTTGAAATTGTTATTGCTGAAGCTGAAGCAGGTGATACAGAATACCCAGCTCCCTGAGGATGACCAAGCATCACCACCAGTGAAAGTTCCCAGGTTGCTGGCTCGTTATCAGAGCCACAAGAAAAGCAGTAGCAGTGGAGATCAGATCCGTGCCAACACCCAGATGGCAAAGTACCTGAAGACCATCCAAGATTTTGTACAGGTTGACTAAGGTGTACTTCACAGAAGTTCCCAGACCTTCACCCTCGCTATTAAGGTTTTGTCAGTCTGTACATCTACTGCCCCTATTGAGTATGTGTTTAGCAGAGGTGGCATTATTATGTGCCCCCATCGAGCACATCTGGGTTCTACAATGATCTCGCAACTGATATTTTTGAAATGTAATGAAGGCAAACTTGGTGACTGATTATAATGTAGAAAATTTGTGCTGGTACATAATAATATTATTATTATTATTATTATTATTATTATTATTATTATTATTATTATTATCAACTATACTCCACAAAATTTAGCCAGTCAACTTGTTGATTCGACTCAGACTCGGACCCCTGAGGACTCGGTCTTGACTCTGACTCAGTCTTGACTCAGACCCCAGGGACTCGGTCTTGACTCTGACTCAGTCTTGACTCAGACCCCAAGGACTCGGTCTTGACTCTGACTCAGTCTTGACTCAGACCCCAGGGACTCGGTCTTGACTCTGACTCAGTCTTGACTTAGACCCCAAGGACTCTGTCTTGACTCTGACTCAGTCTTGACTCAGACCCCAAGGACTCTGTCTTGACTCTGACTCAGTCTTGACTCAGACCCCAGGGACTCGGTCTTGACTCTGACTCAGTCTTGACTCAGACCCCTGGGACCCTGTCTTGACTCTGACTCAGTCTTGACAGACCCCTGAGGACTCGGTCTTGACTCTTACTCAGTCTTGACTCAGACCCCAGGGACTCGGTCTTGACTCAGACTCGGTCTTGACTCAGACTCGTGCCCTAAGGACCTGGTCTTGACTCTGACTCGGTCTTGACTCAGACTTGGACCCCAGGGACAGTCTTGGCCTCGGACTCGGACATTCCTGGTCTTGACTCGGACTTGGATGTGGTGGATTCGACTCCATCACTGCTAATTAATATTAAAATGTGAGAGGGTATATTTTGATCTTTCTGTCACTGTTCCAAATGACCTTGTTCCTTTTTGATTCTCTTTATCTATACATTTAATTTACAGTCCTTTTTTCAACCGTTTTGTTTTTAAATTTTGGTAAATGTCCTCTTTTTGAGGGTGCTAAATTGATTTTTTTCCAAAACCGATATTTAAATAGGACTTATATTGTGCATCTTTCTTAAACTGGATTTATAAGAAGTTTGTATGTTGTGTTAAAGAACCGTGAGGGCAGCCGGCCTCATTTGGCCACCAAAAAATGTAAGACATTGCATTACAAAAATAAGAAAAAAGAAGCAATATTCCATAAGAGAGCACTTTGTACTGTCCATGTATATTTGAAAATATTTTTATTATTTATTTCTTAGCAGATGCCTTTATCCAGGGCGTCTGCTAAGATGTTGAATTAATGATGTCACATGAAAAAACACACTGTGAAGAGGTCTCTAAACCCCTCTTACTGTAAGCTTTTCTTTTTTTGTTGTTGCTCCATTTGGTCACACTAGTACTGTATATTAAATAAGATCTGGGAACTTCAACAGGATAAAAGGGCTTTACCAAAAAGTGAAAATGAAGTCTTGAAAACTGAATGTAATGTTGTTTTGCTAATGAGATGTAAGAAAGTTATTACTCAGCTGTGATTATGATTAAATAGGCCTATGCAATTTCCCTTGTCATTTAAAAACAAGATTCTTAACTATTTTGACCCTTGATGTGCCATCATTTCAAAGAGAACAAAAAGATATCTGTGAGATTGGGGTCAGAAGATTCTTTACCTTTATCGCAACGGAATGTCCACTGAAGGTTAGAATGAATCTCACTTTTCCTGATAGCAATAATGGTTATGACTAAAATAGATTTGGTTCTTAAATTATTAACTTCAGCAGAATCTGTAGCTTATTACATATGTTATAAAATAACACCACAGCCAATGCAACACTTACTCTGTAATTCTCAATCAAGAAGGGCAACTTCAACTATTTCATTTCACTAACTTAAAGTTTTTATTTCAAATAAGCTAGGTATTAATAATTGTAAGCAAGCATATCACAGGTTTTTTTATTATGCTTTTTATTAATAATAATAATAATAATAATAATAATAATAATAATAATAATAATAATAATAATAATAATAATAGTTCAAGCATACTTTTTAAATATGTTGCATAATTATATCTTTAAATACTTTAGGAAGCAGCTAAGATTTTTGCTACCAGATGTAACAGTTTGTAATAGAATTAGGATGCAAGTGAAATATAAGCGAAAAATAACATACGGTAGTCTCAAAGTGATGACAGGCTCTTCAACTTTAAGGCACAAATGAAAAGAAAGCCTTACCCTTTTTGTATTTACATCTGCTGCATGTTTTAATTTATTTCACTTAGAATTAAGCACTCTCATTGCTGCTTGTTTTTTGGAGGGCTGCCACCACAGTACCTGTTAATGCCCTGGCACATGTATTGTAAGATGTTGTCTCTTGGCAGCCTTTTTATAATAAAGTGTTTTGCGTTAATACTCAATTCCAATTTAGCAGGCAACCGTGATATGTATGCAGAGAACAATGGTATGGGACTATGAAAAGAAATTGAGGCTGTGCATAATATATACAATATGCTAAATGCTGAGAACAAACAGATGTTCATTTATTACAAGTGGTAGAAGCTGACTGAACAGGGATGGGCAAAAAATTCTAGCATTGCGGGTAGGTGTCTCCTTGGAGACTAATGCCTTTAGACCAGGACTATTATTATTATTATTATTTATTTCTTAGCAGACGCCCTTATCCAGGGCGACTTACAGTTCTTACAAAATATCACATTATAGAATATCATATTGCAGAATATCACATTACAGATAAGGGCAGTTATAAAGTACAGTATAATCAGTAGAAAATAAGATCAATTTCAAATGAGAAAAACAAGGAATGCAGTAAATAAATACATTTAAGAGTGAGTTCAACTAAGAGCAGTTAAAGTTATAGTAAAAATATTTGCTTATACGAGTAAAGTCCATTAAGAGCATGTAGTAAGCATGATAGATGGATAAGAATGATTTCAAATAAGAGCAATTACAAAAAATGTGAATACGGATACCTACAAGAGTAAAATCAAGTAGAAGATACAGGAAATAGTTATAATTAAGAGCAGTAGTAGAATACAGCAAGATATGGAGCGGTTCAGTTCAAGTACAAGCTGATGCAAGTATTGGTAAAATTGGGTGCCATATAGTCCAGTATAATCCAGAGATGTGAGGTTTACAGATGCTATTTGAACAGGTGTGTCTTGAGGAGGTGCCGGAAGGTGGTCATGGACTGAGCAATCCTGATATCCGTGGGTAGGTCGTTCCACCACTGAGGGGCAAGAGTGGAGAAGGAGCAGGCTCTGGAAGTGGGGGAGCGGAGGGGGGTACAGCTAATCTGCCAGTGGTGGAGGAGCGGAGGGTGTAGGGAGAAATAGTAGTCTGGAGATAGGAGGGAGCAGAAAGGTCGAGACAACAATAGGCGAGTACAAGAGTTTTGAATTGGATGGGGAGCCAGTGAAGGGAATGGAGTAGCTGTGTAGCATGGGAGAAACGAGGAAGGGAAAAGACAACGCAAGCAGCAGAGTTTTGGATGAGCTGGAGCAGACCGATAGCAGAGGCAGGGAGGCCAGCCAGGAGGGAGTTGCAGTAATCAAGGTGGGACAGTACCAGGGCCTGAACTAGGAGCTGCATGGAGTAGTCGGTGAGGAAGGGGCGAATTCTACGTATGTTGCTGGAGGAAGAAGCGACAGGAGCGTGCCAGAGTAGAGATGTACTGAGAGTAGGAGAGGGAGGGGTCGAGGGTGACACTCAGGTTCTTGGTGGGTGAGGAGGGAGAGAGGGTTGTGGATTCAAGAGGAATAGAGATAGAGAGATCAATGGCGGGGGAGGAAGAGGGGCAGGTAGAGATACAGGAGGAAATGTCGGAGTCAGAGGGGTGAAAGGAGAGGAAGATCTGGACATCATTATCCCATAAATGAAACAAGAAGCCATGGGAGGAGATGAAGGGATCCAGGGAGCATGTGTAGAGAGAAAACAAGAGGGGTCCCAGGACTGAGCCTTGAGGGACATCTGTCGAAAGAGAGCAAGAGGCAGAGGGTGAGCCACGCCAGGACACCCGGTACATGCGATCAGAGAGGTAGGAGGAGAACCAGGCAAGAGCAGTGCAGGAGAGTCCCAGGTGAGCGAGGGAGGACCGGAGAATAGAGTAGTCGACTGTGTCAAAGGCAGCAGAGAGGTAGAGGAGAATTAGGACAGAGGAGAGGGAAGTGGCATGGGCAGAGAGTAGAAAGTTAGTGACGGAGAGAAGAGCAGTGCTGAAAAGCCTTGCCGTGCTGAAAAGCCTCGTCGTGCTGAAAAGCCTCGTCGTGCTGAAAAGCCTTGTCGTGCTGAAAAGCCTCACTGTGCTGAAAAGCCTCGCCGTGCTGAAAAGCCTCGCCGTGCTGAAAAGCCTCGCCGTGCTGAAAAGCCTCGCCGTGCTGAAAAGCCAATAGGTTTTCCTGCACAGGATTGGTGCGTGCTCTAAATCCTACCATGCTGAAAAGCCTAACTTGCAAAAATGGAAAACATTGATTAACAAAACTTTTTACAATAAATAACACCAAAATCTAGTAAATGATAAAAAGATCTTAAAAGCATGCAACATGTTTAAAACAATTTGCGACATTTAAAAAAAAAATAGTGACAAGCTGTGTCATTTGCTTGTTTACAAACTCATTTTGTAGTCTATTCTTTCGACTTTTTTGACACATTTTCATTTTTTTTTTTTGTTGTTGATTGTGATGTGAATCTGCCTTATACTTCCTATGTTGATAACTTTGACTGTGGACAAACTTGATACAAAAAGACTTAACAATATTTACCGAAAACTTGGATTTTCTAGTTTCTTTAATGATTTCTGTGGTGTACATGGATTGAGCAATATCATCGACAATACCACTTTATAATATTGAAAAATAAGTGAAACAACTGCGATTGCAAGAAATATACACACCAACATTAAAAAATGACACTACAAACAATTTAATGACACAAATGTGTTTTTTTAAAACTGTCAACATTCTTATATTTTCCTTGAAATAGAAACATAGAAAGCCATGCTGAAAAGTCTACCCTAGCGCAAACTCCACCCCTTTATGTCTCGTAATGTAATGGTAAGTTAAATATAAGGAAAACGAAAATGTCTCTGTGTTTCCATGAGTATTGAAAAGAAACTTGGGATCATACGCAATGTATTCTTTTATATTTGTTAGAATTGTGCAGAATTAAATAGGAAAGAGATGGGGGCGAAATACGAGATGCGATCACTTTGTACTATTTAAATATGAGTAAAACCGAGGAACATGAGCAAAAAATAGAAGAGAAGCATATAAACAATCTAAAAACATAAAGCTTATTTTTTAGAATGACCTGTAGTTTCTTAGAATTGGTTCAAAATAAAAGCAAAAAATACTGTGACAAAAAGCCTTGTATGCACCATATTGAATATTGTAGCCAATCAGATGTGACGGTGGTCCTTCCTGCTCTTGTTTTTTTTGCAGATAAAAAGTTGAAATCAGTTTATTACGGGAACAGTTTATTGCTGATATTTTTTTTATAAATCATAAGATAACAAAATTGGATGAGCTGGACAACAGGCAACTTTTAACCCTTTAACCCTTTAAGGACCGTGATCGTGTAAACCCGATAAAAAAGACGTTCACTTCCTGATAGTTTTTTTTGTGTGTGATGTCACTGAGAGTGGCATTTGGTGTCTAAAGTGCAGAGACAGTTTACAGCAGCCATGCAGACACAAAAGTATAAACAAAACATCACAGGAACTTGTTTAGCACTAAAAATAAAGGGGAACAACTGTAAATATGATGTATTTGACTTATAATTATATATATGCATTGTGATAAAGTGTGGGGTAAAGTGATGGAGGGCAGGTACATAGGGCCATGCTTGGAAAGAAGCATATACCCTTTCTGACCACTCAGATAAGAAATGTAGTTCAGGGAGATAGTGGCGGCGGGCTAAAAGACTACATTTCCCAAGGGGCTTTGAGTAGCTAGAGTACAGGAGAATGGGTCGCACCTGTGCTTAATTAATAATGGGTATTTAAACGCCCCACCTGAGGGGTTCTCTGGCAGTGTGGGGTTAATGTCTGTGAACAACAGAGGAGACTGGAGTGGAGGAAAATTAAACACGGTAATAATGACAGCTACTGTAGGTTTTGTGTATCTGTTTGAGTTTGTTTTGAAACCAGCAAGCAGCTTAGCTGCCTGGGTGATAGTTAGGGTAAGTGGCTGTTGTGTTAGTAAGTTCTCCAAAAAGGATATATATTATTTTGTTTTGTAATTTTTGTTTAAAAATTGGTGACTCTGTGTCCCCATGACAGGACACAGTAAAAGTGAATAAACACACAGGTCTCGCCCTGCTGAGACCTTATTTCTGTTGTCTGAGTGTAATTGCAACACCACACTAGAAGACCGCTGTGAAAAGACCTTCTGAGTACTGTGGTAAATAACACCCCACGTTGCCACAATATATATATATATATATATATATATATATATATATATATATATATATATATATATATATATATATATATATAATTTTTGAATGAAAATATCTCAGATTCAGAAGGTAATTATGAGCATGGGATTAAGGTTAATAGTACAAGCACTTGGACTCCTCTGGATGGAAGAGATAAATGGTTAGATATGTATATTGAAGTAGTTACACAAGAAATTATAGTAAGACTAAAGAAAAAATGTAAACTTAATTTAACTAATACTGAAGAACAAGCTATGACTAAGTTGTTAAATGATGATGACGATATAAGTATAAGACCAGCAGATAAATGTTCAGGAATAGTGATAATGAACACAGATGACTATATGAAATCTGTAGAATGTGAATTAAATAATACGGATACATATGAAGAAGTTAAAAGCAATAAGTTCAATAAATCGGTAAAAGAGGTTAAGGAAATTGCGGAGAGACTATACAATAAAGGCATTATATCAATTTTTTTTTTTTAAAATACATGCACCCACATAATGCAAGAACAGGCCCAGCAAGAGGAAATCCTAAAATGCACAAAGAAAATCCCCCTATGCAAATGATAGTCAGCACTATTGATAATCCAACACACAATAGCTGAAACAGCAGAAAAACAACTTAAGTCACACGTTGATAAATTACCAAGCTATGTTATGGATACAACACAATTTTTAAAAAGACTTGAATCACTAAAGCATAACCTTCCAGAGAATACAATTTTATTTTGCATGGATGTAAAATCCTTGTACCCAAGTGTCCCTCGTAAAGAAACTTTTGAAGCTTGTCAAAAAGCACTAGATAATAGACTAGATAAATCAATACCAACAGCAGGGGTGCTGAACATGATCAACGTAGTTTTAGAAAACATTTATTTTACATTTGTTAAGAATTACAAACAAAATGCTGGTACAGCAAAACGGATCTAAATTAGGAATGCATTTTTGCCAGTACATACATGGGGAAATGGGAAGAACAACTACTTAGAAAACTGGAGAGAGAACCTTTAGAATGCATTCGGTTTGTAGATGACATTTTTTGGGGTTTGGACACATGGAGAAAAATGTCTTTAACAGTTTCATAAAATGGCAAATGAAATACACAGTAATGTTAAGGTGGACCTTCGATTGACAAGAAAAGAAGTCCAAATGGCAGATGTAAGGTGACTTTTTTAATTGAATAATTTATTACATGTACTATTTTCTTTAAATTTATTGGTTCTCATTTCATTTTCAGTGATTTGATTGGCCAAATTAGTATGTGTAATAAATAGAATTACAACACGTACTAAAGAACATGTACTAAATATTTGAAACACATTCTAAATTGTTTACCCTAATGGCCTTCCATTTTTTTGTGATTGTTCATGCTTACCACAAACATCATCATTCTTGCTCCTATGTCCCCCTGTTAAAATCAGTCCTGCATAGTTTACATAAAGTTTTTTCCAACGTTGCTTGGGATTGTGAGAATATGTTGTGGTCCAAGAAGGGAGAGTTGACAAGTCTGCATTAATGTGTATTGTTCCTAAAATTAACAAGTGGTATGTCCCCCCTAAGTGGCGCCCCTGCCTGTAACACCAGAAAGCCAGTCTATATAAAACACATAACAAATGTGGGGTAATATTTATATGGTTTGGTTTAACAAAGCTTTGTCTGTTTTACTTAAGGTTCTTTTTCAAAGCGTTAACTTAAGCATCTCCAGCTTGTATGAATTTGCAAATCCACCGCACATACTTCTACAACTGTTAATATCTCGTAAATCATTTTATCTTTCAATTTCATATTTCATCTGTATTATGGAAACTCCTAATCTAACTGCTCCCTACACTTTGACCTGTGACCTTAGATGGCTACCATATTCGGGTCACGTGATCTCGTGTCATTCCAGATGATAAAGACCTAACGCTTCAAGATATTGAAAGCAAGACCAAATCGCAGATGATCACAAAACAGGGTAGCAACATATAGATACTGTACAATGTAAGTCATTGGAAAGTGTAATTCTTAGGCACCACAGATTGTCGCTAAATAAGTAAACCCTCAGTTCAGTACGGAATAGCCTGCAGTTCAGTGTATGAGGTTGTTTTTTTTATGTTTTGTTTTTTGTTTTTCAAAACTTGTTTAGGTAAACAGCGTGGTTGTTATTTTATTATTGTTTTGGAATGACTTGATAATAGACTTGCCTTTGTTGGTTGCAGGTGGCTTCCCAGAGGATGGGGAAGCTAAGGAAGTGTGCCGTGAGTCCATGTGCGTCGGGGGAATGGTTTTCCTTGCTAGGCGAGGTATCCTGTGTGTGTAAACCGTGGTTCTTACAGTACAGGCAGCTTCCAGGAACCTCAACAGCAAAACAGCACTGAGTGCTTCCTGTTCTTTTGTACTGTTATCAGTGGACACAAGAAATTTATCAGGTCTTTTTTTCCCTCTCGCATTTCCTAAAGAGATGTTTTTGTGCCTCTCCATCAAGATGTTTGGTTTGATTGTCATAATATGTGTTAAGCAGACCATAGAAACACGTCGGGTAAGTAATGATGCACTGATTATTTTCCAATAAAATTCTTCTCTCTAAGTCTTTTTTTGTCCACAATGTTTTTTACAATATTCATTTAATTTGCATATAGTTTGATGAGCAGGCACATCACACAGAAGGCGTAGCACTAATGTTATATAAAGAAGCTCACCAGTAAACTGAAGAAAAATAACAGCAACATTTCTAACACAACACCGCCACATCAAGTTAAATATCATACAGTGTTATGCACTGACAAATGAGACTGATGAAGAAATGAAAGAAAACTTCTATATATAAAACCCGCTAATAGACACAGTATATTTAAAGTTAAGAGGTCTTATACCAACTTCCAGCAGCAATGGTGTGTCTGATTTAAGAGCACTAGATAGTTGGAAACAGCTCTCCCTGACAAGGGTTCTACAACAAAGCCAGATTGTTAAACACACACAGGGGTCACAGCATTAGGGGAAATTAGCAGCAAAATACCAGGTTTAATGGTATTAGACAAGTTAGGAGCAAAAACAGGACTTAAAATTCACAGTAACAAAACAAAAATCATGAATATCATGACACTAAGTACCAATCCAGTGATAATACAAGGTAATAACATAGAAGAAGTAGATTCATTCACATACTTGGGCAGCACTGTTACCCATAATACCAGGTTTAATGGTATTAGACAAGTTAGGAGCAAAGTACAAGTTTAACTGTAAAGTTAACAGCAAAATGCAAGTTTAACTGTATTAGAAAAATGGACAGCAAAATACAAGTTTAACCATTAAAACAGTTTAGCAGCAAAATTACAGAGCTCAACACAAATCGGGGGTTAATCAATTGTTAACAAGACTGGCAGGACTTCGAGGTTAAACAATGAAAACACAATAAGAATTACATTACCTAATTAGCAGATCGATCAGGTGACTATTGCCCTCAATCAAACCGATCAACTGCAAGCCAAACCACACTAATTGTAATAATAATTTTCAAAATATCTAAAAACCTCATAACATATAAACACCAAATGAGAGGAGAAGCACACAACGGCATAGTATTAGCAAAACCAAAAGGTGTGGGGATTTTTACCTGCCGCTGAAATACTTTTAATCTGACAAATCAATACTTATGAGACCGGGAATTAACCACACGTCTCGGAGCGTTATGCAACAGGCAAGCTTTCGAATTACCAAAAACTTTACTTTTGGAATATACTCACACTGCATTAACACCGCAGACACAGAAACAGCGCATCTCCAAACCACTCATCTACAAATGACAGACCGAATCTCAGGTCTCCCCCAGCTTAACCGTCCTCCACCAATAGACAGAGCTGTGATCCCACCAGCAGAATCACCACTTCCACTCAACTGCAATTGACCATCCAAAAGTGAGATAAAGAAAGCCATCAAAATGTTAAAGAACAGCAAAGCGGCCGGCCCAGACAACATACCAGCAGAAGCATTGAAAGCCAACATAAACACATTGACAGATGATATATGAGCTACTTGGAAAGATCGTGGAAGAACAAGTACCAAAGAAATGGAGAGAAGGCTACACAGTGAAACTACCAAAGGAGGGGGACCTCAGTGAATGCAAGAACTACAGAGGCATTACACTACTCTCGGTTCCCGGTAAAGTTCTCAATACAGCCATCTTAGAAAGAATGAAGACCGCAGTAGACAAGAAACAAAAATCATGTGTAGACCAAATAGCAACACGAATAATAATCGAGTAATCAATAGAACACTCCACTTTACATTAACTTCATTTGACAGTCTAGACCGGGATATTATGTGGCACCCGATGAGACATTATGGCATTCCAGAGAAATTCATCACCATCATCAAAAGCATGTATACTGACCGGCATGTCCTGCAAAACTCTACACGAAGGACATCTATCCGAAGATCTTGGTGAAGACCGGAGTGAGACAGGGCTGCTTGCTTTCACCATTCATATTTCTACTAGCAATTGACTAGATAATGCAAAATTCAACAGCAGGAAAAAGAAATGGAATCCAGATGATATTGCTTTACTGTCACATTACAAAGAACAAATGCAGGAAAAAAAACTGTGCTTCTAGAAACAACAGCTGCAAAAACAGGACTTAAAATTCACAGTAACAAAACAAAAATCATGAATATCATGACACTAAGTACCAATCCAGTGATAATACAAGGTAATAACATAGAAGAAGTAGATTCATTCACATACTTGGGCAGCACTGTTGACACAACATGTGGTACAGATAAAGATGTCAAAGCAAGAATCGGCAAAGCTAGGGCAACTACAAAACTGCATATTCAATTCCAATGTAAAAGCGGTACTGTTATATGGTGCAGAGACCTGGAGAACAACTAAGCCTATGCTCAACAAAATCCAAACATTTGTAAATAGATGCCTGCAAAGAGTAAAATATATAAAACGAAGAACTGTGACAGAGAGTACAAGAAAAACCAATGAAACAGCAGATCAGAAAAAGAAAGTGGGGATGGATCAGACACACATTGAAGAAACCAGCAACCAACATCACAAGGCAGGCTCTCCAATGGAACCCCCAGGGAAAGAGGAAAAGAGGGAGACCAGGAAACACCTAGCAGAGAGACACAGTAGCCGAGATGGAGGCAGCAGGCTACACATGGAAACAACTGAGGGTGCATGCCCAAAGTCGAGTGTGGTGGAGAGGTGTTGTCAATGGCCTATGTTCCTTGTTGGAATGAATGGCTTAACTAACTAATACACAGCAGTGACAGAGCGTATTCATAATTTTTAAACCATAGACTGCAGGAAAAAAAAATATTACAAAACAGGAGGGCTGTGATTTAACTATATTATCAGGGAAATATTGGAGGTAGATGAATTAATGTGTACATGTCAAATCATCAATAACGGTAATGATACAGTACATACAGGTGATCTTTGATCATTATGTAACATCCAGTTGCAGATTAGATTGTAGACTGCAGATACTAGTTTTAGGACACTCTGTAAATAAGATAACCCATGTATTGAAAGTGCATTTGAAATACACATATACATTCATACATACTGCGTACTGACATACATACTTACATAGACACAGATACTTACATACATACAAAAAAAGACTTGTCCAGTTGATGTTCCAGCATATGCTACAGATACAATAAATCAAATACCACTGCAGTTACATTTTTTTATTTTGAGGGCTCAGAACCAGAGGGGCGTAAGTGACATTTCCATGATTTTACAGGAGAGCAAAAATAAGATTTTTGTAGATTTTGATAGATTGTGTTTATTTACTTTTAAGCACCACATTCAGAGTACCAATATTTTCTTTTACAAAATAAATGACTTCACATTTTTTACATTTTAATTATCATAAACTACAAACAACACCTACAATTTAGCTTAAACGTCACATACATCTTTTTGGCACTAACAGGAACTGCTACCAACATATGCATTTTTTGTAATGAGAGGCGTATGTGAATAACAAGAACATGTTTTTTTTTCATATTTTGATCAGTACAAGCATTCAATTGCAGAAAATAACCACAAATGTATTCCAACTAACTATTTTTGTTATAATTCATGTAATTTTAATTTAATTTTGATTTAATTTTCAAGCGTCATTTTACAAACCAAACTTTCACAGTGGGAAATAAACACAAATCATCAGTGCTTTTCTTGTCTCAAATCCATTCACACATCTACAGTTTCAGTGCAATTTAAAGACCTGTAAAATTCATGGTAGGCTGGTGGTACACTTCCCGATAAGTGTAAGCAATTCCTTTTCCTTGAGTTGGGAAATTCCAGGAGAATTCTGGTACAGTTTAGCAATCAAACCAGTATCTGTGGAAAGACGTTGCCTGGTTTGCTTTGCAATCATCAATTTGTGAAAGGCAGGGTCATCTAAACTGGTATCGATTATGTCTTCTAGCCAGTCTCACAAGAATACAGTATCCATCAGGAGAGTAAATGGGAAATCTTCCTGGCTGACTCCACAGCTGCCTGGACACTATCACATTCCATCTGACTATGACCAGATTCCATAAACTTAGGGTCAATTACAGAAAGTTGCCGTTGCTGTGTTGCATGTAAACACATTGTCCTAAAAGCAACATTTCTGTTTTGGCAAACCACACGTGTCAGAATAAAGAATAACATGCTTTACATCTGAATTTAATGCAGACAGGTAGTTGAAAACGCAGGTGCTAATTTCAGAAGATCATGAAACAATGAGCCTCTTTATTTGCTACTTCATAAACTGTTAGGTTATTATTATTTGTTTATTTAGCAGATGCCTTTATCCAAGGCGACTTACAGAGACTAGGGTGTGTGAACTATGCATCAGCTGCAGAGTCACTTACAACTACATCTCACCCGAAAGACGGAGCACAAGGAGGTGAAGTGACTTGCTCAGGGTCACACAATGAGTCAGTGAGAGAGCCGGGATTTGAACCGGGGACCTCCTGGTTACAAGCCCATTTCTTTAACCACTGGACCACACAGCCTCCTTGTGAGAATAATGCAAACTGCTGACATTGCTCCAAGGTGTGGTCAAAGCCTTCTCCAGATCAAAAGTGAGAACCTTTAGTGATGAAGTTTGTTGTGCTTTTGCTTTATCTCTTTCTTTATGTTCTCTTGCTTGAGATGTTCTTATCTGATGGGCATCAAATTCATCTTTGTGACTTGTTTTTTCATTGTCTGTGAGGTTTTCATACCACTCACAAAATGTGCAAGCATCCTTTTTGGCATATGAAAGGCCAGATTGAACTCTGTGTTAAACACTTCTCTATATAGATGTTCCTTTTCTGGTGTGATATTCCATTCCTTTTCAAATTTTTCATTGTAAAGCTCATACATTCTTTTAACATTTAAAGTTGCCTGCTAGTATCTTTTCTACTGTAGTGTGATTCCATTTTGGGAAATGAATTGACAATTCTCGTATTTTGTTCTTTCTGTCTTCTGAAGTATTGTTCCATGGAGAACGTTCATGTGAATTATTTTGACTACAGCTGTATATTTACTGTATTACTGTATCAGAGTAACCTATACATTATAAAAATCGCTTAATTTAGCAAATCAATTTCTTATACATAAATAAATAATGTACTCTTAATTTCTATTCAGAATCAAATATATTAATACTAAATGTAATTAATATGTTGTATTACTATTTTATGACACTTAACTTTAAATTCATCATGCACAGGAAGATAGGTCCCAGTGGGAAGACAGGCCTCATGCAGCAATATGGTAATGAATTATACTTAGCATAATACTATGAAAAATACCAATGCATTACCTCTTCCTTCATTTCCAATGTCTGGTTCTGATTCTTCACTCAATAAAACTTCTGAATCCTCCATTAAACTAAGAAAGATATCCTCTGCTGTTGCATATTTTTTTGCACAGTGCATTTTCTTGTTTATCTTTTCAGCCATATTGTCTTATATGCTGTCAGGTGACTTAACCCACAATGCAGTGCTCTGTGCCAATAGGGCGTACTTGTACTTAGGTCTTTCTGGTACCAAATTTAATAAAATTCTGCAGTTGTGTCTTTATAGTTTTTACACTTTATTCAATGCAGTTTATTGGCAGGTAATAGATATCATCAAGTGCTTTCAAATGATATATGACACTCATTTTGGCCAAAAATGTCACTTACGCCCCTCTGGTTCTGAGCCCTTGATTTGATCTTTAATTTTTAAAAAAGTCACTTTATTTCCAAACAGGAAGGTTCACAAGTCACTTGACCAGTTAATTTCATGATGGCATGATGACTGGCACAGGGGGCACAGTCATTATGACCACAACCATGCTCAAAAGCATCCCCTTTGATACATTGTGCCAACCACACTGTCCTGTTCCACATTGTCTACTGTTGCTTCTCCTAAGTGTCATTGCTCAGCAGTGCATACTTTTGCCCAACTATATCCACGAGCAGGGTAAGTCATTAGAAAAAGCATACATTCTTTATTTTGATATATACAAAACTGATAGTGTATTTATATGGTGTTTTGTTTAGTGTCAAGATCAGTTGTGAAGTAAATTCAATAATACACAAGTGGATATCTGCTATGCTAAAATGTAATACAGATATAAAACTGAATGAAAGTGGGAGGATGTGTTACATGTATTAAATACAAAGGAGTAGCAGTTGGTTAACTCCAGTTGGTTTCTTTGTTTATATATGTATTTATTTATATTTAAAAGTCCCTTCTTATACCAAGGACAAACGTACAAACAAACCAACTTAAAATCAACTAACAGAAGGGGATTACTCAATGGAGGGGATCTGAGAAAGTGGCTTGGTATCAGCCTCCTTAGATTTGATGAGATCCAGGAAGAAGCCAGGAGCGCTCCAGATGGTCAGGGGAAAGTGTTTTTCTTGGGTTACTTCAGGAGAAGTCTGCGTTGGAACAGCCAGCTTTTCAAGCAGGCAGGCAGGCTTGAGAAAGCATCATCAGGGCGCAGGTTGCATACACTCACACAGACACAGGCGGACACACATATTGCTGCAGACAGCAGAATATAAATCGATAGACAGCCAGCTGCCCATGAGGGACCGGGCCTGTTCATTGTTAACATATACTTGACCCCCCACAACCTGCTCATGACACAGATGTCTGGTACCTCTGTCACCTCCCACTGCTTAAACCCCTCCCACTCGGCACCTGGGTAAGCTGAGTCCACAGTCTGAAGACAGAGTACCGTTTGACTCCAAAGCGGTCGAGAACAAGCACCAGAGAGACGCTAGCAGTGTGAGTGCATATTTTGCGTGGAGCCTCCTTCCTGTCAGTTAATCCGAGAAACACTGAAACAAGATCCAGGTTTCTGTAGACTAACGACACGCTGACAGTTGGACCCTTTTTATGGGTTCAAGATCTCAGTTGTTTGCCACATACAGGAACGCGTGGACTGTTTTTTTTTCTTTCTTTTTTTATCCTTAGTAACATTTTACTGTGTTTGCAGACTAATTGCTATCGGAACTTGGACGCCTCGACAGTTTCAATACTGTACAGCGGGAGTTCTTGAGATAGTTTTGACTTTTGGGACGTGTATCATCTGGACAGTAAAATAGAAGAAAAAATAGCATTCCTGCTCTGTTTCTTTTTGCGTCGGATTCGGAGACTGGAACTTAATTTGTAGCTAAACCCCAATAACGAATGGTGGGAATTTCTGTTCCTTTTCAGTGTAAGTACAATTTATTTGATCATCTCTATTTCCCTAATTACTGGACAGAATCAGTTTAGTCGTATGCAACGAGCATATAATATGTGATATGCAGAAATCAGTCGGGGTTTTATCACAATTAACATTTGATATAGACTGCTTGTAAAAATAACCTAATGGGATTATTTTCAGTTTAGCATTCATTGTGTCTATTTCTGGTATGTTAAAGGATTTGTTCAACATGTTCAATATTTTGAGCCAACAGATAACAAAGACGCCTTACCTGTATAGGAAGTGAGTGATACATGAGTAGGATATATACCAATCCCATTATAAGTTGTTGGGTATTTTATATACATCAGAGAGCTTTAGTTACTATTTTAATGCATCCCTGTATGATACATTTGTGACCATTGAATTTGACACACAAAGTAAACATAATATTATAAAACAGAACATGGTGAAGTGGTCTTAAAACATTGCAGTTACCCCAAATATGTGTTTAAAATTGGATTCATCAGTCATAACTAAGCTGTCATTTGAACTGTTTTTGACGAATTGAGTGGCTGACAATGACATCAATTTCACATTCATATCTGTTGAATAGTGTATAGCCTGAACCAGCACAGAATTGCGTTACAGTAACTTGCATAGTGACTGATGTTTCATAACTTTTTAAAAATTTTATTTTACCTTTTCTTCTGCATCAGGAAATAGTTGTATTGGTTATATTGACATTAATGGACAGAGGCATGAAAGTCAGTTTTTAGTTATTTGTTGCACTTAACCCTTAAAATGCCACCGTATATCTAATTATTTCAAAGGGCTTTCCCATTATTGGGAGGGCTTTGCATGGCAGTTTTCAGGCTCCTGCTTCTCTTAATCTTGTCATTCGGGAGGCTTTGCATCTGGCCTTGTTTTATAAAAGCTTCCATTTTTGTGTTTATTTTTTAGCACAAAATCAGTGATTCTTATCTGTAAAAATAAAAATAAAAGAACATTAAACTCTCATGTAACCTATTTACTACAAACAGAATACTGTAGGTTTATTTAGTCATGAAATATGCTTTATTTGGAACAAAGGGTCTTGTTAAAACAATACATACAACCAATACATATTTTTCTTTGTTTTTTATTTATTAATGTTAGAAAAAAATATATATTTTCACAGCTTAAATACAATACTTTTGAATTTCATGCAAACAGGCAGAGATGATTCCAGAAATCTTCGTTTCAGACATTCCTTTTTGTGAACACTGCAAATTGAATGCATTGAGCACTGAGGATGGTAATGTGATCGAAATGTTTCTACTGAGCACTTTTTGCACTATATCACTTTTCTGCCTGTTCTAGTAATAAGACAGTTGTTTCGCATAATTTTGATTTTGTAGTTTGTTTTTTTCAAATAGCAGTGTGCTGATCATTTTGGACTTTTAATTACACATAAGAAAGAAAGGCTGCTCAATGACCAGTTATGTGTCAGCTGTCAAATTGGAAGTGAGAAATATATTATGTATGTAGCAGAGTTTAGGTCGCCTCATTCAAACAAAGGAGAAGATAAGCTGCACTGGAAATAGTTGCTTGCTCCATACAGAGTCCATCATTGGTCAGTTAAGCTCTCTCCCTCCTTTCTTTCCTGTCAAATCTTATTTTACCCCTTCCATTAAAGATAAACATCAGATGACAGGCACTACATGCAAAGCCCATTTCATTGAGGTTCTTGGCACATTGCATTCTGTCTCTAGTAGGACACTTCAGAAATTGGCATCTGCAGATTTTGCATTTGAAAACCCTAAACTGGTCACAATTGTCATTTCCATCTTTTCGATCCACCTTGATGGGTTTTCTCTAGCCGTGACCAACTAGTGACAAACCTTTAGGTGATTGAAAAGTGAAGTTAATAGAACATTAGGGGCTTCAAATTGAAATTAAAAGCGTCAGTCTTTTTTTTCCTGTGGGAACTTGTCATGTGCTGGGATTAACATGCCTTCCAGCTACAGGAAGGGGCACTGAGGACACTAGATAGTTGTTCTCACGGCTTTCTGCACGTTTTATTTGTACCAGTATTGACCTGTAAAGCAAGTGAATTCATTATTTTAAAAAAATATATTTTTATGTTTGAAATGGTTAGAATTTTTATTAACTGTTGTTAATTGATTATCTTGTAGAATGAATAATATGTTCAATTTGTGGGCTTAGATTTTTTGTATAACTGTGTGGTTTTTCAAAGATGTTGACCTAATATTGTTGTTACATTTTTTCTGCATCTGCATCTGTGACATTTCTGTTAAACAGCAAAGACATGAACATGACCTTGCACATTTAGCTACCACATTATTTACATTATTTTGTTACAAAAGTTGCATTTGGAAGTATTGCTTATCCTGCTTTTATGCTGAGCATGCCCTACCAACTTAAGAAAAGCCATTATAACAGCAGTGGTACTCTAACAAAAAAAAAAAATAGCTTTTTTTTTTAAAACTTGGGATTTATAATGTTTATGAATTATTTCATTTCTTGTGCGTGTGGTTTCTATTCAGAACTATGCAATTGTAAGAATATTGACTGTTGACTGTTTATTCACATCTGTTTGATACATTTGGCAGCTATGGAAACTGCAGAGGGATACAGCATCCTCAATGCAAGGGAGATGCTTTTAGAATGAACGTTTAGCCTCTAATCTGCAGACCATTAACTTTCCATCATTTTACTGGCCTCCTCATTTTTTGCCATTGGTACAAAACCCATAGATAATGTTAATAGAGAGGTGAGCATTTAATTAAAGCAAACATGAGTTCAGTTTGCTGGAGGTAATTGTAAGTGATAAGTGCGGTGTGGGTTATCTCTGTGCTGTGTAAACAGAAGGAGCTACTCTGCACCATTTCCAGTAGCCATCTGTACATGCAGAAGCCTTGCACCTGTCCATACTAATTATAGGCTGGGGTCAAAGACATGACATTTGATAAGTTTTCCTGCTAATGAAAACTAAGAAGGTGTTTTTTAAAAGCCATTATAATTGCTATTTACAAATTGGATGCGTGTCTCTGTGTCCGACGGGAGAGGACGCAGCCTTTGCATATTATCAATGTTGTTGTTCTTTCCTTTCTCAGTCTATTTATTTCATTTATGATTTTTGTATTTATTAGGTATTGTGGCATAAATAATGTAACTATGTAAATAAATAGTTGATCATTATTATTTTGTTTTAATAGCATTCAATAAGTGTCTATTTTTTAAATTTTAATTTACTTAAGACAGATTATAAATGTTTGCTTAAATTGAAAGAAATTAGAATTTTGGTTCACTGTGATAAAATATATTCCCGTTCTTTAGTCCTTTGTGCCATTTTGGCAGTTGGATCGAAAGGAGGGTTAATTAAGATCAAGAATTTATGTTTACATAAATACTCTTGTAAAGCTAACTTTTAGACAATATACAGATCATTGATGGCAGCCTTATGCATGTGGGAAACTAGAAGATATTATATGTTTGTATTATTATTATTATTATTATTATTATTATTATTATTATTATTATTATTATTATTATTATTATTATTATTATTATTTCAGAAAGGAAAGCAATGCAGTCTTTTCTCAGGTAAACCAGGAAAGGGAAATTTGTAGCTTCTTTTCAGGAGCAACTTTCATAAAAGGTAATAAAGCTTTGCAGTTGATACTAAACTTGTGGCACACTGTGTACACATTACCATTTGTAATAAGTGATACTATTCCTTTTTCATTTTTTGGGTGGTCTTGAGCACAGCAATACCCGAGGCAGATGGAACCTTTGCTCAGAAATTGATAGGAGGTAATCCGTTATTAGAAATGCTAAATCAAAATTCATTTTTCTAGCCTGCCTGTCAGGATTGCAAGCCAGCTGTAAGGAGGGTCTGTGGTCCAGTGGGACCAGGGCTTATAACCAGAAGGTCACCGGATCAAATCCCACCTCTGCCACTGACTTACTGTGTGACCCTGAGCAAGTCACTTAATCTCCTTGTGCTCCATACTGTGGATGAGATGTTAAATCAATGTCCTATTGTAAGTGACTCGGCATATATTCACATTTCACAGCCTACCTCTGTAAAGCGCTTTGTGATGGAGTACATCCATCACAATGATTAAAATGTTTTTGATTTGCAATTACAATACTGGGTAGTTACAACATTTTAAAACAGTTATTTCTGTGTGACCTTTTCCACACAGTTCCAGAGCCAAACAAAGTCTGAACAAGGGATTAGCATCAACTGTACAAGACGTTTTTCAAAGACATTACTGTTTGCTGTTAAATAGTTTTGGTAGTAATCAGAAATATAGGACTGAATAAAAAAAGGAAGAAATAGCAGAAATAACAGATAGACATTCTTTTGCTCTGTCTCCTAATCTAATATACATTATTATTCTAGTATGCCATGCCTCGGCGAGGTTTTCACATTATTGGATTATCTGAGGATTTGTGACAGATCCCTTTTTTTGCTAGACATTCATTGCACGGACAAGATTTTAAACCCCATTCTTCTCACACACACACCCCCTCAGTGTCTCTCACTCACTCACACCCATCCATGTACACACACAATCACCATGCCACGACCTGCCTTTCACCTCACATTCTGACAATGTCAAAAACCATTGTAGCCCTCAGTCCAAGAAGTATGAGCAGCCTTCTTTTCTAGGTGACAGGTGTCCCGGCTATTGAAGTTGTCCGCTTTTTCTCTCTCTCGCTCTCTTCCTGTAATCCCCATTTCTCTGTTTTCCCATTGTGTTGCCAATTCACTTCTCACACACACACGCACGCACACACACACACACACACACACACACACACACACACACACACACACACACACACACACACACACACACACACACACACACACACACACCCTCTCTGTTTATTTTCCTGCATCCATCTGGGCCGAGCTGATATTGTAATCACCCTAATGCACATTGCCTTCCCCTCACAAACACACAATGTGCCATCCTGACAAGCCTTTTTATTTCAGATAAGCCAGGGATGTGTGTTTTAATGAATACAAAGCCGGTGTGTGTCGCGGTGCACTCTGCCAGAAGGTAATCTCATTGAATAGGTGCTTTTCAGTGATGCAGGACTCAAATGTTCCAAGAGTGAAGATGTAACCTGTTATCTGCTGTTACTTTTTTTGTTTTGCTGTCAGAGAATTTACATTTAAAGGTTAGCTGTAAAAGGAGTGGGGGAGACAAAGGTGGGTGTTGGGAGCTGAAGTTTAGGAAGGGGGCAAGAGAAGGGGAAAAAAAGAATGCCTGTGTTGCATGTTAGACATCAGACCTGGCCTTAATTGCTATCTCCATTCAGACAGGACTTTGAGAGGTGAGATAACCAAGTCGTTATCTGTAATTGGGTTTTTGTGGTGGATTTTAGGCAGCTTTAACAAAAAAAGGTGATAATGGGGGAGACAATGAATTATTTATTGACACAACTCTTAACTATTAGATTGATGTGGAATCTGAGTAGTATAATGGCTTGATTAGCTATTTTATTAGGAGGCAATTGCAAGAGGACGACTCCCCTGTTCACTGAAAATCCATAAAACACGTCCATATAAGTAGCTAGTTGTTTTATTTTATATCTAATGGCCAGGGAGGGGCTGAATGCATGCTGGAGGAGTATTTTCTGTAGCTTTTGCATGTGAGGTGTTGCTAAAAAAACATTAAAAAAATGCTTGTATTATTATTATTATTATTATTATTATTATTATTATTATTATTATTATTATTATTATTATTAATAATTTCAAACTTTTTGCATTGTATTACAATATTCAGGTTCCTTTATTGGCCAAGAAACGTTGAAGGTTCTGTACCTGTGTTCATAGTGTTTTTTTTTTTTAAATAGTGGTGTTACAATCTGATCACAGCACAATAGACCAACTAGGAAGAGCAGCATAGCAGGTGGGAACGCCTCTGATCAAATACAACTCTTCATATTGTGATTATCTCTTCTAGGGATTTCTAAAAAAGAAAGATTATACTTGCTCTTTTAACTGTGTTGCTGTTCTATTATAGCACAACAACAAGAAGAAAAGCTCTGGCCCTAATTAAGATTTGTTTGAAGCCTGAGGCTATATTTCCCTTGACTGCATGGATCAATAGGCAGAGACGATAGTTGTCTATATTTTACCACCATTGACTGAACATATTGACATTTTTGGTTTGTTACTGCCTGAGTGAGCATGATGAAACACCGAATATTACCAAGCTAAAGTGACACAACATGTAACCTAGTATGCTTCTAAAGTGTGTTTCTATTTATGTTAATTTTATTTTTTTTAATAAAAGGAATTTTAAAATAGGTAACTAGTACAGTAAAGTGATATTTGATTGATTTCGGTGTCACTACATCTTTTTGTAAAAATATAAATGTGCATAAATTAAAACTATGTTAGCAATAGGCTAGATGCAATCTCAGTATTGTATAGTACAATCACATATTCACATGTAACTGGCTTTACCCTTTGTACTGCTTAAAAAATATGGTTACGCACTATAAAAGAATACAAAAAAAACAAAGCCATTGTTTCATAAAAGCAACATGCATATTTAGCAGCTTGTACATATTTTATAATTTTTTTTTAATGTATAAAACAGTTGCAGGTTTCTAAGTGGGGTTAATAATAGAATTAGCAAGACAGCAGGAAAATCATTTTGAATTTAAATTGCAAGCTAGTACAGATTTATTTCAATTGTATTAATTCTAGCTCCTCACATAAAGATTCACACCTCATGCGCTTAATCTAGAACAAGACAAGCAAATGTTCTGAAAAAATTAAGCATGGTTCAGTAAATGTATCTAATTATTCATTAGCCACTTGGTTAAATGTGTGCTGCGAATTGTTTTTAATTGCTTGTTTTCATTCGTTTGACGACCAGAGACCTGGAGATTGTGAAAGGAGAATAAGAACCCCATGCCAGCTTCAGGAAAGTGCTGTGTTCCTGACTGATCAGCAGGTGCTACTGAGATGAATGTGCAGTGTAAATTATTCCAAGGGCAGAGAGTGTCAATTCATAAAAATGGAATGCGTTAGAGAGAATGAGTGAGCTGGATTCCGGTTTGTGGGTTAGATCTAAAGAGCTATTTTGTTAAACTGCTACATCTGCTCTATTATGAATATTGTACTGGTTCAACTAAAAATAACACCCTGTAATTTGGACGCCATCGTAATCTTTTGTTAGTGCAAGAAGGCCAGTTTGAATTGGTTAACATTATACTCTCAACCTTTTTCTTTAAACCTCCCATCGTTCTCAGTTTAAACCAATTTACACGTTTTCTGTCAGAAAAAAAGCAACCGAAATCAGGTAACTGTTTTCACCTGGATATTCTAAATGCAATGTGTCTGTCGTATGTTTTTTGTTATCATTCATAATGCAAACCAAGTATACTCCAATAAAACCAAAGTCATCACCCATTTTTACCTGTTTATCTGGTGTTATCTTGTTGTATTTATATGATCTGTTTTTAGTGTTAAAGACACAAGCTATTCATTTTAGAGAGAGAACAGATAATCATATCGGTATTGTTATTTGGTAATGGCAGTTTGCCACCTAAACACAATCTTGAAGGATAAGTTACAATATGTTGAATAACACTGAAGTATAGATGAACATGTCTGGCTATTGATGTGAAGTTAAACAGCTAAACTGCTGAGAAGACCTGCAGCTGATACTGCCTTTGATGTTCTGTTTGTCCATAAGAAGCTTATCAAATTTGTAGAGGTGGGCTGAAAAGCAAACAGTAATGTTGAGACAATTGTTACTCGGCCTCTACTTCTGTTAAATGTATTTTCAATAAACCAAACCTCCCTGGTCTCTATACATGTGTACACTTCTCACTGATGGACTGTGAAGATTAAAGAGTGTGCAAAATCAACGTTCTGTTGTGGTTTAACATGGTCGGGCAGAAGGCCAACAAACAGTGCCCCGGTTATCTAAGGATGTTTTAACGGGTTTGGTAAGGCAGTAGCCAAGCAAATACAGACTGTAATAAGGGTGCTTGAACTTCGCATTGGGGAATACAGTATAGACCTACTGTTACGTTTAGAATCATTCAGTAGGTGCTAACTGAACATCTTCATATGGCTGAATTATGCATTTGCCATATGATTAAGAGGTGGTATTTCTCCAAAGAGCACTGTTTGTAATTTCTCCACACTTGTCTGTATGACTCTGCTCAAACTGTGCTTGTGTTTTCCACACCCTGTCTGGCAACAAAACAATCCGGGACATGTTTTAAAGTATGCGTCTGAATGTATTAAAGGATTTTGCAGCACTGATAAAGAAGTGCAAAATACAGTGGAAGTACCACACTGGCTCAGACTTGTGTCCCAGAGTCCCTTGGGTACTGATTCTGCAGCCAATCAGGATTTGAAAAGAGACAAATAAAGAGCGTGGAAGGCATCGTAGGAATCCATGCAAATTCTTAAAAGTGAAAGGATGAGATTATCATTAACCCTTTACGTGTAAAACAGCTGCCTGGGGGCTTTTCCTCTGTTTTTTCCATGGTTTTGAGCTCAGCTGATAATTAAAGAAGAAGAAAAAAAAATGAAAAGCATGTTTGCAGCTGGGTAAGAACCGTGGAGCCCAAGATGTTTGACTATCAACCATAAACACAGATGCCTTCAAAGTTCTGTTTTTCTTCCAAGTGGAAGAGGCTGGCGCAGAACAGATGCCTTCAGTTTGGAGAAGTCAGCAGCCTCTGGATATAATTTGTGTTCTCTCTTCTCTTGTTCTCCTGGGACCCTTTCTCACAGGTGAAATCAGATGTGGGGAAATGCATTCACAGAAAGCAGCAGATCCTTTCGTGAGATGTCTTCAAAGAGATTGAGCTACAGTCATCTAAAAGAAGAGATACTTATCCATTATTCTCCTAATGAATTGTCTTGACCCTGATGGCTCTCTTTGGATTGATGTGCCCACCTTGTATATTGATGGGTTTATTGGCAATTCAAGTCAAAAGCAGTGGGGATAATACATAGCACAACTCCAGTTCTTGAAAGTCTGAGATATAGCTGTAATCATTAGCAGTATTGCATTGCAGTATCTGTAATACTGTTAGAGGTATATAATTATATGTAGTTGGCTATGTAACTAAATATAAAAAAGAAAGAGCAGATCTAATGCATTATGCTGTTTGTGATATATGTTTTAGTAAGAGATTCATCTTATTGAATATATTTGATATAAGTGACAAGTATCTGTAACCGTGCATAAATAAATAAATAAATAATTCCATTTATTGCACTGCTTTTACAGCACTTTACATTTTGATTGTTAGGATTTCGGTACAGAAAAAGGTATTGCCCACTGTGGCAAAGTGGATTTCAGTGTTCACCATGTGTATTGCTCAGTTAAATCCACGGGGTTCAGTCTTGAAACAATAAACACAGTTTTAAACACACACAAGACACACACGATCACAAGTCCAGAGTGAGTGCTAAAGTGCGAGTGGTGAAATACAATTTATTCGTGAACAGTTGTGCAGTGTTGTCCGGGTTTGGTGCTGGCCTTACGCGACAGCTCCGGATCGTGTTAGCCGTCTAGCAAGAACAAACAAGTATAATTAGACACGACAAACAAACAAAACACTCATGGTTACTTTACAGTTTTTCTTATAGCGGTTCGCTCTCAACCATAACAAAAGGAACAGATTGCCTAGCCACATTCCCTTTTGTACCGACAGTCACTCCCCCCTTGGTTAGCGAGTGCAACCGTTTATCCTCCAATTCGCAGTTGCCACGTTGCTTCCCTTCTGGGGCGATGACTTGGTGTACCGTAGCTCCGGCCCCTTTCTAGATGGCCGACTTCCACCTAACCCTTGGAATGAATTGTCTGACCATCCAGTCCAGGGCACTCTGTTCCCTTTACACAGCGCCCTCACAGATCGGGAAGGGGATTTATAACCACGATTCATTCTTTCTCTGTCACACCGACTTATTAAAATGCATTTATATGTATGAAAGTGTTACATAACAATAAAAAATATGTAGAAAATAAATACATTTCGCCTCACTTGGTTGGAAATATGAAAAGATGTGTTATGTGAGCCAGTAATTCCATTCCCATCAGTGAAAATGTCTCTTTAGCAACATCTGGTTTTCACATTCTATTTTAGCAGCAAGAATCCTTTATATGACATGAGTTCATGTTCTGGATTTTCTGTTAGGGCAGCTTTGACTACTGCTTGGAGTGCAGATTTACACATGTGTTTCGCTTTATTTCATACCATTGAGAAAAAGTAATATACTTTTTGGAAAGGGTGTTTTCCTTGTTTCCATGACAGCAAAGTATGCAGTGTCTCTTTTTAATAACACCCCAGCGATAGAACAAATTGCTGTGCAAGATGTTCATAATAAGAAATACTGTGAGAACACTTAATCCTGTGGAGCATGGCATTTTCTGCCTGTCTGCTTATCTCAAGCCACTGTTTCAGTTAGCTTAGTCAGTGTGTATGGCAATATTGTTTCAACAAAGGTGCGAAAATCCGGGAACACGATAAACACTTAAATAATAGTTTTACTGTGTTTCTACGAAGAACGTGCTCGGTATGGCAGTTTTGCAAAGATACAATCTTAATTTGCTATTTCCTCTTTGGCAGTATTAAATTATCCACATAATAATTCACAGCTGCAGAGGGATCTCTTATAAAGGCACAGCTGCAGTTTTATGTTGGTAAATTTAAGTTAAACATTGCGCAAACTACATTCTGTTTTTGGGTTTTTTTTGGAAGGGTCTTTTTCAGCACCATTTGGAAACCACAGTTAATTCACTGTGCAGCTTAGCAGTGGATAGTTAAGGATCACGTGGTCCACATGCATTTGAATGTCTAATGGATAAAAAGCCCTCTATTTATCCCAGTAGCACTGCAGCAAGTTCATTACAGCCAGTGGATATCCCCTGACATAAATGGGATTAAAACTGAGCCCTCTGTATGATGTTTGAGAAAAATGACGGTCTGCTCTACTAGTTACTTCTACCAGGTGTTTGTCTAATGCATATATAGGATACATATTACATAAGAACATAAGAAAGTTTACAACAGAGAGGAGGCCATTCAGTCCATCTTGCTAGTTTGGTTGTTAGTAGCTTATTGATCCCAGAATCTCATCAAGCAGCTTCTTGAAGGATCCCAGGGTGTCAGCTTCAACAACATTACTGGGGAGTTGGTTCCAGATCCTCACAATTCACTGTGTAAAAAAGTGCCTCCAATTTTCTGTTCTGAATGCCCCTTTATCTAATCTCCATCTGTGACCCCTGGTCCTTGTTTCTTTTTTCAGGTCAAAGAAGTCCCCTGGGTCGACATTGTCTATACCTTTTAGGATTTTGAATGTTTGAATCAGATCGCCGTGTAGTCTTCTTTGTTCAAGACTGAATAGATTCAATTCTTTTAGCCTGTCTGCATACAACATGCCTTTTAAACCCGGGATAATTCTGGTTGCTCTTCTTTGCACTCTTTCTAGAGCAGCAATATCCTTTTTGTAACGAGGTGACCAGAACTGAACACAATATTCCAGGTGAGGTCTTACTAATGCATTGTAAAGTTTTAACATTACTTCCCTTGATTTAAATTCAACACTTCTCACAATATATCCGAGCATCTTGTTGGCCTTTTTTATAGCTTCCCCACATTGTCTAGATGAAGACATTTCTGAGTCAACATAAACTCCTAGGTCTTTTTCATAGTTCCCTTCTTCAATTTCAGTATCTCCCATATGATATTTATAATGCACATTTTTATTGCCTGCATGCAATACTTTACACTTTTCTCGATTAAATTTCATTTGCCATGTGTCTGCCCAGTTCTGAATGCTGTCTACATCATTTTGAATGACCTTTGCTGCTGCAACAGTGTTTGCCACTCCTCCTATTTTTGTGTCGTCTGCAAATTTAACGAGTTTGCTTACTATACCAGGATCTAAATCATTAATGTAGATTAGGAATAGCAGAGGACCTAATACTGATCCCTGTGGTACACCACTGGTTACCTCGCTCCATTTTGAGGTTTCTCCTCTAATCAGTAGTTTCTGTTTTCTACTTGTTAACCCCTCCCTAATCCATGTGCATGCATTTCCTTGAATCCCTACTGCGTTCAGTCTGAGAATTAATCTTTTATGCGGGACTTTAAAGATGAAAGGTCCAAACAGGAGCAACATAGAACACATTGTGTGCCCAAGTCTGAAGACTTTTAGGGCATGTGTGTTGAGATTACAAAATCATAATCCTAAACTTTAATGTTCAATCTCTTTGCTATTTAGGGAACCCTTTACCAGTTAGACCTGTCAGAATTGGATAAAGTCTGGATTACAGTAACAGGGACTTTTTTTTTTTCTTTAGGAATTTGCTGAACATTCTGTCGTTCAGGTTAATGAAGACTATTTAGAATGAATATACCAAAGAGCGCAAAGGGGCAGTAGAAAAAAAGGCACTTGTGTTTGACTGTTCAACTGTGTTAAACAGCGCTTTTCAGAGTGTGGTAAATATTTATAGGTGGACTTGTGGCATTCAAAAGTTGACCTGTTATACAGAATATATAAATCCATTAAACAGACAAAGGCAAGCTGACAGGTTGGGGCAGTTGAAGAAGGTTGTACAGTCCCTGTGTTGAAAAAGATCAAACCAAAGTAATATTGGTAATTCAGTAATCCAATAGGGCACACTGGGTTATTTTATAGAACTTGTTAATGAGGTTGATAATCTAGTGCTAGAAGCAGAAGAAAAATGGTCCTCCTTTTCATATGTAGATAAAAGGGTGGGGTTTCTCATCCTCAGTTGTGATGTGTGCAGGTTTCTTTCTGTTGTTGTCAGGAGAAGAGATTGATCTCTGGGCTGCAGGCCAAAACAATATCGGTACGAGCCAGAAGAGGACAGAGGAAATTAGCAGAGAATGGGATCTGTAAAATAGTGGAAAGGCTTTGAGTTAAATAGGAAAGGCCAGTAGAAAAAAAGGAAAGAGGAACTCAAGTTTGAATAGAAACCAACGACAGCCAAAATGAGATGATTGTTTGTTTATTTATTTATTTATTTATTTATTTATTTATTTATTTATGTATTTATTTATTTATTTTTTTTATCAGATTTCCTTCATGGAAAAAAGAAAGGTTTCTGACATGTTTAAAACAATTATTAAAACTATTAACATGTTATACCCGATAGTTCTGTTCATTGCTTCACAATGGTACATTAAAATGCATTTCTTTCTATTTTAAAAACCTATGAATAAAAAAAAAATACAAGTGCAATAGATACCATTTCAGGGGAAATATCAATCAAATGTTAGCCTTTTTGTGACATTAGGGGGGCAGGAGCTGGGGCCCATCATTGCCGTCTGTCATTTACCAATTTCCTATTTAATCCCCAATCACACACACCTTCCCTGTCTAGTGTTTTTGTTTTCCTCCTCCTCCTTTCACTTGTGCCTTTGCATTGGTCTTCTCTGGGGGTTAAGTCTCACTTCCCCGACCTTGAGTCAGGCTTTCTCTACCTTCGTTAAAGGGAGGTTATCACCACGTGAGTCAGAGGGGATCCCCGGCCACACTCATTTCGCAGTGCATGTGCTTATCTTACCTCATCACGTAAGGCTCTGCTGTATTTCCATTTCCTTTAAGGTCCCAACAGCACCAGGACTGATTTCCTCGCCCCGAGAGGAGCCTCTGCCGAGCCAGAGATCTCCTTTGTGTTTTCAGATCCTCGGGGCTAGCAGGCTTCGAGACCGGGCCCTCTCTTCTGAGCATGACGGCTCCTCGGTCAGGGATCTCTTTTTCTATCCTAATTTCCAAGTCCAGGCCATATCAGCCTGCTCGTAAGTCCGGGCTAGCAGCCCGCTTCTCTATCCTAAGTCCGGACTCTCTCTGCTCGCTATTGTCCCTCTAACAGCTCGTATCTGCTTCCTCTGCTCTATCCTTATAGCCCCAGTTCACACCCTGTGAATCTATCTTTATTTCTGTAGTGCAGTTCACATCAATAAAGGCATCTCAGAGCGCTTTACATAAAATAAAATGTACATACAGTAAGCATTTAAGTAACACTAAAACATACCTGAGGTACTGTAAAATATCTCCCTAAACAGTTAAAGGGAAATTAAAAGGGGGGGGGGAGGAGCAATGCAAGGTGTCATTCGTGTCCGTGGCAGCAGCTGCTCTTTTAACATGAAAAGATCTCCTTACTCAGATTACAATGTCTATGTTACCAGGAGTTGGGTAGCTTTAATGGTTTTTACCCCACATGGAGCACTGTGTATTAAAGCACTGCACACTGATCCCAGGTCAGTATGATGTGTGAAATCAATTTATTTGAACCTCTTTGTCTCTGTAGGAATTTGGCTGAACGCCAGTTGTTTTTGTTGAATGTTCTTTGTGTTGCAATATACTTCTTAAAGGTGTGGCCATCAGGAGTCCTATTTAGACCTTTTTTTTTTTGGTTTATTTGTTTCCTTTTTAACACAATTGTACTCGTAGTGAGTTGCAATAGAAAGTATTGTTTTTAAACATTTATTCAGAGGTTGCGTTAATGCAAAATAAATCCATTGGATGGAAAAATATTTTGTCTTGCGTTCACTGGATGCACAGAATGGGAAAGGCACGCAGTCATGCATATTCACAGTAATCTATTACACTGCAGAAAAATGACCATAAAATACTTGCTTGTGTTTTTTTTAAATTGTTCTGCAATATAACAGCATTGATTTAAGGTACACTCCAGTCCTGTAGGTGGCAGCAACAAGCCTCATATTTGGCTTATGCAGCCATATTAAGGATATTTACTTTTAGGCCCGGTCCACACTACATAACCGATTTCGAGAAACATACTCGATCAGGTGACATCCCTTTAAACAAATGTAGCTGATTATGTTTCATAATCAAACTCAGTAAAAAGTTACAAAGCAATCTGCTTTTACCTTAATATCTTGCCTGAGCCTAATTCTGGTCCTTTTAATTTTATTTCAAATAGAACTGACAAGTTACGTGAATTCTTCATCCCCAATCCTACTTGTTATTTTCTGCACTAGTGCATGAATACCTAGTGCAGAGTGTACACTGATAGCAAGTCATTTGTCAATCGGAAGTTTTTTTGCTGAGCAGTCAGCATCTTCAGGGGATTCTCATGAAGATTACCCATCTGCATCTCAGCCATCTACTTAAGCCCGATATACGCTCCTTGCAAAAGAGCCGGCTCTTTTGTACAGCAGTATCGGTGCTATGCTTTAGTGTGAGGGGTCCCGGGTTTGCACCCTCCGCCTGTGTGTGGATTGCCTTGCCCTGTGTGATGTGCCTGCATTTAAACCAAAAAATAAGAAGGTCATTGAAAATAATAACTAGATTTTGTGTTTCTTTATGCATACATATTTTAACACATTATAAGAGCTACGTAATTATCAAATAAACTTGTTTTATAATGGTGCTTTTAAAAATAGCAAATGGGAGGGGGGTCATTTGTTCTGAATTTTATTCCAATAAATAAATACTGGTACCACATTTAACATCTTGTAGTTCCGTTGCTAAGGAAGTGACACATTCCCTTTTCTAGTGCAGAAGCTCATGCGATCTTCAGACTGTGCTGGGGGGCGGGTGGTGAACAAAATTATTACTCGAGCCTCGGCGGCTGTCCTGCTCGCCCACCCCTAATTACGGCTCTGTTTAACAGTGTGTCCTGGGTTTGAGCTTTGAAAATCTGGTCACCCTAGGGATAGGGCTTTCTTGTCCTATGCACCAAGACTGTGGAACTCACTCCCTGTCTATTTTTAAATCTCGCCTTAAAACACATTTATTTAAATTGGCATTCTTTTAGATTCTTTGTTGTTTTTATTTTCTTGATTTTTAATGTTTTCCCTTGCTTTGTTAAGCACGTTGTGATAATCCTATATAAAATAAAGATTATTATATTATATTATTTAAAAAAAACAACAACAAAAAAAAACAAGCAGATCACAACCATGTTCGCCTTTGTGGACGAGGTGCCTGAACTGAAGAACAGCTGCTGGTAGGTAGAATATTTTTTTTTTTTTGTAATAAGTTATTATTTAGGCTATTGGAAATAACCACGGTGCTAAAGCTATGGTACAACATGTGAACCCAAGTTTAACAGTCTCAGAGAAAGAAAAAAAAATACTAAGGAACAGAAAGTCCTTTTCTTTGGGTTCTATTGTTTAATTATATTGTTCATATAAATCAATTTGTATTCTAAATACTAGTAAATGAAACTGGCTGTGGCGCTCCAAGAATACATTTAAGGAAATTGTTTTATTTTTGAGTGTCCCACTAGAGTGAAAGAGCCTGGCTACTATCTATAACTATGGCTCATACAACAAAAGACCTTTGAGCCATTCCGTAGCTTGCTGCTTTACCTCAGGGAGCCCTAAGGCTTTCTGTAGTGATGCCTGGCCTGCTCTGTTGTTACCATAGAAACCTATAACGCAGTTGTGTTTCAGTAGACCTCTAGACTAAAGCATTACGAGAAAAACAAGAGCACAGTTCTGAAACTGTAATGTCTACATAATGTTTGTCACTTTTGAAAGGTTTTTGAAGGTGGCTAAAATAGGAAATGACAGGTTTCTCTGTTCAACCTTCCACAAATCAAAATAGATTCTTCTTTAAAAACAACATGTAGTTGACGTATATGGCCATCCTCTGGTTGCAGCTTTCTGAATCAAATTTGAATAAAACTGAGCTATGGTACACTGCAAAGGGAAAAATATTAAGTCTGTGACACTTTACTTACCTGTTATATCATAAATCATAAGAATCCTGCTTTTTTTTCCTGTAGCACAAACTTATTTAATGAGTGCTGATGCTGTTGCTGTACTGAATATAACTGGTTAGTTATACAGGTACACATTTTTGGATACTATACGTTTGTTCTACAAAGAAATGACTGCCATAATGCCAGCATACTTGAATAATTATTACCTTACACCTAATGACTGTGAATCTCTAGGTATTTTACAACTACAGTATCATTTATTCATCAGCTCCCTCACTCCAGGGGTTTATTCTTTAGTAGATGTAGTCAGCCATTTGACTGACATCTGTGAGATGATGTTGAATGGTGGAGCTTCACGAGAGAGAGCTGCTGTAAAATATGCACAAGGACAGAAATAAAATCTGCAACAGAAAAGAATAGGAAATAAGTAACAATAAATTGTGCATGGAGTTGCATGTCACAAGTTGCTGATACAATTTTGTGTACAAAACAAATCTTAAACTTTGAAGATTGTAAAATGTAAGTGTTGCATGTGAATAATGTATTTATAATTATGTTGAAAAACAAACATTTTTTTTAAGTGGAAACACTGATATCACTTTTTTTTTTGTCCAAAAAAGAACTACAGCAGAAAAATACATATATATCAGTGGATAGAAATTCTGGCCTGTGATTGGTTAAAACCTCATCATAGGAGGAAAAATAGATTGAAGTATTGCCGTAACATCCTCACACCACTGGGCAATAGTCTCCATCTGTCATGTGATTGGTTCACATCACTGTCAGTCCCACCCTTTTCAAAGGAACACCCTCCACCTCCACTCCAACAGCAAGATAAAATGGCTGAATGAAAAAACTGCTGAACGGCAATTCTGTGACTTAACAGAAAATTAATTGCAAAACATACTACAAAAGAAAGAAAAAAACTTGCAGTATGAACATCAAAAACATTTTCTGTTATTTATTGATGTTGTTTAGTTGTATACTTATGCTACATCATCTATATTTAAACAAAATAAGCCGTAAGTATTTATGCACCAAAAAACTATTTTGCTCCAGAAATGTTGGCGACCTGTTGCACTGGTAGTAGTATATTATATATATATTTCTTTCTAATGTGGGTGTATGAAAAACCATAGGAATTTGTTGATACCGGTCAGTTCTTGCGGAAGCAGATATGCCGTTCTGTGGAGCCGCAGTAACAGGGTCAGACTCATATACACACCAGCCCTGCTTCCGTGTTTAATTACCTGAAGGGCAAAACATCAGGCGGAGAGTGTGTGAAAATCTAATATCTCTGGGCTCCAGTTTGTTGCTCTGACATCCTGCATGGCTGGCCCTGTCCGTCCACAAACGTCAGGGCCTGTTCCTGACAGCAGGCTATCTCTGCCGGGCCTGGGTTCCTTCCATTCAGGAGGCATTGTGTGGAAGAGGGTTTGGTCAGGAATCCGAGGTTCCTGCCTGTCCTGCACTCTCGCTTGCCGGCCCCTGCTACACTGACAGATTTGCCTGTTTTGTTTTTCTTGTTAGGGACAGAGCAGATCCTAAAGCAGGCTTACGTGTAACGCGTCCAGCGGTTCCTGCCAGAATAGTTTTTTAGTCTGACAGATATGCTTGTTTTTTAGTGCTAATAATAGTCTAGGTATTGTTGTATGTGTAGGTCTGACCCTGGGAGTCCTGAGAACTACTGTAGCCCCTGAAAACGGTGGCAAGAGAAAGTGATAATCAGCTTTGACCATAAGAAAAACAAAAACAAATGAAACTCAACTGGTCAGTTAGGCATAAGTGCTGATATGTGTTGATACAAACATCAGCTGAGCACGGTTCATATTAATCAATACTTTTCAGTGTTTTGAGATGCTTGCACAAACTGTGCTTCATGAACCAAATAATAATAATCATAACGTTGTTGTTGTTGTTGTTGTTGTTGTTGTTGTTATGTTAATCTCAACAATGAGCAGCTTTCTTGAACAAACTTAGAGAATTGTGATCAAATACAATTCACAAACATGAAAATGTCAGCCTGTACTTCATGTGAATTAATTCAGTCTACTGTGTGTGCTTTAAAAAAATCATTACTTCATTACTTAATAAAACCTAACCATTTGCAAATGAAAGAGAAATCAGAAAAAACCTAAGAAAAATGTCACAGAATACCTAGGGCACATTCTACATGGAGTGTTACTTTTGCCAGTGCTGAAACAGAAGATGTTTTTTGGCACTTCTAGAAGGTACAGCAGGGCAGATCAGAAAGTGATGTTTCACTGACTCGATACTGTATGTGTACACATGCAGAGAAGACTGGTTGCTGATTATGACTGGCGTACCAGCACTGGATAGAATAAAGCATGATGAACTGAGGGTACCAGAGTACTGTGTACTGTGAGCTCCATCTAGTGAATGATATAAACCTCTTTATTGTCAAGATGGTGCAGATGGTGTGCAGATTAGAAAAAAAGGCTCTGTTTCATCAGAGTGAATTCAGTATGATTGCTTAACATGAGAGCTACAGTATCTCTTATCCTTCAGATGTAAAATTGCAGGAGAATTTGCTGGAAAATAACCATATGTCAGTAAAAATATTTTTGGCCACCGTTCAAAAGTCAGGTAATTGTCAGACAACAGTCTGGGCCAAAAATCCTCATTAGCATTTATTGTTGTGAGTGTACAAGCAGAAAATGTGAAACTGGTATGTCATGAACAGCTCCACAGAACAGTTTGGAGCGGGGTGAGCATTAAGAGAAAGTTTTCCAGATGGCAGGCAGCACAGAAGCAGAGCAGTGCTGCTGGTTTTTTTGTCTCTGCTGCTGGGAGGCGGGAAAGCTCACTGGAGCATACACTATCGCCCTTGAATTTCAATAGAACCAACTCTTCATCAGTCAGTGAAGGGAGATTGGAGTGTGACAAAGCATTTTATCTCAAACACAGTACCTGAATTAAAACACATTACAGTATAAGAGAATATTACAATAGAGTATTGGAGTGACTGGCTTCAGCAGTGCATAGTACAGGAACTGTACAGAGACATGCAAATAACTACACAAATTACAAAGGCTTAATGTTAAGTACTGAATGAATTTAGGATTCTGCTGGTATGAAAATAACTAACTTATCTGTGTTCTTGCTACAGTAGAGCACATTGAAGAAATAGAAATTTTGCTGTACTACTGTTTTATTTTTTTATTATAACTATGGCATCCATAGTCAGTGGCTTTTTTTTTGGACATTTTGCTTGAACTATAGTAGAAGTCCAAGGACTTACGAACAGTGAATCCAGTGTACACAGTTTTAGAATGCAAGCCAAAGTGGTTGATAGTTCCAGCGAAACCTGTGATTACATTAAAAATGTTTTAACTGCCCATTCATTCCCTTAAAATCTAATACAATTATAATAAATACAAATTAGTAGTACTGTGTATTTATTGGTGGCTTTACAACAAGTTTCTAAATGTAAAAACCTATACATTTATAAGGCTACTGATTTTCAATATATTGATAATTAAACGTGGCATTTGATCATAAATATAATGTTCATTGTTAAAATAAGTAAATTAATAAATATTACCACTATTTTTTTTTTATTCAAGCCAAGAATTTCCAGTCAGACTCTTGTTGCTGTAATAGTAAGTGAAGCACCTGAAGACGCTTCAGACCTGTCATAATGTTTATAAACACCACTTGGCTCATTGCTGGCATTAAAATAAGCAGGGAAACGTAATTTATATATAACAGTTCAGAAACCAAATGTCCAGCACTGGTGTGAGAGAATCATTTTTACAGTCTTCCACTGACACTGTAGTTCAGTCTGCAAATGAAGGTGTTTTGAAAATACCTGTTTAGCTTATTGCTGGCATTGCAAGAACAATAAAAAAATATTAAACAGTTTAGTACCAGTCTAGCAGTGTCATGTTAGACTAATCCTATTTACAGTACTCCACAAATGAAGTTTAGTGTTTTACTGGTATTACAATATCCAGGATAAAATATGAAACGCTTTGAAAACAAAGGCGTGTTGACTGACTGGTTGCTACACAGGTTCATTGCTGTGCATCACCTGATTGTAATTTAAATAGCGCTCCTTTTAATATAAACACAGAATGAATCCTCCCAATTCTTTCTTTGCTAATTCTGCCTTGTTATTTGCTAAATTTAATGAGGTGTGTCTCCACAGTTGCCAAATACACAGTATCTAAATCTCCTAGAAGGCGGCACACATTAATTTATCACGTTTGTGCTGATTTAATTGGCAGTTAAACTCGGTTCTGTAATAAAAGTAAGAAATAGACAGGCTCCCTCCGTTGGTTCCAGAAAGAGTAACACAGGCCGTCTCTCCCTCTCCCTCTCCCTCTCTCTCTCTCTCTCTCTCTCTCTCTCTCTCTGACAGATCACACATTGGGTGGGTCTTGCTTGCCAGTGGGATGCTTTAGGAAAGCACTAATGGCTTCCAGCTGTGTGGAAAATAAGACCCTTTGGGGTCCGGCACACACTCACAAGAAGTGGAATATTTTAATATGAAAGCACAGCTAATTCATACATTTTGTTCCCTATCATTGGGCCATAAAAGATGTTTTTTCTAATATGCCCCAATTGGAAGCCAGTGGTCCAAGAGAGAAAGGGAAAGCGGAGAAATTAGGACATTAGCGAATCCGCCCCTCCAAGCTGGCGCTCCACTGACAGGTAGACCAACCACAAGAGGGGGAGGTCATGTTGACCATTCATCTATAGCTCATCATTGAGTGCCATTCCATTCAGTGTATCAAGTCTTGCACAAAAAAAGTCAGAATGAGCCCCCATTCAGCTTTGTTAAAGCCAACTCTAGGAGTAAAATGCACTATTTGAATCTGTTTTGCTCATGTTTTTTTCTTCTTTTTATTACTCTTTCACTCTGTTAATGCAGCCCTGTCTTAAATGAGGGCCTTTTATTTGGCTGGTTTGAATATAGCTTGCTACTAATTCCCTTTGCATTGAAAAGAGGTTGGCAGGCAGATGGAGGTAGGAGAAGACTGTTTGGTTTGGTGTATTGCTTTCAAATGGAATCAATGAGGTTGCAGGTCTTTTAAATGAACTCACTTAATACCCACTGAGCAGAGTCATGAATTCACATTGTATCACAACAGAGGACTATAAGTAATGGGGAAAGTTGGAAAGACCCAGAGAAAGGACTTAATTTAGGCACTGAGTACTCAGCTTGCAAGGGCTTTACCGAAACAAATGCATTTCTCAAACTTTCAGTTACCTAATGATAAATGATGATTTACCATTGTTCAGCTGCTGTGAAGTTCTTTATTTATTTATATACACAGTAGTATCTGCGTATAGGAACACCGCCTAATAGAACACCCTTGTGATGAAACAGATTAATCCCATTGTAAATGCTCCGCCTAAAGCCTAAAGGAATAGAAACTATACTTGTGGGCACTGATAGCGATTCGTTCACAACTGATACAATACTATTTTGTAACCTGATAACTTATCATCATCAGACTTAAGTTAAAATAGTTTATTCAATCTTTTCAGAACAGACTTGTCATTGTTAGAGTGTCTCGAGGAACTGGTTTATTCAATATTTCAGTGTATCAGTGCCTCAATGTGCATTGTGACTTCCATGAGTGCACCTCATCGCTACAAAATGGCATGTAAACCAACGGAAAAACACACCGCAGTTTCTCTTGCTACAAAAAGTTGGACATTTCTGAATCAGACGCAAGTCGCTGAGCAATTTGGTGTTTCCCGTTCTGTTGAGTTATTTCACCATTCTGTTAAATAATTTTGTGCGTGTACTGAATATTGCTCCTGTACATGTATTCATAACTATTCTAGGACTGCTGCTGTATTTTTTATCGTGTGTGGGGGTGCTGTGTTAATTTAGTTTGACAGTTAGTTTATTAATGTTAGTTTGTCTGTTACTTTATTATTATAGTTTATTAACATACACTTGCCTATTGCTTTTCTCTTATTCTGTTCATTTCATATGTTGATGCACATGTGTCATGACAATTAATACATATTTATTTATTGATTCAATTGAGTTCTCTGGTCAACTCCGTCTTAGAGAACACTTCGGCTAAGAGAACATTTAGCCTGCTTCCCAAGGGGTGTTCTCTTAGTCGGAGACTACTGTATATATATGTTACGGGCAAACCTTGAAACTGGGCAATTCGCGGATTGCACAACAATGCCATGTCAAAGTCCAAAATTAATCTCAAAGATCTTTCATTTTATGTTTTCAGGGGACAGAGACAGTGCTACGATTTGAAGAGCTTGTTTGACCCGACTACCTGAGTAGTGTCATTCACTCACTCACTCATCTCATTCATAAAAACTACACAGGAAGTCCAGTTTCAGAAAATAGGCATATATTTAAAAATGTATTTTTATTGATGACATGACAATGTGAAATATTTAATGAGATATATAATTATTATTAAAATCTAGATATGTATTATGTACGTAACTTACACTCTCAGTCACTCCGCTGAGTACGCTCTCTAACTCTTTAGATCGCTTGTCATAAACACTGTCAAACGTGAATCAGCTAATGATTCCACCCAGTAACTGCATCCATCTTTCTGATTGGACAGTTTAATACAACTCCATATTATTATTGGTTCTTATTACGTTATTAATAATACTGTTCTTTTTATATTCAAGTGTCAACGGGGTTTCTCATGTTCATTTTTGTTCCGATGTTCCTTGTTCCGAGTTGCAGGTAATATTGTTCTGAAGTGTGACGTAGGTTTATATATATATATATATATATATAGATATATATAAAGACATTTTCAAAGAAAGATATTTAGTGGTTGAAACCTAGCAGAATATTTTATTAAATAATAAGAGGAAAGCAAGCTCCCGAAGATGCAGCTGGCTTCCACTGCTGCCTGTGAAACTGCAGTCGAGTCGCATGCAGAGGCATTCTGTCAGCTCCTTCCCCAGGCAGACTTGTACTTTAGGTGAGAATCTGCAGGGAACAGAGCTTTGTTGACATGGATCAATTTAAAGCAGCAATTACTACAGCAAAAGGAAAACTGAAAAAGTGACTTACATTTGTAACTGTTAGACCTGTGAAATACGTAATAATGCATTTTTAATGTTTCTGTGTACACTACCTTATTAAAGTAGTAGCATATACAATATATAAAAGTAAGAGGTTGTTTTCAGATTGTATTTCTATTCATGATTCTCAACGTAGTAAGCATATGTTGTTCTCTTTATGTGTAGGTCTTTATAATATTTAAACTTGTACTACTGTATATAAATATATTTTTTTCTTTAATTTCCACCGGTTTTATTGTATCGTCCGATGTATGAAAACATGCAAACTCTTGTGAAAATGCATATATTTTGAAATGACCAATTTTAGTGGTAATTGCACTGACCAGTTGGTGTGTGTGGGTAGATATAGTAAATGTTGCAACTGCTTTTTACGAACCGTTCTTTTGGACCACTTATATGTTTTGTAGGTCTTAAAAGACCTAAAATGGGAGCCCCACTTCTACGGAGTGAATTGGTTTCCTCAGTAAGAGTGTGATTGCTGCTGTTTGTCATCAGATAGAGCACAATCATTGCTATTCCAGACCTCTTACAGCTCTTCTGACAACAGTGGAATTTTAAGAGCTTCATTGCATTAGGTGAGGCTCGCAGGCTGCATCACAGCTGAAGTGTTTACTAACTGACACTATTTGTCAAGGAGCCACAGGCCCTACCGTCAACCAAGAGAGGGCACATTCTTCGAGAGAAAAAAAGAAAATTGGTCAGTTTTTCCTGTGTTCCCCACATGGGATTCATCAGAGGCAGCAACCAGGAGAAATGCATTCAAGGTGACAGGGGCTGAAAATCCAGACATATGTTAATCAGATGCAGTGAAGACAGGGAGAGAGAAGAAATGCGGCTGGGGGTGGGGGTAGGGAAAGGAGGGGGTCTACTGTATTTGAGAGGCTACAAGAGCTAAACCAGAAGATATAAATCCTTTTGAGCAACCAGAATTGTTTTAAAAGGTGAATAGTACTTAAGTCCTTATTTTTGTCCAAAATCTTTTTGATTGAACAGGCCATAGAGCTAAATAATTACTAAGAAAACAATATTCTTAACTAACGTGGAATGTTTATTTTTAAATTGTCTTTGTACTTCTTGGCTTTCAATAAATCTTGTAGTAATCCAGTAACTATAGGCAGATTATCTTTGGTTTTGTTATTTGAATTAAAATGTAAAAAAAAATGTCCAGACCCATAGTAATATGAGATTTTATTTTTTTAAATATTGAATCATTGGTAAAACATGTTCACATATGGACAACTACTTAACAGTAAGCCAACAGTTAGCATCTGCAATCAATACTGTGAACTGACAGTAGCTCAAATATATGTTGTAGCGAAAGTTCAAATGGAAAATAGATGAGGAGCACATCTTAAAGGGGACTGTATACAAAGGTGGGGTGTTTCAAGAAATGCTTCTGTGATCTGAATTCCTCTGTCTCTCCCCCTCTTCCACTCCCCCCTTTCACACTGCCACAGAATGTATGGTTGCAGCTAGTCAGCTGAGAGGGGGGCTCGAGCTGAGATAATTTGCACTTGCATCCCTGTCATTGTTCTGCCTGAAGAGATGGGCTCGGTTCAAGGCCACATGTGCTCCTGTCATCGTTCACATTTCTGCTCTAAGTGCAATACGGAGTGTCAGCTCTCCATCTGTCTTTGCCTAGCAAAAACGCACAGGCCCTGCTTCCTGCCTCCAGCTAGGCTGCCACTGCCAGTCTTGCTGGCCCCTCATGTCTTCAGCACTCATTTTAAAGTACTGGGCAGAAAGCTTGGAATGAGCTTGCCTTGAGACAAACACAGAAAAAGGGGGTCTTGTTGTGAGGCACAGACCTTGTTACAGGCTGCCAGGTGAGTCCAGGATTTACCCTTGCAAAGGGCTGTTCTCTGCTGCTGTTTGCCTTAGCTGGTTTAAAATTTCTGATTGCGCTGACTTAAAAGGTCAATGAAGTAAAGTGTTTAGTGGTTCTGCAGAAATAATTTTTGTGTATACAGCAAGTGTGAAAAATTGTTTAAACTCAACTGTAATAGTTTGCCATATGTTTTGCCGAGCTACTGCATAATTCATAGTTTGTAATTATATTTTATAATTAAGTTAAGCCATGGTGATTATACCTCATACTCGTTCATTTGTCTGCATGTCCATTAGCAGCAATGACTGTATAGTACAGTACTGGGGTATAGTACAGTTGTCCTTTGCCATTCCATTATAGCAATAGTGATACTTAGAATTAAAAATGACAATAGTGGCATGTGCACTGCACCTTTATCACCAGATCTGACCCTGTTAAAATGGGCAGACACGAAGGCATAGGCATCTGCTCAGGTTGAGTTCTTATTGGAACATGGCTAAATCCTTGCAACTGGAGGAAGCAGTGAAAACAATAAAGAACTCTGCTTCTGTGTTGTGTTAGCAGCCTGCTCTGGCTGCTGGATTGTGAAGGCAGTTTATGTGAGGATTGACCGTGGTCATGTGGCTGATGCAAACACCCAGTCTCTAGATAACAGGCAGGAAGAAAGCTTGCAGCTGGCTGCTTATGTGGTTTACTGGGGGAGGACAGGCTGAAGAGACTGCACAGTCCGTACACCTCGCAGATGGTGTTTTGAAACCGTATCTACTGGCTTGACTTGCTGCTCCGCTTGCGCGTAGGTACTACTGCCAGTTGTTTTTCTTAGAGGGTGGGGGTGTTGTGAATAAAGCATGGGTTGCACTCCACCAATACCATGGTTCTTCATGTTTGGATGCCATTGTGACAGGAGCTTTTTGGTCAAAAGGCAAGGATGCTAAAAGGATTGAGGAAAAAGCTACAGACGTGCAAATCAAACGTGCATAAAATATCAACGCAGGGGTTGGAAAAGTTCAAAGTGACTCTTTTGGGCACAGAATGTTTTACACATGCCATAAGAGTCAAAGGTCACTGAGGATTGTATTAGGAGAAAAGGGATTATAACAGAAAGTGCTATTTAAGGTATTGTATCTCTTGGTTTCACTCTTTTTAGAAATGCAATAAAGTGTTTTGGTTTATTAAGTATGTTTAGTAGGTGTTACTACGGGACTGCTTTCTGGTTTAATGTTGTGCTGTGTTGTAATTAAGTTGTCTGCAAAGCTGTTTGAGAAGAAACTATTCTGTTTACTTTCTTTGTCAGGATTTTTGTTCTTTAAAATCTTCCAAAATTAGTTTCCTATAGAAAGTGTTTGCAAATGTTGTGCTGACTATAACCAGAGAGACTGCAAATAGCGTTTTGTTTCAATTTTAAGCTTACATGTTTTCAGACATTATTGTTAATGTAATGTGTGATGAATGATATACAATAGAGATGCAAATGTTTTTTTGTGTGTGTGGTTTTTAAGTATTTCTGATACAAGCATGTTGTTTTGGTGCTATCAGTGTTTGGTGTTAGAAGCCCTTGCACTGTAGTATTGAGAATGCACCTAACAGCTGTGACCATGAGCATGTGCCAGCTTGGAGATACTTGAGCAGATCTGACACTTGGCTATTTCTGACACTCATCTGCACTTTTTTTTCTTTAACTGTCCTTTAGGACAAACTGCCTGACAATCTGTTCAACCCTCATATATTGTTAAAAAGGAAAACTTGGCCCTCTATAGGTGGATTCTGGTTAGAATGTGCTTAAGGAGAAATATCTCTCCCTGTCTGCCTGGTTTGATTACTTATTTCTTAAACCACAGAGAGCATTACACAGATAGTGTTCATTTTCAATTAAAACCTCAACAAAATGCTTGCTTATTTTCTACAAACCCACTGCAAATAATGGAATTATCCTTCCTTAAAAAGAGAAATTGCATGATGTCACTGTCAGGACTTTTTGACATTTTGCCATAACCACAGAATTGCTGTGTTTTTGTTTGTGTACGGATTTTAATTTACAAGCATATGCCATTTAATGACACAATTCATAAATTGGTATATATATATATATATATATATATATATATATATATATATATATATATATTTTTTTTTTTTTTTTGTTATCAGTATTGTCATTGCTTCTAAGATGTTAGGAAATTCAAGTTTCCTTATTCTGTATTATTGAAATGCTTTCCTTGTTTCATACATTTTAGTATAATGGGCAAACAAGTGAAATAATAAATTTTACTTAAAAAAATAATTGTACATAATTATAGACCAGAAGTGATGCAGTGTGCAGATGTCATCTTGTAAATGTGTTCCTATAATTGCCTCTGGTAGTACTCTGGACTATTACATTGAAAGAGCTATTGGTGACCGTGGCCACTGCCGCACACAAAATGACACTGTTCTTATTCCGAATGCTCTTACATTAGGTCAGACCACCCCTTCCAAAAACTCCTGTGTGCCAGATGTGACTGCAGACCCTTTTTTCAGGTTTTAGAAAAAAAGGGGTTTGTTTTCAGAATCTGGTTCTACTTAGTACATCTCCATCCTGAAGTACATTTCATAAATTGTGTACATATTTTCCTTAGTAGAGAACTTAACTGGCTATAATTTGTAACACATGGCCCCTGTCATGTGATATTTCCAAAACACTAGCAGACAGGGTCCCAGCAGAAATAAACCATCATCCTGCCGCCAGGCTGGTTTTTCTTTCTTTATTTATTTATTTATTTATTTTTTAACTTTACAGATATATCTGTGTTTTCCATTTAGCAGGATAATTATTAGCCCACATTTTGGTGTAGTAAAATAGCATTTCACTGATGTAAAACATGAGCCTCTTTATTATCTGTTGAAAATTGATTTGGCATTTACAGCCGTGGTGTACTTAACTCCTTTTACCTTCAGAGCTCATATGTGGGTGATTGTTGCAGGAGAGAGAAATGAAATTGCCACCAACATAGAGCTGTTAATGTTTCAGATAGCAGCCTGCAATTTGCAGTTTTAATGCTTGTGTCAAAGCTGAGGAAAGTACTTCTGTAATCACAGATACGGGTGGAAGAAGGGAAGGGGTGGAATTGCAAGCATGAATTAAATTACAAAGAACATGCTGGTTTAATTGCAGTGTTTTCACTAGACGCTTTCCCAGCCTTTTTGGCTTCAACAGGACCATATCTCTACACAAACTGGCCTATTGATGTCATGCTGTGTGTCCAGGCACATCATCTGTTCAGGAGCCTTTTTTGCTACAGTATGGCATCCTAAAGTGCTGTGCATTACACAAAAGGATACATATGGTACTACAGTAGATGTTAAAGGTGGGGGGTGGGGGATCCATTGTCCCAGATTTCATAATGTTTGTGATACTTCTGTCAAGGAATAACATGGGGGAAAATGTTTGTGTTATTATTATTCACTAAATTTTGCATTCTTATTATCTTTGGAAAAACCCTTTCTACCAAGTAGTAGAAATACTATTTTTTACATGCATTTAGGGAAGTTGTTTTATATTTTTTTAATGAGCTATTTGTTACACAACACATATGCAATGAATAGGTGAGATGTGCTGAAATGTTAGCTGTTTATACAGATTTAGAAACATCTGAATCACTGAGTATATGGTTTGTTTGTTCATTATTAGCGCTGCGATTGGCTGATTTATATAGCAAGTTGTTTATGAAGGTGTTTTATATCAAAAGATGGCTCAAATGGGTTCTCTCCTATAAAGAAAGAAAAATATATATTTTGATATACTACAAGAGACATATACTATTTTAATAGGCTCAAGCAAGCACATGAAGTTTTAAAAATGAGATAAAAAATAGCTTAGTGGATGATGTACTGTAATATTCAGAAAACATATTAATTCATTTTTTTAAGGTAAAAAAAAAGAATTCAGGCTTTTTAAATATTAAACTGCACAGGTTGTTCGCTGCCGCATCTGGTAATCCTTGAGTGATCACAGCCTGCCGCAGTCCCATAGCCCTCACCTGATTTGATAGGATGGAATAAAATGACTCTTCGCACCACCTGGCACAGATGAGGCAGCCCTGGAGGAGCTGTGCTTGGGGAGCAGACAGGGACAGTGCTGAGAAATGTGGAAGTCCAAGAGGAGGACAACAAGACTTGCAGTTAGGAAGAAAATACAGAAAAAAAAACTACAGAGCAGGGACAATAATACATCTTTTTGACACGCTGAGGTTTGATGGGACATGTACTGCCTACTGTTCCATCTGGTGCTTAAGATTGCATGGCATATTAGAGTGCCGCAAGTTCATATGAGAAAGTGGGGCTTGCATGCCAATTGAGCAGCCCCATCTCTCTGAACTGCTCCACAATTGTAATGATGTGGTGGGGGCGGTCCCTTCTAAGCTACAAACTGTTGACGGGGCCACAACAAGGCCACTGACATCATGCTGATAATGTCATAATTAGCTACCATGGCACAAACTCCTGTCTAGAAGAAATGTTAACCAGGTTCATTTTTAGACAACATTGAAATATGTGCAAACTGGTCAAATGTGGCCTGTGTTTTCTGTTTAATTGAATTTAAAACCTTCTTTTGCATCCAGATTTGTGTGTTTGTTTCCAATACCAGTTACCTATACAGTACCACCATTTTGTGGACTATATTATTCCATCCTGTTCAGATAGCATGGAGAAATGCATCACAGACATACACACATGTGTTAATAAAATATGTCCCCTGTACAGAGAAAGAGCTGCTGCATTTGTTTAAAATGATACTTTATAAGGGCATAATAATAACTCTTTATGATCAAAGCAATTGCAGAAAGGTTGAATACCATAGCTGTGATTGAATAGCACCCACATTCTAGAAATGCAGGGCTTCCATATTTGGCAGACTTGTGCTGGGTTTTTTTTTTGACATGTGTTTTTTTCAATAATACAAATGTTAAATGACATCTAGGCTTTCCAGTGTGTAGTTTTAAATCACGGAACCAATCTCAAATCTCTCTGCTAATTACAAAGCTAATTACTATAAAACAGCAGGCAGGGGATTGGAGGCCCAATTGCAGACATTTTGCAGACATATTGCTTACACAGCTCAAGAATGCTCAGAGCATGGATGGGGAGTATAGGTGTAGCGAAAGAGACCAAACTAAGGGATTCAGACAACCCCCTCCACCCTCTTAAAAAGGAACACATGTGTTGGGTCTCAATCAGACTGAAGATAAGTAGTGTTTCCTTCTTTTTGTCTCTGTAGATGAATTTAAATATTGTCATCAGTGTTGGAGTTGCTAATGTTTATTAATTTGCTGCAGCTCACTGCAGCAAATTAATAAGCAGAAGTAATGCTACGGCAGAGGAATGTGTAGAAGCCAGCGTGGGTACATCAAGGCTTTCTTTAGTAAATTATTATAAGACTCCTGAAATGCCTTGCCCTTCCCTGCTATTCTCCATGTAACATCCAAGAGCACCTCTAGTTCTGGCAGAGTAGTGTACTGGTAGTTGCTTCCTCTTGCTAAAACTATTTGGTTTTAAGGTGATTATTTTCTCCCACTGTCATAAAGTTAGGATTTATGACTGTGCTTGGACAAGCTCAGGTACTATATGGACATATAACGGGGTTTATTAACTGCCCTTTAAAAGTCTCTGTAATACAGCTTGTGAGCCCTAGTGTCAGGGTTATCACCTATGAAGATACCAGCTGAATAATAACTGAAAGGCAGGAACTGGAAGAAGTGTGTCTTCTGGTTCCATCACATAAGCATATATTGCTGTGAATCTAACAAGTTGATCTGTAATCTTGCTGTAAAAAATGAAAAGCATTTGGAGTATATGAAGTTAAACTCTTTTGTGCACTCTCCTACTTAAATAGGCAGCTGAAAGCCCAGTTAATGGTATGTCTGAATTGCTTATGCTCTCCTCCAAACATAAAAAAAAAAAAACTCTGGATGGAACATTGAAAGCACTCTGTGATTCGGCAGTAAATTACTTTACCATTTCAACAGCTATCTTAATGTTATCAATAAAATATGTATGCTTTGGTTCCACACATCATTCATATTCAGCACAAAGGTGAAAGGGCGTTGCTTGTAGAATAGGGAGCAAATGAATCTAATATTTATTGAGACAAGCCACTCCACTCAGTTTTATATTGAAAATGAGTTTTTCTTTCTCTTCTTTTTTACAGAGGAATGTAAATATATTACATTACTTTAGATATGTCTAAAGAACACCAAGCCACCAAATTTGGTGGCTTTCCCATTAGGGTCAAAATGTTCCACAAGCTAGTTAAAAACACAGACTTAAAATGCTGTTTAATATTCATATTGCAATACAATTGCATGCATACTCTGAGGTATTCTGACTACCACTGCTCAATGCATCAGGGATCAAAGAATATGTTTGTTTTTATTTTTGTTCTAGCTCTACTTCTGTTCTGAAAAGGATGCTCGGGGCTCCAGGAAGATGCTTGTTTTTAACACTGCAATCTTATTGGTCCGGACAGTTTTCCAGTCAAAAAGCCTTGAGTATTTTACAGCATTCTTGTACAACTATTGTCAACTGGGTTTTCTCTATATTAAATGTATGTTAAAGCCAGCATTAACTGGTTTAACCAAAAACAAATGCCCAGTGTTAGGTATTTGCCGTTGCCATACGAAAATTACTTTAAGGTAACTTGCAAGTTGTGTTATTATAATTTTAAAATAGATAAAGTGCTAAGCAATCACATAAACAATCATGTAAAATAAAATAGTAGTAGTAAGGTTTTGGATAAAAACATATCTACTGTTCTGGATAAAACCTGTTTTAATTTTGTTCTTCCACGTCTATTTTCCTCTCTCTCAATTTTTATTTTATACAGTATAAAGTATAGAGGGTTTTGAAAAGGTTGATAAAAGCCATATTGCAAAGACACAGCAGCAGAGTATTTAATTTGATGTCGTTTTTAATGTGGGATGGGCCTGTGCACATTTATATTTTGCTCTCCTTTATAAAAGTTTACCATGGTACATTTGTGCAGCAATTTTGCTAAAAAATAATTTCCAATGCATTACCATACAATCAGCAATTTACTTTGCTTTCCTGTGCTTTACCATGATTCCATATTCTTTATTTTACTATACTTTTCTATGATTTTACCATGGTAAACTGCAGTATACCTGTTTCATGGTTAAATTTGTCCATGCAGGCCAACACCTAGTTGTATACATGAATTCAGAAAATAAAAAAATACAAATTAAAACTTTTTGCAAAAACTTGTTTTCTTCTATAGCAAGCACTTATCTGCAGTTGAGTTCCATGTTGAGAAAAAGACGCTCAGGCTTCTGCCATAAAAGAGATATTTAAAAAAAAAAAAAGAAATCTTGATGTAATGGAAAACAAATGGTAGTGATCATTGCATCCTTAAGCCATATTTTCTAAATGTACTTCAAATCCCCCATTCCACCAGAGGTTTTTTTTTTTTGGTGTGTATATAGATTAAGACTAGCGTAGTATTCCAGCATCCGTCTCCATCATGAACTGATTGTAAAAAGCACAGCTGAATGAGTTGCAGATGGTCCCAGTTTGTTTCATTCTGAGGATCTTGTGGTAAGGTAGCATTGCGGTCAAGGCTTGGTCAATGGCAGGAAAGCAAACACAGACTCGAATACTGTAGTTTAAGGAGGATAAAATAAGCACAGAACAAAGCAAAAAAAAAAAGGTTTTAAAGAAAACACTTTTCAATACTTCAAAAACACCCACGCTTCAGCTATCTCTATGTATCCTTACTACTGTTCAGGCTGGGCAATCATCTTCACTGAACCACCACTCTCTTCAAACAAACATTTCTTTGTCTTTTATACAGGGTGTGGTCAGGGGTTGATTGACAATCATGCAATCACCCACTGACCATATTCCACACTTCTCTAATGACACAATTAAACATTTACTCTAAAACAATTACTAACAAAAATAAAGATAATACAGTTGTGGATGTAGCTGGTGGAATTGTAAGCATATATATGGAAGGATATGGCAAGGAATGAAAACAAGTTCCAGTACAAAACAGGTTAATACAATAATTCACCAAAACAAACCCTATTTACAAGTGACGGGTCTTCACTCCGTCACACACCGCTTCGATTGTCCCAGTTCAGATCTAGACCAGGTTGAGATATTCACCAAGTCCTCTGGAGCGTTTTCTCTTCTAGGTTGTCCAATAAAGCCCGTTCTTGCTGTGCATAAAGGGACTTAATAATGACTGAGTACTTTATCTTTAGTGTTGCAACTCTTGATTTTAATTTTTTCGGTGAAGCCAGGTTACAACAAATAATAATAACTTGGAAATCAAATCACAGTTGGGTCTTCTAATTGCAGTGTAAAGGAAGCCTGAAAGATGATTGCTTAGTGTCATTTATTTGGTTTTGACATGAAAGAAAACTTGTTTTGATTCCAGTCCTGGTTTGGTGGTGGACCCAAAAAGTCAGTGTTTTTATTGTGGTACTTGTGAACTGAGTTTTGGGGGTCTCATCTAGTCCTATAGTACATCATAAAACCACCATCATAACTAATGCAAACTGGCAGCTGTTTATCTGTTTCCCAAAAAGTGTGCCGGACATTGCAGCCCTCATGTTTTCATATGTTTTCAGCTAGAGAATTAGGTCTTTAAAAAAGATCCTGGCATTAAGTTAATATTTTACCAGTTATAAATGTAATAATTCTGTCTGCAAGTGGCAGATTTCAAAATGTACAACAGCCCCTTACAAAATGAAAAACTTGATTCGGACAGAAAATAAAAGAACAAATATCTGGTGGTTGTTCTGTGGTCCCAATCAGAAACTAATGGGAGGATATGGAAAGGACTGGAACAGATTATTGTCTATTGGAGTCCCTGTCAGCCTGCTCACATGTGTTTTGAATCTGGTGTGGAGCCTGCTCTCTGTAACAGTTCAGCGTGAGTGTAAGTAGAATGGGAACCAGATGGGCCAGACATTCCTGCTCTTTATCTCTTCCCCTAGCCCTGACAAGACTCCCTCCTGGCATATCATAGATGCTTTCCTGTATTTGGGTAGGGCCCTGTGCTGGCTGCATCTTGGTGCCTCGAGTTCAGCCATGTCCTGCAGTCCTGGAGGCTCCCTGTTCGATGTGCTCAAGAGAGTAGGAGGCAGTGGGGATGAGAAGAGTGGGGCAAACCTACAGAGGAATGATGACAAGGTTTTTGAGGAAATAACATAGGCACATACTGTAGGGTTAACTGTTACTATAGGTGTAAGTACAGGCGTATGCATTGTAAATGCTCTACATACATTAAAAAAATGTTTAGACAGAATATCCCTTTATTGATGTTGTGCCCACATGGCAACGGGTCTGTTTGTGCTATTCAATTGGGTTAGCCAGTGCTCAGCATTTTAAAAGGTTAATGCCTTTATATAAAAGCACACCCCTAACCTGTTTCAGGTGATTGTATACTGAACAAGGCACAATTTACCTTACAGACACGGTGTGTGTCCCACGGTTCAGCAAGCTCAATGCTTTTTTTGTCCCAGTCAACAGTATGCCTCCTGTTGTCTGAATTGGATTTGCATTTTGTATACATCCAGTTAGTGACTGAAGATAAGGATTTAATGCTGTAAGGTGGCAAGCTGTTCACACGGGATGTGTATCCAATTCGAGGGGCCAGACTGCTAAGCAAATACACCACCCAGGGAGAATTACTCTCGTACCCACTGGTGGTTACATGTGTGTGTTACTTGGTCAGGTCGTAGGATGTCATGAAAAACGGGGTCTCTGTCATGTAATTGTAACCTTTACAAAGCCTCCTGCTGTACACAGTGCATGTACCACCTTTAGCATTATTGCCCAAGCTTGCTTTTTCTTCACTCCATTTCTGTGACAGCAAAGTAATTTTTCTTTTTTTCTTGGAATAGATCCAAAAATATTAAAAGTCACATCATTTTTTTTTCTGTTTTGTTTAAGGTGGAGCAAGCAAACTTGTAAAAAAGTGTTCTAATATCAGTTAATTTGTTGTCTTACTTATTCTTTACAGAATATTATGTATTGTTTATTTTCTGATGCAGCATATGATAGGGGGGTATATTTTTATATGTGTGTATATGTAAGCATATCATATTGCTTTGAGAAAGGTATGTTAATCATATCGAAACAGTGTGCAACTAGCTCTACTGAGAAAAAGAATAGCTACCTAAATCTGTACTGAGGTAAAGAAAGCTCAACTGATTATCTAAGATATGTTTTATGCATTGTTGCTGTACTGAGCCTCTGCTAATCTTGTGTAACCACAAATATATTCATGCACTGTATTTCTATATCCATTTCTGTGTTACCCTAGGGTTGTCTTTCTGGTTGACTTTTTTGTTTTTCTTTTAACTTTTTTGATTCTGTGAGAAATGTTCTTTGCTTTCAATTCCCACTTTTCACCTGAAGATGAGACTTTTGTGGTTTTTGAAAGCTAGTGTTGTTTATACATATTTTAGATTACCCTATGAAAAAAGCTATCGCCCAAAAACCTTGTTCATAAATTGTATACTTCGTGCTTGAAAGAGTCTATAAAGAACTATATAGGTGCATTGTATTTAGGTTAGTATTAGGGATGTTTTATATATATATATATATATATATATATATATATATATATATATATATATATATATATATATATATATATATATATATATATATATATATATAAATGAGAGGAACATGTCATTACCAAATATTTATGTTCATAAATTAATATAGCTTAAGCAGCAGGCAGCAGGTGTTACAGCACAGAGTAGCTGTCAGCTAATACAGCCCCCACCAAAACCTCACCTGTACAGCAGAGCATCAGGTTTTTCAGTCCAGGCTGTCATTAGGGGATTCATTACCATCCTTTCTCTTCTCTCTCCCTCTCATTTGTTATTATTAATATTAGTATTGCTCTGAAATATCACAGGATTGATATAGACAACTGTGGGCTTTGTTTGTACCATGGGCAGCATCTGCCTATAGTGTAGAAAAGAAGGGAATGATAATCCATGCGCTTTCCTAATGAGACTCTGCCATCTGAGGCTCACCTTTTTAGCAGTGCTTTGATTAGGGGTGTAAATCTGAGACGCTGCATAGCCCAGACACTTGTTATATTACTGCCTTAAGTGTTTTGTTTGTGCTCTGGGTTCTCTTCTCTGTCTTGTTTGACGACAGTTCATCCAGATATATTTTAGCAAATAATTCATGTGTTTTTATTGATCTTTCTATCTGTTCCAGATCGCACTGAGAAGCACTCCACAATGCCAGACTCACCTGCTGATGTGAAAACACAATCCAGGTTGACACCACCAACAATGCCACCTCCTCCAACCATGCAAGGAGCTCCGAGGACCAGTTCTTTCACCCCGACCACATGTAATTATCAGTGCTTTACACTTGGTATAGGGGGTTTAGGGGCTATTAGGAAATTTCCCTTCAAAGCTAAGCAAATCTGTACTTTTCCCCTATTCGGTGTAGTGTTTTTTTTTTAATAAGCTGCTCATTTGGCATTTAGCAGCCTTGAAATCTACCAGCAATTATCAATTCTGAATGCTCAACAAAGCTGCCACTTTGCTGGTACTGTAAATAATTGCTTTGTTGTTCAGCAGTATTATGGGAGATGAAAACATACATTATGGTGGATAACACCAAGGGGGACATGTATCAAGATCGACGACTCAGAGCTAAATTGACGATGTAAAGTAGCGCTCTGCTGCTGAAACCCTCGAAATGGGCTACCGGTAGCACAGATTAACAGACTAATCTGAAAAATAGCGCCTCCCCTCCAAATGGGCTACCTCAATTGAACAATAGGTAGTTAATTTGGAGAGGCAATGACCCATGTTGACTAAGTGTCTTGTCTTTATATTATATTATTATAATACGAAGGATAAAATCAAATATATGTAATGAAAAGGATAACTTAATGAACCAAGTTTATTATACAATGAATACAAACAATTGTACATAATGAAATAGCCGGTATTGATCTATAATTTCATCCTCAGGGAGATCAGAAAGAGTAATGCAGACCCCAAGTACTCTCCCTTCTCAGTACTCTCCCTCTGTTCTTGGGTTATTCAGGAAGGTTAGGAGCCTGTACTCTCCGTCATAAGAAATGCCCCTCAAAATTCACTATATCACGAATTTCACGGAAATTTTGGTTTTTTCAGAAAAAATACAAAGCAAGCACAGGGTCTTTATAAGCACAATGTGCAATATAATGATGTAATATATCAATTCAGTAATATAAAAACAACTGTTTAGAGTTTTGTGCGGCAGTTTCAGTTTCTAAACAAGTTACTAAGCATCCCGGCTTGGAGATTTTAGTATGTCAGTGCCACAATAAACTGTCAGTGAAATACAGTATTAAGAACCATTCATTCATTTAAAAAAACAGAAAAACATGGCATTGAAATAATATTTTATAAATGTTCAGGAGTATCCTTAATTTATTTATTAATTAAAAATCGTAGTATTATACATACACCTTCAACGTAGATGTGCATATCCTTAATATATTTTGTGTGTGGAGAGAGAGAGAGAGAGAGAGAGAGAGAGAGAGAGAGAAATAAAGAGATGTTAAATACATGCCAGTAACAATCCACAGCGTTCGGTTATTCTGCTAGTATCAATAATTCATGTATCAATATTGTTAACTAAAGCACTGACATAACTATACAATTATGGGTAATATGAAATATTTTAAGTATCAATCTATGTTAAACGTAAGGGTTTTTATTAACCATTCCGTGTTGCCGAGATGCTGATTCTTCATTGACATCACTATCCCTCCGGTCCGTCTATGTTGGTGTTGTCGGAGTCTCTCTCTCCGAGTTGGACCCTTCTGATTCGCAGGCATACGACTTGAATTGATACCTGAGACCATCCCGGCTTTCTCTCTCTACGTCAGATCCATCTGAAACTGATGTCTGAAAAAGGTGTCTGAAACTGATAAAATTAGGCTACTCTCACTTTCACTGTCGCTGTAGCCATACTGGCAGGTGCAAGTAGCTTGTGGTTATCTCCCTCTGTGACGTCGCAGGAAAACCAGGAAACGGAGATCACCCTCTGTGTATTTCCGGGTATTATTTGATTAATTGTAGCGCCATTAAACATAATTTGGTAAAATGAATGTGATTATATGTTCAAGTGAGACCTGTTAATATTATTTTTTTTAATGTTTTTGGAAAAAGTCAAATTCCATGTCATAGGCTCTTTAATGACTTTTAAAGAGCAAAAAAAAAACACTCTTCCTGTCTGCTGGTGGCAGAGTAGTCCCGTTCCTTGCCATTCCCGGAAGCTTAAATACCGTTTGCTTTATTTTTTGTATTTGCCGGTCCCGTCCGATCCCGTGAGCTTCACTCCTGTACCATCCCATCCCGCAATATTTAACACCATTGTGACGAGTTGTGACTAATAATGTCGCTAGCACTTCTATGGATTTAAATTTTGTCACCAGACTAAACACGTCACCCACTGCAACTCGCCGCACATTTAGCCACACTTTATACAATGTCTGCGAAGCGTAACACTGTGACAGGTGCTACGTTCTGAAATTGGGGACTTGCTGGTGTGAAGAGGCAATTTCTATTTTGTTTTCCCACAGACCCCCTGCGATGGCCACTGTTAGAGGGATTAAAATTACCTTTGATTTGGAACCAAAACCATTTTTCACAAAGGGGGTTTCATTTTTGGAAGTTGGTAGCATTAGCCAACATCATAAAACCAGGGAGGATCGAGATTGAGATGCATTAGAACAACTACCTCTCAAGGCACCTCTGTCTGAGCTCTCAAGGCACCTCTCATTCCTTTGTTTAACCAAGTCTAATGCTTTGTCCCTCACCATTTATCAGCACTACCGTAGAATCTCGTTTAAAAAGAAAATATGTCAGACTGGGGTACCTATTGTAAATACTGTATGTAAAATATTTACCAATTTTGTTTATAGTATCTTGTACATGTGCTGTAATATGATGTTTTGTGGCCATTAAGATATGTTTCCACTGCTGTAGAAATAAATTCCTTTTCTTTTAATTTGCACAGTAACCAATGGCACCAGCCACTCACCCACAGCATTAAACGGAGCTCCATCTCCACCTAATGGCTTTAGCAATGGTCCCTCCTCATCGTTAGCCAATCAGCAGTTGCCACCTGCCTGTGGAGCACGGCAGCTCAGTAAACTCAAGAGGTTCCTCACCACACTGCAGCAGTTTGGCAACGACATTTCACCCGAAATCGGAGAAAGGGTGCGCACATTGGTGCTAGGGCTTGTGGTAAGTCAATACAAAAAAAAAACAAAAAAAACTATGTTTATTTTAAGTACTAGTAATAGTGCTACTCTTATGAAGAGTGTTTTAAAGATAAGCACAAATAAACACATTTAGTATAAAACACTCGATAGTAGAATACGTAGAAATATTGAAAGACATTTACAAGCATTTTGACCGTAAGTCCTTCTCAATGTCTTTAAAACATCTAAATAGTACTAGTAAGTGTTCGGTTTCCAGAACACATGCTAATGATCCTTTGTAATTGGAATTTCTTTTGTTATATAGTAAGTGTATACACATGTACAGAACTACTGTTTCGTCTTCCAGCTGAAGGAATAGTTATTGTTAGTAATAGTATACAGTATTGTAGGGTTCCAAGGGTAGACAGAACAGGACGTTTAGGTAGCGATCGTCATAATGGCCAGACGCTGTCTTTACAAGACATGACAATTGCCAAGTAGTTTTTGTTTTTATTGTAATATCCAGAGACTAATCTTCAGTATGTCCTTTTGATTTCCTTTATTGCCAATCTACAGTTTCCTTCGCCCTCCCTAATTCTCAGTTTTCCTTCCTTTATTAAAAAAGCATGACACACTTAATTAGAGCTTGCAATCCTAAAGAAAAGCTCAGGAGAATTCCTAGCTGTCACAATAAGCTTCTGCAATCTGTGCGAACAGATGTAAGGGTAACGTAACAAAATTTAGGTTTGGGAAATAAGGCAATGTGTTTTTTTTTTTATATTGTCCCTTTTAATTGTGTATATATTTTTAAATAAGCATCCCATACTGTTCTTATGTGGTTAAACTGATAAACTAGTCTAAGATACAGATTTGGTTTTAAATTAGAATGCATACTATACAAAATGTAACAGTAAATTCACAAGAAAAAAACAGCTAAGCGCATCTGTTTAAGTACATTTATTTTTTTGTTCTGTACAAATTTAGTAACATAGTTAAATACCAGGCCTTGCATTTCATGTTACAGGTTAATTTATTTTTATGCACATTTTCCCTCTCCAGGCAATGTTATGGGATGTATTTAATATGTGTATACCCAAGAGAAAGGAAGAACCAATGTACTTCACACAGCATCACATATGTTCACTATTAAGGGTCCTACATTCTCAATCATGCTACAGGATATGATTTAGCTTCCAATCACTAATGCCATTATAACAGTCATAGAATGTTTTTCATATGTATTTATGTATGTATGTATTTTTTTTTATAGAACTCTACCTTAACCATAGAAGAATTTCATTCCAAACTGCAAGAAGCTACGAATTTCCCACTACGACCGTTTGTCGTCCCATTTCTGAAGGTATTGCACAACTCACTGGTCTGGAAACTATTTAAACAGCGCTGTACCTAAGTCACAGATGTGCATGTTTCTTTTGATTTTTTTTTTTCTTTATGAGAGTGAATGGAAGAAAGAAGTAAGCTGAACTGTGTAGCACTTTAATGAATACATGAACTTGTGGGTCAAGTGGCTTTGAATTTCTCATTTAATGTGATTTTATTTTTCATTGTTGTTGGATTTTTATAATCCCAAATTACTGAACCATTGCGTCCAGTTTTGTTCAAGGCACAGTATAACTGTACAGGCAAGAAACAGTTTCCTCAGATTTGAAAACATTGGGTCACCAATTGGGATCTTGTTTGAATCAAAACACAAAGTTAAATTTAATTATGATAGTTTCGTTCCTCAGAAACACATCACAACAGCCACTGAAATAAAGTTTGCACCTACTATTGTTTCCTTGCAGGGGACTATGACTGCCCCTCCACCACCCCCTCACAATTGCCTTCATGCAGGGTGCACCTTATTCCTAAATTCACCTACAGTAGATATGTTGAAGAAAGCAACAAAGTGGCCCTAAAATCATAAAAGCAATAAATAAACTACAGGTGATTACTACACTATCCTGCTTATTGCAAAGAGTTATCACCACAGTGCACATGATAATATTTCTGTCTGGAGCTAACTGAGGAGAACAGTGTTTGCTATTGTCATCATGCAGTCTCTGTTTCCTTACTGAAACTAGCTGGCTCCCTTTAGGGTCAAGCTGGCAGTCTGGGAGAGCCTAAGAAGCATTCAAGGACACCTTTCTTTCAGTGCTGCACGCCATATGGTTATCATATCATTTAGTTGAGATGGTTGGCAATCAAAGATGCAACTTCTTTTTTTCTTCTAATTTTAGGGCTTTTCCTCAAAGGGGACATTAATGACAAATACCATATGGTTGTGGGAACGTGGATCTTAAGTGCATTCAAACGCAGCTGTAACAATATGCATTATAGGCTTGTTTTCATTAGGCTAATGTAACCCACAGACCCTCTCTTCTATTTTGCATTTATGGAAAAACATTTACTGGAAGGATATTAGACACCATTCTAATGACCTATTCTAGCACCAGAATTGAAGCAAACAAAATTGCTTTGTATTACCATATTTTTTTTTTTTAATTTGAAGAGCCTGTTTATAGAGTCGATACATTTAAATCGATTCCGTGAAAGCTTGCCATTTTGTATCATCAATACAAGAAAGTCTGGCTTCAAGGCATAACCTCTGAAAAAGAAAAAAAACAACAACAAACCAGATTGTTAACAATCGTTTATCTTGTGCCAATTGTTCAGCTTTTGTGTGCAGAATCTGCGCTTTTTAAACAGTTTGGAAGCAAGTTTGGAATTTCAATGCTTATTGAATGTTATCTCAAAACGCAGAAACTGACATTTTAACAGCTCCAAGATGTGTTTTTACATGGCTTAATAAAAACAGCTACAAGAGAACTGCTTTTATCAGTGGGCCTGTTTTTTGTATTTGTTTTGTTTTGACATATATTTTTCCTCCTTTTATAAATTAAATGACAGAAAAATGTTGTCAGTGGCAAAGATTACATAGGCGCTGCCAAAAACATCTGTATGCAAGATGTTGAGCATGCGATTACATTTTTCTAATGCTCACTTCAGGAACGCTTTGCTTTGAGATTACTAGATTAAAGCTGTTTCCTTAGCTTAAGATGTGCCAGTTATTTACATGCAATTACAAAACATGTGCCGTATTAAAAAAACAAAAAAAAAGTATTGTGGTTGTTTTGTGCAATTGTGTTATGCTAGGACTCTTTTTGATATTTTTGTAAATTTTATTTTTAAAAAGACAAGTAGTAAACCCCATGCTGTGTAACTAGGTGTACTGTAATGACCATCAAAAAACATTAAGGGGCCATTAGCAAGGTGGTTCATAAGCACTGTTGGTTAGTTACACATACATTTTGTTCCCTCTCGGTTGTGTGACACATTACTATACTGGACAGCAGGCCCCAGCCTCTAAAGTAGCATTGAGAAGAGGTCTAGTATCTTATGTGAAAAACATCTACCCAAGTCATTTTCAATTGGAACAAATACTAAAGTGTGTAGGTGGACAATTGCTGCACTATCTTCATTGTATCTGCAATTTAATACCACTGTGATTACATTGTAACTTAAGCTAATCAAACTGGAACTGTACTATAACAGCACTTCCAATCTAATGCACTTTTACTGCAGTGAGATACTGACCAGTAGCTTTATTTTCCAATAAACCAAATAAACAAAGGAACAGGCCATCATGGAAGTCTTGTGCCCTGTAACTGGGCAGTAACACACTTAAAATGTAGATTGTAGTTATTTTTTCAGTTGAACGCCTCTTCAGTGCATTTAAACTACACTTGTGTTTCACTGCTTAATTCTAGGCCAAGGCAAAGGCAGTGAATACAACCTACTCGTATTCACTAGGCCTCAGAAACATACCCCACAGTGATGCTTTAGCTATTGAAAAGGCTCTAGAGTCTTGTAGCTGGGCAGAAAGAGCAGAATGTTTTGCCAGCAGTTCCTCATTGGTTCGTGTTTGTGTCATGCTTCTCCTCCCAGGCCAACCTGCCTCTACTTCAGCGGGAGCTCCTGCACTGCGCAAGGCTGGCCAAGCAGAACCCGGCCCAGTACCTCGCTCAGCACGAGCAGCTGCTGCTCGACACCAGCACCACCTCACCTGTCGACTCCTCCGACCTGCTGCTGGATGTCAACGAAAACGGCAAAAGGAGAACACCTGATAGGTGACTTTGTTGCCCTAGATTTTAATCCCCAACCCCGACACTGCCTACCGCATCTCAGACAAACCCTCAAGTCCATTGATGTCTATCATGTTCTGCTGCCTCAATATTAAACACAATGGAAATAAAAGTGTGTTATTTGTCTTTTGAGTGATTTGTCATAGTATATTGTTGTTGTTTTGTTCTTTTTGTTGTTGTTTGTTTTGTTTTTTTACAAGGCACGTCTGTATAAGGGTTTGGATTTTGTGAATGTACTATAAGTTAGTTGGTGTGTTTGTGTAAGAGGTTCTTGTTTTGTGAATATACTATACATTAGTAGTTTTGTTTGGGTAGGAGGATCTTGCTTTTGACAGAGCAAATTAATCCCAAAGAAAGACAGAAAGGTTATTCTTGATTGCACACCTATGTAAAGATACAGATCATCAATTAATAAAAGGTAATTTAATACATTTTCCGGTATGCCACATTGTGTAGGGTTTCCATTGTGTCCATGTCTGTAATTGACAGGTGACTCATTAGCTCTAGATTTTAGATGTGAAGGCTGGAAAGTTTAGATTTCTTATTTGGGCTACTGGTGAGATGCTGTGCCTGAGTGCTCTGCTGACTTTGCTCCAAGTTTAAGTGAGCCATGTGGAATAACTGTAGAATACATTGTTTACTCTTAACATAACCACATGCACTATAAAAGCCCAAAGTTACACTTCATTGCTTATTTAGTAAACTCTGACACAAATAACAATGTGAATAAGGGGAAGAAAGAAAAACAGACTTTCTTTTTTCTGGGAAATTTGTGTTCCACGTTCTAATTTCTGTTTTGAAAATCTTGGTTCCATGTACTGTACCTTGGTGCCTGGGGATATAGATGGCAGAAAATGAAGCACTCTACAAAATAAGCTAGGCAATGTAAATAATAATAATAATAATAATAATAATAATAATAATAATAATAATAATAATAATAATAATAATAATAATAAATGTCTTTCGTTATTTTACTTCTTAATAAGAAATAATTCAGATATTCTTTTTTTGTGGGGAGTGTTTTGGTACATATGGTCTGCTCTGGATGAACAGTCACAGTGAGATTTCAAGTCTATTAAAATGGCTCATTAAAAAGTTCAATCTGTTTCTGTAATAACATTGGGAACCATCCGTCATTAAAACAGTGAAAAACGTGACATTTGGAAGAGAGCAGTGTTTTACAGCTGCTTGTTTATGGAAAGTCCAAGTGGTGCGCTGTGGGTACTAGTTTTGAATCCCGGGGATGTCAGCAGGGCTGGCATACCTTTTCACTGAAACGTGACAACTGGGTTTAAATGCTGAAACTGAAGAAAGCACACAGCTTCCATTTAAATCCATTGCAATGTACAAAATGTAGACACAGTGCAATAGTTTCAGCTTGGTAGTACCTTGCTATACTTGTTAAGTTCCACTTTCCACAGTAACTAAACATATATATATATATATATATATATATATATATATATATATATATATATATATATATATAATGTTAGTCCTTGGAGGATTAGGGTCCATGTATTTGGCACTGCAGGAAACTTTTAAGTTGATGGAAGTCTGGAAGTCTTCATTTATAGCGTCCAAGAAGAAATCCCATGCAGTATTGGGGAGATTAATATTCCTGACCTAAACAATATATTGTCTTTTTTTTTTACTGAATTCAGCAAACACGTTATAACACAGTGGTGACCTGTTTTAAATATTTAAACAGTAGTGTGTCCAAATACTGTTACATTACTTCAAATAAGGCTGTCCCTGGCATACATACTTTTACAGACACAGATACTGTTTTATTATTCATTACACAAGGTCAAGAGAGATACAACAGTTAAGAAGAAGAGTGATGTATAACAATATGAAAAGCAAGGTCAACTGCAAAATTACTGTGGCAGGTTTTTTTTTTTAAGTGGTAATTGTTTGCTTAAGACCGGCAGCACAGTACAGAACATTCATTAATGTTTTGTTCAATAGGGAGTGTGTGTTAAATTCAAATCTTTAAATCATTCTTTTCATGCAGAACCAAAGAGAATGGCTTTGATCGAGAGCCTTTGCACTCAGAGCATCCCAGCAAGCGGCCCTGCACTATTAGCCCAAGCCAACGGTACAGTCCAAATAATGGCTTATCCTACCAGCCCAACAGTCTGCCTCACCCCACGCCGCCTCCACCTCAGCACTACCGTCTGGATGACATGGCTATCGCTCATCACTACAGGGACTCGTACAGGCATCCCAACCACAGGGACCTCAGGGACAGGACCAGACCTCTGGGTAAGGAACAGGGGACAGATATCCAGTATGAGAGAGACACTACGATGAGCAGGAATAGGGAGAAGCCTTCCATGCACTCCCCTTGAAGTGGTTATAGCGGATTAAAAAAATACATGCTTCTTACCTTTTGTGCACATCCATTCCCTTTGTAGGTCAAACGTGTAGTTTTGATTTACATTTCCATTACAGAAATCTCTGTTTGCATGTCATACGTTCAGTAGTCTTGCCCTTCTGTGTCCATTTCACTTGAGTGACTTGCTTTTAATTTAGAATAGCACACAATATTTTTTTGAATGAAAATGTTTGCTGTAAAGTATGCCTTTCAAAGCTGCACATTTGAGATCTACATAGCAAAGGAAAGTGTCCGGAAAGATCTATAGAATTATTTAATCCGCTGTAATACCTTTAAACAGGGTCCCAAGAGAAGACAATTGGAAGTGTACCAGGAAAACTCAGTACCTACACCTACCTTGGTGGTTTAGGGGCATCCATGAAAAAAAATGTTGACCGTGACTTTCTGCATTCTATTGCTGCAGTTTAGCTGAACATCTTGAATGGTCCTGAATGTTTGAGCTCAGTTCATTATTGATAGGGAGTGGAGTTGCTCCCTGTCAAACGATAAAACCAGATCGTGACATGCAGCAGCTGAATGAGAAGCAGCCATTGACATGCAGCAGCTGGGGGAAGGGGAAGTAGAGGTGGACAGGCAGACTTCCAGCTGCACCTGTCCCACCTGCCCTGTCCTGGTAACTGCACTTATTGTAAGACAACAGTGTCAGAGAAGTCCTTTGAGGGGGCAGGCAAGAAAAATAGTCACAAAATAATAATCAATACTGAATGAATAATCAATACCTAATTGGGCCAACCAGGGTGTCTGTTTGGTAAATGAAGAGATCTTAGTTTTAAGCTGCTGGGTAATGTAGTGTATTGTAGGCAGATCTTGTGTTGTGAAAACTGCATTGTTTCTAGTCAGGTAATAACGTTGCCCAAGCTGCCCACTTGCTTTCAGTTTGACTCCAGAGGTGCCTGGAGATACATATTTGTGAAGTTCATAATAGACTACATATTCGGTTTAGAAAAAAAAAGAAGTAGTAGAGAGAATATATTTTCCTGATGATATATGTTTATTATTACTTGGCAGCCCCTTTGTGAGTGTAATGGGCTGAGACTTGCCTGTAGACAAAATTGGAAAGTAGAAGTATTCACTGAAGAATGGAAGTGTCAGGTTTAGTGTAAGTGATGAGAATTGCAGAGATGATCATGACTCACTTGATGGATAATGGAAGGAGAAGAAAGGGTTTCCAGTCCAATGGCTTAGAGTGAGTAAAATCGTTTTTCCATTCTTGACAGGGATGCATGGCACGCGTCAAGAAGAAGTGATTGATCACCGGCTTACAGACAGAGAATGGGCAGAGGAGTGGAAGCACCTTGACCATGTAAGAAAAGTAATAAGATATTTTTATTTCTCAGAATATATATTTTTATGCATGTGAAAAACAAGTATGTTTATAACTCTGTTTGGATTGATACATGTGAAACTAAGTAGGGTAGTTACATTACATGATTTACTGTATATATTTAGACTGCATACAAAGTATGTAACTATATATTGCTATGCGCTGACTTGCATATAAAAAAGCATATTTATTAAAGACAGTGAACTTGTAAAAGGTCCTTATAGTATATTAAAAATAAAATTTACTGACCAAACAATGATTTCAAATAATATGAGAATTGTTTACAATTCATCATTAACTTGCAGCACTCAGTCACATAATCTACATAAAACTAAATTACCTGTAGCCCAGAAAATGGGATGTTTCTTTTTTCAATGTTTTGGTGTTTGATATAAACTGCGTGTTTCAAATGTCTAACATTTTTCCAGGAATTCATTTCCAGTGACAGCAATTAAGGTTTATAATAAGCCTTACCTTAATAGTGTGTAGTATAATTCAAACAGAAAGATGTGCTTGTGTGTGTCAGATTTGTTTAAGCTGAGCCATTCATCTGCATGAAACCGGATATGCAATGTATATTTAGAGAGCAGTTACTTTTCCAGTTTACCTCTGTCACCCTGCTGAGTGACCCCCTATGCAGTGCAGCTGGGAGAAGTACGATTGGAATAGCTCTAATGTCCTGCTGGTGGCTGCTCTTGATCAGCTGTGAGGAGACACATGAATGGAAGCTGTACTACAGAGGGACATTACAACTCCCCACTTTCCATCCACACTCACACACAGACTGTCACAACAGTGGCATACTATCTACAAACAGATTTGATGACATTGTGATTACCTGAAGTGCCACAGTAATACTGTGTCCCTCCTGGTAACGTAAATAATATGTATATTAAACAGTCCTGATTCGGAGTTAACATTCATTTTAATATTAATTTGATCAGCAGCACAAGACCTTTGCTTATGGCCCATTGACTTACAAACTAACCCACTGAGTAAAATAGATCATCTCCATAAATCTATTTGGGTTTTCTTCTTTAAATGCAGCACTTCATGGGAATGCATGTTAATAAACTAAACAGTGGCATATCTTAAATCCACTACCTTCACATTTATAAAACTTGATATTTACTGTAATTGTATTGTCTTTCGAGATAAGAAGAAATAATACAGTTAAAGGGTGGAAGTAGTTACATCTAATCAATACAATAACCGCCCACCCACCTTTGTGTTGTTTTGAGAGTTAGATTTTAGAAGTGACTCTTATCGGTACCCCAGCTATCCCTTGAGCCCTTTGTTGCAGAAGCAGCTTTATTCATTGCAACCTATTGCACATCCGTGCGTGCAGGTCACATTCTCACAGGAGACCAGAGCGCTTCCCTGTGTCACCAGAACCTACTTTTGTGCAGCAACATTTCACGCAAGTGCTCAGCATTCTGTGACGTTGTTCTGTCCTCAGCTGCTGAACTGCATCATGGACATGGTAGAGAAAACGAGGCGCTCTCTTACAGTCCTGCGGCGATGTCAGGAGGCGGACCGCGAGGAGCTCAATTACTGGATCAGGCGGTACAGCGATGCTGAGGACCTCAAGAAAGGGACCAGCACCAGCACCAGCCACTCCAGACAACAGAGCCCCGTCAACACAGACCCCTCACTTCCAGGTATTGTGTCCATGTTTAGTCTCCAAATAGATCTGTGTCACCATGTTGGCAAATGTAATGTGTTTTTTTTTTGTTTTTTTTTAAAAGGGTCAAAGTCAGATCCTGCTTTTCTGAACACAAACCTACAATGTAAATGCACCATCATGAAATTAGATTATTTCTTATGATGCCTGTCAGTGAAACCACAGCTTGCTGAAAATACTCAGTTCATAAGCCATTGCTTTTAAAACCTAACAGTCACTTAGGAAGTAAGTCACTTCTTTCTCTGTGCTTCTCTGTTGTTCTCAAAACTGACATCCTAACTGACTTTTGGCTCACATCTTTCCAGTTTTGAATTTGTGATATGTTTTAATAAGGATTCCTGCCATACATGTCACTGTACCTATGTGCTCTGAACAGTTTCTTGAATGTTTTTTCAGAAGCTCACCGGGAACTCCTTCACAGGCCTGCCTCTGGATATGTGCCGGAAGAGATCTGGAAGAAAGCTGGTGAGAATGACATGTGTGCATGCTCTGTTTGAACGGGTATACAACACAATTAATGCAAGTCACGATGGATTCACTCTGTTCAATGCCAAATGAATAGAATTTTTCTGGCAGTTTTCCTAAGAGCATTTTGAGAGTGTAGCTTGAAGAAACTTTTGTTAAATGGTATAAACTTGCAAAAACTACTCAGGACACATTAAACTGTTCCTTATTAATCTGTAGATTACTGTACATACATAGTCTACAGCTATGGCCAATAGTTTTGCATCATCTATAATTTTAGGATTGAGATGTCATTCAAAAAATAATAACTATATGAACATAATTTAGATATTTTATTTAACAGCATGTAATCAAAGAAACTACAAAATTATATTGTAAAAGTCTACTGGAAGCCATAATAGTAGTATAGTATTTCATATTAGATTTTGAAATGTCAATTTTTTCAATTTGTCAGTTTTTCGTTCAGTATATGGAAAACTACAGAGTGGCATGTAATTCAATGTTAACATAACATTATTCAGCAGGTTTCATTCAAAGCAAACTTAGTTAATTCTACAGGGTGGTGCAAAATGTTGTACATATAATTAAATACCTCATTTAATTATATATTTACAGAATCAGACTACAATTCAGTGTGAATGATTCAGTCCCTAAAAATACAACAACTCTACTATGTAGTTGCAGCTGGAATCCCATGAAATAGCATCTTACTGTAAATGTGATAAGCCTTACCAATTTAGTAAAATATGTATCTTGGATGATTTTAAAACAAGTAAAAGCAAAACAGAAGTGCTTTCAGCACATTGTAATGCGCTTCCAGGACCACGTCATGATTTATCAGCACATGGTGTCATTTACAAATAAAATCAGTATGATCACATCTGTATAAAATAAGCACTTTATCAGACTTCATCAATTCTGCAAACCAGCAATGGGCCTCTAGACATCATATAAAATACAAAAGCAACCCTGGGAATACAACACCATAGCTTAAATCATGTTATCATGACAGCTGACCCACATCTGGGTTCATAATGGATGACACATCAGATTCAGAAAGATATCACGTTGCCCTACCACTTTATCTACAAATTGTAAAACAAAATGTCTTTACTCTGTAGAGAATGTAAGCTATATAACAAGGTGTCGGCTTTAGTCAAATATTATTAATCCTAAATGAAGATAAGCCTTAATTTAGACTACTTTTCAGTTTCATAAAATTGGTAATAAAAATCAGACTCTGTATGTATCTGTCTCTACATGTATTTTTCAAGTGATTGGAGAATGTTTGCAGTTGATAATAAATATGCAAGCACCTTGCAAAATGTCCTACCAATTCTCTTTACTGATCTGCATGTGCCCTTGGGACTAGAATAGAAATGCATAATTTAAATATAAATTGCCTGATTTACATATACAATTAGTCAAGCTGCAGCTTTGATCGTAAGCTAAAAATTATTGTCCTGTGTTGCCACTTAGATGGAATTTTAATTCACCTTGAATATTCAAAGTAAAATTGATCCAAGTCACCCAATTCAAGGGTATAAAGTTCCTCTGGTGAAAATCAATTGATAAATTGTGTCTGTGATTTTGTTTTAATTCAAGCGAAACAAAACCAAAAAATCTAAAGGATGTAAAAAATTCTGTTTATTCCCGATAAATCTTTCTTGTATAAGGGATCTTTTTCAAAATAGAAATATATATATATTAGTTTGCATCTACAGTAAAAGTTTTTTTTGTTGTTTTTATTTTTTACTCGAAATGCACATTTTAATTGAACAGCACATTTAATTAAGGTACTTTTTAAGTGGATTAAACAATTATGTTCAAACACTTAATTAAAACACACTGCAATTAGTTTTAATAGGGTGTTAATTGGTGCTGGATTTGCCAAGTTAATAATTACCGCTTATTTAGTTTTCAATTAATCATCGTCATTTTACTCTGAATAAAAGAGGAATTTATTATGGATAAACTAATTCAGGAGGAGTAGTTGCCTTTGTTAATGAGTGTACTGTAGTTACCTTGTAACAGAAGTCACAAATTGTATTTTTTTTTTACACTCTCCTGTCACTGTAATCCATAATTCCTGCTTTGACACTAAATGATTTCCCCACAATGGTTTTCAGAGGAGGCGGTGAATGAGGTGAAGCGTCAGGCGGTGTCGGAGCTGCAGAAGGCCGTATCCGAAGCTGAGCGGAAAGCCCACGAGATGATCAGCACAGAGAGGGTGAAAATGGAACGCACCGTCGCCGAGGCCAAGCGACAGGCCGCAGAGGATGCGCTGAGCGTCATTCACCAGCAGGAGGACTCCAGCGAGGTGGGGCTCCCCTCTTGCACTCACTTCTGAGACAGGCAGTCTCAATCAATCCTAATTTGCACTGGGCCCTCTTAGAAAGGCTATGCTCAGGAGCCCAACACTGAGTGTTATAGCCAGACTTTGTGTTACACTCCCTATGTTTTCCTGGCAAAAGCATTCTGAATACTTCAGTATTCTGAATATGAGTATTCTGAATAACTTTTCATAATATTCTATTTCTGTTATATGCCTGAATTTCCATATAGTATGCAAAAAAGTCTTAGGCAGACAAGCGCAGAGATTACGCAAGCACAGATATATAGAATATAGTGTTTACTTGACCAAGTACTTTGAGTAATTCATTATAATTGTAGAAAAACCCAAAAATCTTATTCAGACTAATTACATTCGAAAAAATACTCACTTTACTTTTTTTTTAAATGTACAGTCACATCAGTGGAATATGTGATCTGAGTCTTCCAAACAACCAAGGACTATCAGTGTCCAAGTAAACAAAGTGAATACGGTTCCTGTCCGGTACACTGGAAAATATCTTGGATAATTTTATCACGTCTGTAGCCTTAATATTTGCCCATCAAATGCTTTAACCTTTCTTTAATTGTCATGAGTAAGGACTTTATTTAATTTATCGTTTTCTTTTTAAACTGTAATTCAGGTGATTATGATATTTTTATTTAAATAACAGTATTTCCTAAGGCCATACACTTCCTGTGTTAGTGGTTTTAGAATCATGCATAGTCTAATATGCCCGACTTAAAGGCAATTGTATGGTTCAGATGGTGTTTCCTGTAATAAAATGGTCACTGCAGTTGATCTAAACGGCGATGGAACTCAAATCACTAAATAGGACCCTTTTTACATAGCAGACTCACTGTTAGATGTTTCAGTTTGATAATTTGGTTGACAAACTGTAATTATCTCAGTGGATGTATTTAGTTCCACCTCTGTTTAGATCACTTGAATGGACCCCAAAATGTAAACTTAAAGTGTTTTGTCGGAACAGACCACAGTCAAAAATAAAAGATCAGAAAAACGAAATTGTCCAGAAGCAATGATGGACTTCTGAGATGTTCTGAAGCTTATGAGAATAAGAAACAAAACCTGTGGTGACTTTTTTTAAAGGTATTTTTTTCTGTGGCTGTTAGCATCTTCAGAGGGTCATTAGGTGCTCAGTGAAAAGCTGTGTCTCTAATTAGAAGTCATTACAGACCTTGTATGATGAAGTGCTGACTGGGTATAGCAGACACAGTCAATATGGAAGATTGCAAACTGTATTACGGCCATTTAAAGGTTGGAATAGAAATAGAAGACTAATATACTAGCCACTTTTAAGCCGACTCTAAAAGTAGCCTGCTCCAGAGGGGGCTCTGGGATGGCTTTGGTCAGCTTTTTGGTCTGCTGAGAGCGCAGCAGTCCCTGAGACAGCTCACGTTTGTCACGCATACTCGTGGTCAGTGCCTCCATTGTCAGAGTCAAATAGGCACAGACAACAGCAACAGGAAGATGAGATTGTTACTGTGATAACAAACAAAAAGTGTCTTTGACAGAACACTGAGTGAGACAGAGGCAGAGACTTTTATATGTGTGCTATGTGAATAAACATTTAATAATTAATGTGGGATAAATGTGAAACAAACCTAGTTGCCACGAAACTTTATTGTCAGTTCTGGAGGAAAATAAATAAATAAAATAGTAGTAGAGCAAAGGGTTTTATTTGTACAGAGCTCCATTTCAGTTATGGTACTATTTTTATAGGCTTATTTTTTCTCCAAAATCTTAAGTTATGTATAAAAAGCAGTGTTCTCCTAAAGTTAAACCCTAGATTGCTAATTTGCTGTTGAAAAGGCGGTAGCAATTTAAAGGACAGGAACAGACAATTCTAATCATTCCATTCAGCCTGTGTGTTTAATCTGTTTGCTAAAAAATATGAGAATAGGGTTTATTTGACTGTCATTTGTCATTGCGATTATTGATAATGTATTTGACCAATCAGCAAGACACTCAAATATTGTTTCAGTACCTGTTTATAACCCCTTTCCTGTTTTGGGGCTTTCCTAGAGCAGTTAACTTTTAACTACTACAGCTACAGATGGCCCATTGACTGAATAATATGTGGAGGCCCAGAAGGAAATAAACTTAGTTGCTATATTGTAAATGAGCAGGAATATAATTATCTAAAACTAAAGTGTCACATCCAGACCAGCTAATGTTTGTATTACTGCCTACATATATTGTTAGTTTAGCTGATATGCAGTTGAATAAAAATATACAAATAAAAAAAGATTTGTTCTGTAGGTCAGTCTAGGACTAAGTAGTTTTAATTATTTGTCTTCACAATTCAGCCATATGCTTTTGAAAGTACACAGTTCTTGTTTTTTTTAACAGCACTGTAGAAAATCTGCATTTGTTTTTTTTTTTAAAAATGAATGTGTTTTATATACTTTTTTCTTGACCCCTGTATAAACCAGTTGCCTCTTGTTTACTTATGTTTTTATATTTTTTGATAAAAATATACTATCAGAAAACGTTTCAACTGAGCCACTATTTATTTATTTATTTTTGCAGAGTTGCTGGAACTGTGGGCGCAAGGCCAGCGAAACTTGTAGCGGCTGTAACACAGCAAGATACTGTGGCTCTTTCTGTCAGCACAAGGACTGGGAAAAGCACCACCACGTGTGTGGGCAGACCCTTCAGGCCCAGCAGCAGCAGCAGCAGCAGCAGGGAGAGACTTCAGCAGCAGCAGCCAGCTCCTCAGCAACACCCTGCAGTGGAGCAGGGAGTCCGGTCAGCACGCCTCCAGCCACCACTCCCAGATCAACAACCCCAGGCACTCCCTCTGCCATAGAACCCACCACACGCTAAGACAAGGAGAGAATATAAAGAAAACAAAATAAAAACAAACAAACAAACACACATGTCCTCGTATGCTCAAAGATTATAAACTATTATACTGCAAAAAGAAGGAACGTATCCTCAAGTAGTAGTGAAACACAGAAGGCCAGTAACAGGTCATATTGACTTATCATGATGAAAAACACAAAGATTTTTTTTCTGTTAAAAACTGAAAAGACAGCAGAGAATAACGAAAGAGTAAATTTGACTTCCTCCCCTCTGTTATTTTTCCAGTAGCTGGGATTTTAAACTAGATGACCTCATTAACAGATGCTTTACCAAACAGCAAACCAAGGGATTGCTAATTGCTGTTGAAAGCAAAAATGCTAATATTCAAATATGAGAAAGGGACACCTTGTTCTTTGTAACAATGATGGAAAAAAGAGAGAAAAAACCCTCAAGGGCATGAGCGTTGGATAGAGCGTAGACTTTCTAACTAGAAGATGAATGGCATACATGGGTTACTGACTGAACTTTGAAGACCCGCAATGAAACGCGCACATGAGCAGCAGATTGGAAAGAAACACAGATGTTCATCCTTTTTTTGTAACTTCTGAAAGAAATATAATAATATCCATGTTAACTGAATGAATAATTAAATCTGTTCTGCAGTGGAACGTATGAAAGAAGAAGCAGCAGCAGCAGCAAAGGGGAAAACAAATGCCATAATTTAAAAAAAAAAAGACGTTTCCTTTTAAGAAATAAAATTACAAATAAAATAAATAAATAAGGAACACACCATTGTTCTCCAGCTTTCATATCAGCCAGCTGCTCCTTATTACTCAACAGCATTGCTTCACTTTAAAAACGTTCCACACAGTGAGGCAATCAGGTCAGTTCCTGCTCATTTAAACAACGTCAAATAAAAAAAGAAGGTAAATAAAACCACATTGGCTTCAATTCTGGCCCTTTCATGTTTCTCCCGCCCTCATACTAGTAGTTTTCTTGGTGTAAAACACTTCTGTCCTGTGAGGTTCCCAATGGTGATTTCTTGTGAATGTGTTGGACAAATGTGAAGATGCATTGTAGTTTAACCATGCCAATCACTTTAGTCTCTTTATTCCTAGTTGTTGAAAAAGAAAACTGTAATCTTTCTATGCTGCTTTTATATTTGTATGTATTAGTGATATTTCTCTAGTAGCTCAAAAAGAAACAATGGGAACATTTTTTTTCTCGGTTTTCAAGAAAAGAAAAAAAAAGCTATCTCTCTGAGCTGCTATTTCACTCTGTTAGGATCTTTTCTGAGAACTAGCATGCTCCACGGAATGCTAACATATTGATGTTTTGTACAAGGGGATGTACATAAATGTATTTTGCACTGTCACAAAGACTCCCCAGGCATGCTTCTTTTGGCAAATTCTTTATTAAGTGTGCTAGAGCCATTTTCACAGATTTTTATCTGTAGTTTTAGAGTAGCTGTAAATTTTTTATTTTCTCGCTAACGTTAGTGAAGTTTTCATAATCATATAACGATTCCATATCTTTTAACAACAACAACAAAATGAAGGACAGTGCATGCATATCGCTGCAAGGTTGTTAAGTATTGCTGTTTTTACAAAAAAAAAAAAAAATTATAATAATAAAAAAAATTATAAAATAACGCTCCAAATGCTGAGGTGTAGATTGACAGCTTTAACACTGCTGAATGCCAGGTTATACAGTATTACTACAAACAAGGGAAGTCAGCCAAAGACAGATCCGAAGGACCAAAATCTGATTTTATTAAGATGATGATGATAAGAAGAAGAAGAAGAAAAAGAAGAGTAACACTCCATAAAGTACCAGAATTGTTTTTTCTCCAAATGGTCAGCAGGTTAACCAGTTTGAGCATGTGAACCAGTGGTCATAAACCAGTTAACCCTTTGCTGTCCAGAACCCAGACCAGAACTACTCAATAGCTTGGGACAATGGCCCAGTATAAGGGTGCTGTCACTCCTTTTAGAAGTATAAAAAGGTTCTCAAACAAGCAATAATTTCCAAATTCAGACTCCAGTCAATAACGTTGTTGTAACAAAGAAAAACATCCAAAATGCCACTGTCTGACAAGAATGATGTTTCCAATGCTTTAATTTGTTTTTAAAAACAATTCCTGGCAGATGGTCATTTTGGAGGGCCATTCTTGACAATGGCACATATAGTATTTATACAAATTGGCTATTGAATGGAAATACATATGTGGTATGGTGATGTAATTTGGGTTGATGTCACCACACCCTAATACAGGCCATAGAGAGATAAATACATCACAAGACAGTGTGTCTTTCTTTCATTATCAGTCAATGAAATAGCCTTTATAAATAAAGAGCTTTGTGTCTGTCAACCAAAGCCCCCCTACTCACTCTTAACTGTTTAACATGGATGGTTTTGATGCAGGCAAAGGGGAACCACTCCCCAGTTTTATATCCACATGCTGAAAATGCGCCTTCAACTCTAGGATTTATCTTGTGGTTTTACCTCCCAAAGCAAAATGTAACTATTGACTTATAAGGCTGTCATGTAATGTAAAAAAAATAAAAAAGACTGGATATTGGAACATAGTACCTAAGTAGAAAGGAATCAGCAGTTAACAAGCACATAACCACATGTTCTGTAAGGTCTTCTTAAAACCATGGTGCTAAGAGACAAGTCATTGACCTCAATACAATTGACTGGCGATGGACAGTCTGATTTGTAGGACGGCTTTCATGCTCCTCACGTTCCTGAGCCTATGTTCCAGACTGTAAAGGGTTATGCAATCCAAAAAGGTGTCTGACACCCATTTATGTCTCAGAAGCTGTGATTTTATGTGAAATGGCAATGCTATTTTAACACTAGTGTATTGTATACTTAAAATAAAGAATTAGTGCATCATGTTACTTCAATTCAGGGCACCCTGGCTAAAACAAATAAATAATAAATAAATACAAATAGAAACTGACTCTTTGAGCTCTATCTCCTCTCCCCTCCTCCTCTCCTCCTCTTCTCTCCTCTACTCATCTCCTCCTCCTCTCCTCTCCTCTTATGTTTTGCTACAGCCTCCTCAGTGGCAAAACGTTTCGCTCTACCTCTGACAGCATGTATATTGCACCAGAACAAGATACTGGTCTAGTCAAACCAAATGGGCACAAGAGAACAGGATACCAAAAGTAAAAGCTCATACAGCTGCAAAACCATATCACTACTTGGTAACAATGCAGACCTCATAAACCTAAAGAAAAAAAAAAAAAACTTTTGTTACTTTCTTTTATGCTTGTCACTTATATACAGATTATGTGAAAAGTATAATTTGTAGGTAAACACACATTTAAGAGATACAACAAGAAAAAGTCAACACCATTTGATACAATCAAAACAGCGGTCGCTGATACGAATAGGGTGTCTTATCTCTCTCTCTCTCTCTCTCTCTCTCCTCTTAATGTCTTTCTGTTGTGAGACGTGCTTGTGACAGGGCCGCCTGTCTTTGTTGCGTAGGTGCATGTCATGGGAATTAATTACAAAAATAAATACAATAATGTAGTTAATAAAAAAACAAAGGCTGGTTAATTAAAGCATGCCTATGTCTGGAATACTTTGGGGGACAAAAAAAAAGTTTGTAGAAGTATCAAAATAAACAAGACACATGAAAACTGGAGGCTGTTAAAATATAGATTAAAGTACATTGTTTGGTTCTGCGACTTAATTGTAAAAAAAATAATAATAATAAATGGAAGTTGTTGTGCAATACTTAATTCAGACATGTACCACAAGTTAATGGTAGACTAACACTGGGGGGTCTATTCATCATGCTTTTGTCAGCATACTCTTGAGCTTTTAAAGTCTACTATGTCGGAACTGTGGTTTCTTGTTTATTCTTTGCTTTTCTTTAGTTGGACTGTAATGTATGGTCTGTCAACCTGTGAATCTTTTAAAGTATGATTCAGGTATTGTTGTATTCCTTACTGTGTAATAAAAATGTTAATATCTGTATTCACTGACATTGTCTCTTGCTCTTTGTTCCGTGCATTCCCTCAGCTGGTTTAATTTACAAGCAAGACAAGATTGCAGTGTATCATGGGACAAGCATAGCAAAATAAAGATACTGTATGTATTGTAAAACATATGTCATCAGCTTGGGTAAGGCATGGGAAAATGCAAAATGACTGCACATTTACAATAGGATTCTTTTTCATAAAAAAATCTAATATATTTATATAACACATGTGGCAGTACATTTTATCTGATCTCCTTTCAACCTGCAGTGTAGGAAAATAAAAATGATCACCTATGTCATAACATGTTACCATTGCTTACCATTGTGGTTAAACAATGACAAATCAGCACCATTGTATAATATTTGTCTGTATAATATTTGTGTCTTTTTTGGTTGAAATTAACAAAGCGTGCAATTGAGTACAAATTGTATCCAGACTGTGTTTGCACACATCACATGTCTAACAATACAGAACATATAAAAACAGAGTAACACATACTCAGCAGGCAGGCAATGGCACAAATGGATTTTGGATCCTGGGTGGTGCAGCTTAGGACAGTGAGCGTCCCCTTTGGGACTTTGGGTTTGAATCTGGCTAAGCATTAAGTTTTGCACCAGTTTTTTTTTTTTTTTTTTTTTTAAACTGTTAACAGAAGAATAATTTTGTATTTGAATTTTTCAAAAATCCCATTCGAGACAACAAAATAAATAAAATTAGGATTGATGCATCACATTTACCATGAGCCGTCACCACTTCTTATAAGACCTCCTTTTTCCTGTGGCCTGTAGGAGAGTGATAAGAGAATTCACTTGAAAAGTGCATCTTGCTGAATAAAAACAGTGTAAAGACATTAGAACTGTAACAAAATATTCAAGAACAGAATCATCTGAACCGCTAGAAATAAAGCCTTAATTAAGTTTGAAGCTTTAGTCTTATCTACTTTACCTTCTCTTTTCCATGCACTCTTCAATAACCCTCCGTCTTGGGGCAGGCCTGAATAGATAACACATTAACAAAGCACAGAGACATAAAAGGTACACACATGCCAGCAAGCAGTCTTCTACAGGTCGTTTCCTTTTTTTTTTGACTTCTACGGAAATTGTCAGCAATGAGTTGCCTTCATAATTGATGGTATCGTTTCATAGGTCTCTGTAGATTGGATTGAAATAATATTCTGTGTTATACCAACATAAATTTCTGCCTTATTTCAGCCTGGTAATAAGTGAGAGAACTCAAAGTGAATGTATCAAAAGAAAATGACAGTTATATTGCATAAATCATCTCCCAACAATTTTATAGGACTGAAAAAAACACATTTCAGTGTTCAAATTACATTGTCAGGGCGACAGCAAAGATTTTCTCAGAAAACAGCAAGAATTTGAAGGTAAACCTTTTATTGATGATAGAGCTGAATAAAAACAGATGGAGGTCAAGAACTGGGAGCTTTTCTCCTCAGTTATGATCACAAGAAATTTTGGTTCAGATGCCTGCTGGGACCCAGATGTGCTTGACTTCCCATCTGCTTATTTGCACAGTTCATTTGGGGTGCGCGCTTGAAATTATTTAACCAAAAAACCCTTCTGTCAAACTTTTGTAACTCCTATTTTTGTGCATGACATATTTCACTTTTAAGGCAGTCTGTACAGAATCACCCATTATTGGTTTTGTGTATCTTCTAAATATATCTTATTAAAATCACTGTCCAAAAATGTTTGGTTAACGTGCCAAATGCTTTTAGAGCTTTCAACCTGCCTTCTATCATTGTATTATTAAAATGAAATCCTTTTTTTGTTACAGTTCATTATTGCTGTTGCTACATGTTTGTGTGAGTGAAGTTGCAACCGTACTGGGAAAAATAAGCACAAGATATTTGTAGCACTTTAAAATGTCAGTCATTTAGATATTTGCTGTTACATTGAGTATTAATGACTTTCACAATGGAAAGATTTTTTGGTGTCTCTTTAAACTGTGAATTGCATCCTGTGTTGAAATCCACAGAATTATTTGTAGTTGAACATTTAAACAAAAGAAAAAAACTTCATTGATTACATTTTGTGGAGACATACATAATAAGATGGGAGACGCTGGAATATCTGACATCAGTTTTTTTTTTTTTTTTTTTTTTTTTTTTACTGTGTTAAAAAATACAAATGTTGATAAAAGTTGTTCATATTATCTATTATTCTTCTGTAAATTATTCTTATACGGAATTCACACTTCAGGATACAGGTCTTTATATTACACATAATCCTAACATTAATTAATCATTAACAGAAACAGGTATTAACAAATATATTATAAATAATTGTAACATGTCTTTATTATTTTACAAAAGTGTATGTCTTATTATTAATATGTTTGTTTGTTTTTTAATATAACTGAGCCGCTAAAAGCATACTAGCAAAATTAAAATTGTGTTACTAAAAAACTCATGAGGACAGAGTGTTAATATATTACGGGGAAGTAATTTATAAGGTTGTTTGGGGGTTACTTCTGGTTTGTGTTACACAAAGCACATTCCATCTTGCACTGCACGACCGTTATAAATGTTTACCACAGTATTTCTGCAAGGTATTTTTGCAGTGTTACTATGCTTTTCCCTTGGTTATACTATGCATTGACCATGGTTTACCCTGGTTTGCTATGCATATTAATATGCTTTCCCATGCCTTTATATTCTATATGCTTACCTATGCTTTACCATGCTCTCACTATGCTTTATTACAGCTTGCTAGGCTTTTAATATGGTAAACTTTTATAATGGAAGCTGCCTTATCTTTAATTGTTTTGGCTTATTATCCAGTGACTGTGTTTGATCAAAATGTTCTCATTTTTAGTGTCTTTTGATTTGTATGCCATGGGGTACAACATTACTTTTGCAGAGCTGTTTTAGGTGTGACCGTACTAAGGATGCAAGACAATAGTTGATGAATTCTTCAAACAAGAAATTCATTCAGTGACACACTGCATTTTTGATCTGTTTGGGATTCTGAAATTGGGTAGCTAACAATTTTCAAACCAACATAACTCCCGGGTAATTAAGATAATACTGTAAATGCATTTACTTCTTTCTCATTTTTGTGAGTACATCACTTTGTAGATTGTCGTGCTGTAACTAATGGATTGTGGAACGGAACTGAATTCTGCAGAGCTCCTTTTTCCCCGCTATGACCCAATTTAATCAACCTTTCAGAACAAATGCCATTACAGGCCCCGATGAGTATTATTCCCTGTCAGAATGTGAAGGGCATGGTGGTGTAGGTACAGTTCAAAACAATGCAAAAGAGTCTCAATTTGTATCTTTAACCCACAAGGGCCTGTTTATATTTCAGGTAGGTTATTTTTACAGCGATGTATAATAAAATAACAAATTATATCAAAGTGGGTGAAGTAACACTCAGTTCCGGGTGCAGTGGTGGACAGTGCTTTCAGCTCCAGCTCCAGTGCTCATTCTGTCGTCTGTTTGTAAGGAAAAATAAACAGAACAGCTTCCAGCATGTGGGTCATTATGTGTCATAAAACAAGGGAAGTATTCAGCAAACTGTGTCACCTAAATACTACCAGACTCCTCCCTGTGATCAGTACGTTACCACATCCAGACCAATCGCTGCAAGCAGCACAGCTGATCACAGTAAAAGAATCCGGGGTTCTCCACAGATTTGCATCGCAGCAAGATGGCCGACTTTTGGTCTAACTTCCGCCCCTGCAGTAACTTTGAGCCGGTGGATCTCGTGTTGGGGAGACTTCTAGCCTCGCCTAGTGCCCTCTCAGATAGGGAGGGAGATTTGCAGCTCAGATTCATTCTCTCCCTGTTACGCTTCCCCTAAAACCCCTAGTGGTAGTTTTTGAATCTATTTACCACCAGACAATACAGATCTTTCATAGTCCTAATGATATGTAAAGTCTACATTCACAAATAAATTAGAAGCATAAGAGTTATAGAAATGTTGCATGTCTGCCAGAAGTATTAATCTAAATAGTAAGTTCAACCCTGTCTACCTGTTATTTAAGACCCTTTTCGATAAATACCGCAGTCTAAAAGAGCAACAGAGAATTGGGTAGTTTTAAGTACAAATCACAGGCTTTCTTGTCCGAGGGAGTAGAAAGCACACATGGCTCAGTTTTCCAGTCACCATACAGAATGATTGTGTCAGACCACCCTTCTAGAGGAACACCGAAGCCAAAATTTCCATTACGGCAAACTTCCACACTACGTAAGCTCTGAATTAGTGATTTAGTTGCTCTACAGACACATCTGTGCTCTGATGCAGATGCTCAATTTGCTGCCAAACCACTATTGTGCTGTCTACTCCAAAATGCTGCACAAGTGATTCAGTGCTTGTTTTCTGTACACTGCACACTTCGTGGACACCCGGTTTGTGTCATGTGCAGGGGAATAGGCAAGGGAACAGCTTTTTTACTCATAAGGGGTGGACTATTAAGTCCCAAACACCCCTCTCCTGAAAGAGAGGCTCTGCAATCACTGTCAGACAATGGGTTGGTGCATGGTTACCATTACTACTGATGATCTTCACTCAGGTTTGCATACATACATCGTCTATATCAAATTACTTAGGAAACAACCCAAAATAATTTAAATTAGAATACATGAAACATGATGGATTTGCAATGGGAATGGTTGTTTTTGCATTACCCACTTCATGACAGATACATTATTTCTTTCTTGGCACCTGTTCTATTTACAGTGACTATGATATTACGCTCAGGATTCTGTTCTTGTAATCACTGTTTAAACAACCATCATTAAATACAGAGAATTCTGTTCCTTTTCTATTTTTTCCCTGATGAAGGGACAAAGATAGCTTGCAATAATGTGCACCTGTTCCTGCATTATGTTGAGTTTCAACTTAGCTGGTGTTGATTGAAGCGCTCACATCCGAATCATGCTCCGAGTACCCCTCAAGCTATCCTCAACTGAACATGATGTATGAACAGGTGTGTATTATTGCTCACAGGTTAGGAGCAATATGTGCTATGGATTATCATCTGTTAACTTTACTGAAGTGTAGTATTTTGAGCAGTCATTTCTATTTTACAAACGGAATAAATAGATTTAAATTATTGGTTGAATGCTAACAAAGGAACTCATGTCCTTTGTGAATTCAGACCTTGGCGAAGGCTTTATCTTTAAAGTAAAAACAAGTGCCCTATGACAAATCATCGTGCTCGTTTGGTTGTTAGTAGCTTATTGATCCCAGGGTGTCAGCTTCAACGACATTAGGAGTTGGAGTTGGTTCCAGACTCCCACAATTCTCTGTGTAAAAAGTGCCTCCTATTTTCTGTTCTGAATGCCCCTTTATCTAATGTCCATTTGTGACCCCTGGTCCAGGTTTCTTTTTTCAGGTCGAAAAAGTCCCTTGGGTCAACATTGTAAATACCTTTTAGAATTTTGAATGCTTGAATCAGATCGCCGCCTAGTCTTCTTTGTTCACGACTGAATAAATTCAATTATTTTTGCCTGTCTGCATATGACATAAAACCAGGAATAATTCTGGTCGCTCTTCTTTGCACTCTTTCTACAGCAGCAATATCCTTTTTGTAGCGAGGTTGACAAAACTGAACACAGTATTCTAGATGAGGTCTTACTAATGCTTTGTAAAGTTTTAACATTACTTCTGTAGTGAATTAGGTATACCATTTATTTAATTATAAATTAGTCTCTAGTCGCCCTGTTTAAGAACATCAAAATGTAAGAAATTAGAGATACCATATTTAAGTTCTGGACCATGTAGAACTTGGATTCCCTTGGACAATAACTGACATTCACACAACATGTCAGAAATGTAAAACAATAGTTTATTTTAAGAATAAACAGGGGTGCACAACTAATCTAATATTACAGAAAGGAAAGGCTATTGGTTAGATATATGCATGAATAGTATACAGTTAATTGATTGCAAAGTCAAACGATTACAACAACCATAACATCATTAATATTTAATATACTAATATTAAATATGGCTTGTCACACAAAGTGTCTACTTTGCATTAGTATTTTCAATACCTGTTTCTCGTCGTAATCGATCATGTCAATATGCGTGAGAATTAATTCAACTTCCCATTCAGAACAGAATCCAACATTCCATTACCTAATTTAGCAAATTAGTTTTACCGTGTTAATTTAGTTTAGATGTGATGTACCAAACTAATAATATGTTATCAACCTCAGTTGATTATATATTCAAATTAACTCAGAAATGGGGCAATGATCAAATTCTCTGCATTTACGAGGCAACTCCTTTGAGATGTACATTTCAACCAACAAAATACATTTCTCACACACTCTAAAACAGGAAGTTATATTCTATTCCTAGAACAGTTTATCCACTAACTTGATAGCATTTACTTGTTACTTTCTCGAGTCATAAGTAGGCTTGCTATTTCTTTTTTTTTTTCTTACCAAAAATAACAATTTAAGAAATCATCTTGTCTGTGTAGTTTTTATAATTGCTGTCTGTCTCATCTCTGAATTGCTAGGGGTGGCTGTCAGTCAAATCAGTGATTCCTTAACAGACTAATGTAGTTTCACCGTTAGTGAATATACAATATTGATCCCTGTGGTACTCCACTGGTTACCTCGCTCCATTTTGAGGTTTCTCCTCTAATCAGTACTTTCTGTTTTCTACATGTTAACCGCTATCTAATCCATGTGCATGCATTTCCTTGAATCCCTACTGCGTTCAGTTTGACACAGTAGGGATTCAAGGAAATGCATTAAACATATGTGACCTGCAAGCTCAACTAAAAATGTTCTTACAAAATAAAATAAAAATAGTAATAATCGGTGTTGTTATGCATTACTATTGTTATGCAACACAATAGCATTATTATGTTCTTATGCATCAAACAAATTCCTAGCATACTTGCTGATAATATTTTACAAGGAACATGTATAGCTCGCTTACATAATCAACATAGGCTTAAGATAAAAACATTCTAAAATATATAACTATTAGTGTACACTAAAACATATAGCATACTGAGGTATTTCCTTTTCACAGTAAGCGGCTGTTTATGATTTAAATATAAATTCTCAAATTACTGTAACCCACATCTAATTCCTTCTGTTTTTTGTAATGAATTTACAGACCTTACTAACACCATTTTTCCTGAAATTAAAAGCAAACTGTTGATCAAACAGAACCAGAACTAAGTAGCTCAATGTATATTGACAGTTTTGTACACCTGTTTCTGAAGCAGTAAATTTACAGCAGCAATTGTTCAAGTGCTAAGTTTTCACGACTAGAATCCTAAAAGGATACATTTGCAGCAGTAAATTCACCCTATTATTCCACAGTGTTGCCTTTCCCTGTTTATACTATGCATTTACTCACCATGGATTTCACTATTCTCACTCAACTTTATTTGCTTACCTTATTGGTGCCTTTTGTAGCAAGTAACTAACAGACAGCAACTGTGATAAAGATGGCCGGTTGTATTTTATGCAGTGTTACCTTTAAATAATTGCACGCTGTTATCACAGTAAATAATATAGCACTTCTGCATTATGTTAAATTCCAATAACTTTTGCTTTCACTTTTAATGCCACTAGATATTCAGAGAATATGATCTTGATAAAAGAGGTGAAATAGGTCTTTAAAATGCATTCTGCACATCAAGAGGTATGACTGTGGAACTGACTGTTTCAACTGGTCTAGAATGAAAAGCCTCTTGAGGAATAATTTAAATAAATGAAATTATAATAACACTCATCTCGTGATTGATGTTATAGACGAGGTTCATAAACAGACTGGCTTTTACTGTTTAGGCATCCATTTATCAATATTATGAAATGTGTTTTCTGTCAGGATTGGCTTTACATATTACAGCTGCAAGTACGAATATATTTGATCCATGCTGTTATAAATGGTCGGCCCTTAAAGGATAATGCTGATTGATTTTTTAAACATATTTATCAGTTGACTCTCATCACCTGAAGAGTTCAAAGAGTGTATATAATAGAAGAGGCATGATTGTGTGGGAATGTGGCACTTAACCTTGCTTTAGTGTGGTGTTCTCTTACTAATGGATAGCACATATTGCATTGTACTGCTTCTCGTTCACTTATCAGGAGATAGTGGGTCTTTTAAAACCATGACTGAAATATTTAACTGAGAGAATCTGCTATATACTGAAACTGAATACATTTATGAGATGACGTGGCAGTGCTGAAGCTTGCACAGGGAAATAATGTGTGTTTGTATTTTGTTTTGTTTTCTTTTGCTTTATTGTAAATAGTTTTGGAAACTTAAAAAGGAGACAGATGTTTTGCCGAAACTTGCTTGCCAGCTGGGAATGGCAGCCAGGGATTGAATGGCTGTGGAGCCCTGAAAATACAGTGGGTAGCCATGGAAAATTACTAACCCAACACTTAGAACTACTCTGAGCGACTGGGTGTATCATAAAAAGGTCAAATAAATCTTAAATGTAATTTGAAGCTACTTGCTGTTTAAGTAAGACAAAACAATGTTTTTATCCTCCAGTTATTTTTTAAAGGATTGTACTTTTCTACTGACAATGTTTTGAGCTGCTTTTTCCAGCTGTGCCCTGCTTTTCATATTGTGTGTGGGGGGAAATCCTGTCTAAGGCACCCATTCAGCCAATCTCCAGCTTCCATTTGCATTTTAGTCCTGGCAGAGTGATGATTTCAATAAAATGAAAAATGTGGCTTGTCAGTGGTGGGGTGTCATATATTTTCCGGTGCAGTATGGGTAGGCTACTGACTCATCTGTCAGTAGAGGTGTACTTTCAGAAGACATGGTGGTTGACATATAATCTGCACCTTAAAGATTACCCCTCAGAAAGAAAAGGAAAGAAAATAATTGCTGCTGTATACATTTTCTCATATACATTAACATGATTCTGCGCTATAGGGCATTATGAGGCAAAAAAAGTAAACGAGGCAAAACCCCAACAATTTGCTACTGTGGAGTTTGAAATAATGTCTCTAGTAATGTGTCGAAATCTACCACAGTTGACACACAATTTCCCTTTAAATACCTGATTACAACATTGTACATCTCAATTTTAGTTTTTTTTTTTTAAATATTTGACATAATACCCAAGGCACTCATCAGCTGACTTATGCATTTTGAAGACATTTGCATTTGTATATATATATATATATACAGTATATATATATATATATATATATTTTTTTGTTGTTGTTTTGTTTTGTTTGTTGTTAAAGTGACATATTGTAACGAGTCAAACCGTAAATACCTAATACCGGGATGGGTTACCCTAAAGCAAAGTTGAGTCTTTATATGAGTAAGGCAAGGGAAAAGACATAAGGCAATCATAAATGTCTAAAGCAACATTTTACATATGGAACCTATTATCTTTTATCCTTTCTCTATATTTTGGTTATTCTAAAAGCGGTTCAAAAATCGCCCTTTGCCCTTGCATTGCTCTGCTGAGCTTGAGCTGTAAAGTACTTCTGAGACAAATTCTTTTATGTCTCTAATGACCGTGAACTTTAGTGTCAGAAGAAAATACTTTTATCCCCATAAGTGCTTATAAAGCTTATAAAACAGAAAAATGTCCTTCGAACACTAGCAGCTGATCATAACTCATGTAGTGAATACTGATCAGGAAAGGGATTTGGGGGTTATTGTGGAAAATATGTGGACCATCATCCCAGTACACTGCTGCAGTAAAGAAATAAAGGCATACAGTGTAAGCAGGGGCCTTCGTTTTCAGTACCGATTGTTACCGAAAAATTCCTGGATTTTACAAAAACTATGACTCGTTTTTTACCGATTTTCATTCGAATTTTGCACCACTGAAGTGCATAAGAATAGATGATTATAATAAGAAAATACAATACATTACATTAGATATATGTGTTTATGCTAATCATAAATTAGGCTACGTGTATATACAAAGCTGTTAAAGTAAGGCAATGTAGTGGAAGATATACACACACACAAGACACACACACCCACGCACGTGCATATCTGTACGTACTGTTAATGAATCTCACACCCACCACGCACACATTTCACACTTTACAGGTAGCGTGGATAGTTAACAGCTTTTAATTACAGCTGATGTTAGTAAACTACTTTTTATGCTACAATCTGTAGAAAAAGAAAAACGGTATAAACTTGAAAGCGAATTCCACATGTTGATGACAATGCCTTCTCCAAACAATGGCGGCATCTCTCTGTTTAAATTCTGAAAAATCCACCGCACCGACCTCCCAAATTTGAGCCATGCTGCTTCTCGCATCCTCTGTGTCCTGCCTGGCTCAGCTGATGTGGAGAGAATATTTTTTTTTAATTCAGCTACATCCAAGACTGCAGGACAACAAGCCTTGGAAAAGAAAAAACTACTGCGAGCCTGCGCTAGGCAGGGCTTTTGAAATTTCCACTGAAGCCCCTTGTATCAAGCGTCTGGCAAGGCTTCATACGTTTGGTAAACATATTTAAATATATCATTGTAATGGCTGTATATTTAGTAAAGTAATTTGGCCCAATTATTTAATGAAAATGTTTGTAGGCTAAATGATTTTATAAGTCACCAACAGTAAACTGTTTATTAAAAATTAAAGTTTGATTTTTATTAGGGGGTTAGAGATACTGGTTTCATTACTCAGAGGTGGCGTACAGTGTTTTGAGTTCAGTTGCAGTTCTTCCACATTCAATTCTGTTTGCTACCACAGCATTAAACTGCTTTTACTTTCAATACTTTTCTCCTGTCTGCCAAAATTAACCCAGATTTTTACCCAGAAAAATGTGGAGTACATTTCTTTGCACTAATTTTCATCCTGTTTTTTTTTTTTCCTTGTAATAAACACTGATACATTCCCAGGCAATAAAAAAATAAAAAAATACATAAATTAATAAATAAAACTAAGGGCCTTAACTATAAATTACAAAGTTGCATCATCAGCAATGAGCTAGACTTCAGATCAAAAGTCATGATAGTTATACTGTAAGCATTCAGACCTCATATAGCTGTGCACAGTACGAGTCATTAAGATGTAATTGTAGTGTGGAATGAAATTATGAGTATGCAGGTCTTTTAAGGAACAAGTCATAAAGATAGTGCCAGAAGAGAGAAAATTTTACCTTTAATGCACTGTGTTTTCACGCTGTAGATTTTAAATTTTGCTCACATTGTGATAAATGGGTATTTGAAATAGTAATATTTTGTAGCAGGTGTGTGAGGAAATATAGCAACTCATATCCAACTTTTACATTAAAACTTTTCTTTAGTGAATTTAAAATGTGATTTGCTTTGCCAGTTTTTTAGGAGTCAGTACCTTCAGCTTTACTTTTCACTTGCATGTTTACTGGTCAGTAACAATCATCAAATGTCATCATGGGATCCATAGATCAGTAATATGGGAATAAGATATGCTAAAAGTCACAAAAACTGTTTTATAAGATGTGAAAAGACTTCTAGTCGAAACGTTTGTCATTGAATTTTAATTTATTTTAGTAATTATAAATCCATACATTGTTAACCCTTTCCGGTCCATTGTCGGACTGGGTCCGACATTGCAATTATTCCCACCAGGTCCTTTGTCGGACCCTGTCCGACATCATTTTAAAACGCAAAAACGCAAAAAGTCGGTTTTCAACGGAAAAAGCCGAGAAAACCATTCAATGGCCGAGTGGGAACGAAAGGAGCCTAGACAAGCCGATAAAAAAAAAAAAAAAAAGGTGTATCTCATGAATAGTCATACTACCCCATTGGCATCAGATGGGGCGGTCGTATGGAAACAAGCTGGGAGTACAGTATCAGCGCACAGAGACTATCACGGACATTTGCAGAGCTTTTTTGAGATGTTATAGCAATAAAATAATGACTTGGATTGCATTATTGAGGAGTTTGGTGATTAAACGAATCATCAGGAGACGATTGATCGGTATGTACGACTATTATTATGATTATTTTTTATTTGTTAGCATATGTGAAAGCGATAGCAAACGAAAGGGTGGGGCGGGGCTGGAGATCCCTAGTGAGTGCTTTGTTGATATGCAGGGCCATTTAAACCCGTTTGACTGTGAAAAAAAATACTTTTAAACAGCGTCTAAAATTAACTGGCGTGTAAAAATTAATTAGACTGGCGAGCCTGACGCAGAATTAATAAATGGACCGCAAAGGGTTAATACTCTTACACTGAAAAAAAACACCACAATCATTATAGATACTCATTTATACTTGTTACTCGACATAACACAAATACTGCAGTTTTATTAAGGGTGTCTCCTTCTAAGAATTTAGACTGACATATATAGTTATTATTTAGACTTCTTTTGATTAGTGATAAAAACAGATAGCCCCCAACTGCTTTAGACAAGTGAAGTAAGTAAAAACATACTTTATAAAATCCATTTCACTGCCTTGTTTTTGTCCAGCCCAGTGAGACTAGTCAAAGCATATTTAGACTTAGACAAGCCTTGTACTTAGACAAGCAGGGTCTCTCTTACAACAAGGAATAGGGTTTTGTTTATGGGATTGTTATATCCTGTAAACAGAGGGAGTGTATTGGTAGGTTCCTGTAACACAAACTCCCTTTTTAGTGGGAGTAGTGCTTGGCTGCTTTTAAGCAATTTTTTTGTTTGTTTGTTTTCCCAGTGTGTTTCATTTCTTTTTGCTTACACTTTTGTTTGTGTATTTTCACCCGATCTCTGTGCCATTGTTGGTACAGTCATGTGGCTGTCCTGCTCAACCCCACCCCAGGAGTTACCACTGCGGATACCCTAACAGTACCTCAGTGTACCTCTCCATCTGTCAGTGGATGCCCACAATCTCCCTTTCTCACCCTGATAAGAAATAAAGTTAACTGATGAAGAAATACTGCATTTGTAACTTAATGGCTGTGTCGCAATGTTAAATATTAATAGAACATGTACTGTACTCTCAACAATATTAAGGAACCAAGAGGTTGTGGTCGATGAGGAAAGACATATACAATTTGATTCACATATGTTGTATTTAAATAAATAACAATACTTGTTGCATGCTTTTTTTATAGTGTACCTTTTCTGGGCACGGATGCAGACTACTTAACTGAACTTTATCATTCTATTTTTTTTAACTCACACCAGGAAGGGTAAGCAATATCACAGGATCGGTTTGAAATTAAGATTTAAAAAAAAGACAAATGAAAGACGCAGATGCTCTCAATCCCTGAATGAAGTGGTTATGTCCTAAGTTGCATTTTTATTTCTGGCTTTAGGCCTCGGGCCAAGTGTAAAATGTATAACAGATGAAGAGGTCTGAGCCAAATAAAACAAGGGTCTGTAATTCATTGACTAAAGCCCCTAAAATACTGTCACTAATTCAGCATGTATCAGAATCCAAAAAGGGTTATTTGTTAAAAGAAGGAGGACATACTAGCAACCTACACAAAGTAATACATTCAAGTAATAAAGATAAAACATCAGGGCATTATACTTTTTCAATGTATTATTTAAGGGGTCAGTTGTAACATTCAGCAAGATTTACATAAAAAGTAAGTCTTAGCTTTCAAAAAAGGTGCAAAAGTAAAATAAATAGCATGAAAGAAATTAATTTAGATTATGGAGTAGCCTAAACGTAATAACGTGGTGAAGATGTGTTTTGACAATTCTATCAAAAGGATTCATGTATTAAAAAAAAGACATGCCTGAACAGTCACAGTAGTATCTACTGTGCCTTCCGTGCAGTTTGGACGTGTGACAGATTGCGTCACACAACTGCAAGAGAGGCTGTCGCAATATAGTCCACCTTTGTAAAACAACAACTGTAGATGTCTTATTTAAAGTTCTGCTATTAGCAGAAGAGAGATGATGTCCACTCCTGTTCAGTATTCAGTTGCCAAGGTGACCATCTATTGGCCTCCTGATGGCCCGTCAACATACAGTCTTAGATGTTCTGCAACGTTATGTGACTCTAGTTGGACAAAAAGGTCATGCTAAGGGGGACCTCTAGTGATTAGTGATAAAAACAGGTAGCATCCAACCGACATCATTGTGCACAAGCCCCATTTGTATATTGTAAACTGTAGACCTGCTTTAGACAAAATACCTAGGTTAATGGATAAAAGAGAAATATATTTTTTTTTCCAATACAGCAGTTAGGATGTGACGAGAGAGAGAGAGAGAGAGAGAGAGAGAGAGAGAGAGAGAGAGAGAGAGAGAGAGAGAGCTTGTTATGTTGTAAGTCACCACAATTAGCTCCTTCTCAGAGTATGCTTCACTTCTGCATTTCACCTTACATATTTCATAGCATGAAACCTTTAGAAATCCTAGAGGGGGAGGGCAGAGTTCATTAAAAATATAGAACTACCATATCAACACTACTATCACTTAGGGAGAATGAGGGCAACCCTTGAGATTTAGTACTTCCCATTACTACTCCCATCAAGAGAAAGTGCAGCTGCTGCCAGGTCACAAAGGAACAGTACTTGTACCTAATCCCCAATACTCCTTCAGAAATCTGAAAGAAACCGCTCGTGGCGTGCTCAGAGAGACATAAAATCATCATATAATGCCTTCCCACCATGCACATAAAACTGTTATCTTTCACATACTTTCCATATTCTTTGATTGTCATGCAGTGTTATGACTTTTTATGCATTTTTTATATAGGTTATCTGCTCTAGGGGTGATTATGAAACTGCATTCTGATAATCGGACTTGTAAAATTTAAATGTTCAGATCATGCAATAATAATAGGCACGTTAGATTGTACATTTCACTCAATGTACTTTGGAAATGGTTTTATTTTAGTTTTAAAAAGTATTTTATAAGTGGTATGTTATTGCTGTGTTAGAAGGAGAAGAAGAAAGGAAAAAGCTTCACTGACACAACAGAGTGAGAAAATGGCATATTCATGATAAATGACTGAATGTTCTTGATTGTGTAAAAGCCAATAACATTGATTGCTTTGTTTTAACTAAAGTATTTCAAACAGTAAAACCACACGGCAATATTTGATTACTATTGAGGCCAGTTGGTTAGCAGTATGCTTGTGTTATATCATTGATTATAATCTGAATGTTAAAAGCCAGAGCTTTCTGTTTATAAAAGTAAATAGATTTTAACTGCTCAGGTCTTCAATGGTTTCAGAAACACAAAGACACCATTTTGAGTTCTAGTGAAGATTTTAGTGAGCTAACTAATACATAATACTAAAATGTTTAAACTGAGTGTGCACATTATACAGAACATAAATACATCTTCAACAAACTGTTTAAATCAAGATTTGAATGGCAGATTTTTCCACTTTGGACCAAATTAAATTAAAGCCATACCACACTTGCTTCTACTTATCAAAGCTTTTTACAATTAGCACCATATGTTGTAAAAGAAAAACACACTACTAATGTTACAGAACTGGTACAAAACATAGGTGAACAGCAAAGTCCTTAAATTAAAACTCTAATGACATATTGTTATTGCTTGCTCGCTAATGTTGCAGCGTGCACTTTTAGTAGTGAATTGTTTATTTGTGGACACGCTTGTATTATTTATTTAATTGTATATTATTCCACTTTAAAATATTTGCACATGTTTATTTCACAATTGATGTGTTTATATGTTTCATTTTGAATTATTTGTGGTGTTTTTATATATACTTTGTGTGTTGTGACTTGTTATTAATCACACCCTGTAGCAGGGTGATTGCCCTGCACATGTGGAAATTAGTGTTGGTGTAATTTTATATGGGAAAATGGGTTTATTGTGTGTTTTTTTGGAGTTGATTTGTGTGATTAAATTATTGTTTACAGACAGGCGCTCAATTGAGACTTGCTGCCTGCTAGGCTTGGTTGAGGGGAAGGGCAGCAAGTGATTGGCTGTGCTGGTCCTCAATCAGCAGATGGGCAGGTCTTGACCGAGTGTCCATCAGTTTAAAAACATCCTGTGTAGATCGCTCTGGGCGACTGCAACGCCATGCTCCAGAGGGGAGCTGCGTATATTCGGGAGGAGAGGGTTCGCTCTGCAGGAACGACAGCTATGCAACCCTGAAACTGCAAGCGGTGCTTGTGAAGGCAATACCCAGCCAAGGCTGTATGAAGCAGCAGGAGTCGTCGTATGAATACCGGCTTATAAGTAGGTTAGTTTAGGGGATAGTGATCCCAGGAAGTAATGTACAGCAAGGGTTACGTAGTGTAGCCGTTTCCTGGAGCGGGACGCTCGCCCTCTGTGGCACCTTTTATTTGTAGTTTTTGTACTGTGTTTTAGTTTGCCTTTTGTACAGCTTGCTGTATGTGTCCTCTGTGCGTTACCATCACTGGTAACGTCACATGACCCCTTTATTTTATTTTGTTTTGTATTAATAAATTCTGTGCGCCTGTGCTGGCATTTCAACTCCACCTCCCATGTCTCTCTGTATTCCTTAAGCAGCAGTTACCCACACACGTGACATGAGCACCCTGTCACACACCCTGTGACAGAGATCGAATGATTCTTGGTGTTAGATCTCCCTCCAGACCTGTGAGGCAGCTGCATAAAGGGAACAGAATACCCTAGACTAAATGGCATGACAGTTTATTCCCAGGGTTAGGTGGAAGTCAGCCATCTAGAAAGGGGGCAAAGCTACGATATACAAACCCAATGACCTGGAAGGGAAATGGCGTGGTATCCGCGGACTGGAGGAGCAGATGCACTCGTTGACCAAGGGGTCATGGGTGACGTTATAAAAAGGGGACGTAGTGATGTGATCTGTTCTTTTGTGAATGGTTATATTAAAGGACCAGAAGGAGAACCTGTATTGTGAAATGTGAGTGTTTTGTTTGTTTTTGTTTGTCGTTAATAATACTGTTTGTAATTATTTGGACAGCTAACATGATCTGGAGCTGTCGCCAAAGGCCAGCATTAACCCTTAGCGGTCCCTTACAAATAATTAGCGGTCCCTTAGAAATAACCCTTAGCGGTCCCTTAGAAATAACCCTTAGAAATAATAGTATTATTTCTTTAATACTAAAGAACTGTATTCACCACAAGCACTAGATCCCGCACTGTGGACTGGTGTTTGTGTTTGGGTATGTGTTACGTGTGGTTGAACTAAAAACGGGACTGTTATTATTTCGGAGCAATACACGCCGTCAGGCCATTGGATTTTAAAAAACCATTAAACAACATTGCACCTGGATTATAATTGTCTGTCTGTTTATTGATCACCTGCACCTGCACGCTGTAACCCCTTTGCCACACACCCCTGCAACTGAAATTGATTAAGGACCGACACCTGAAACTAATGAGTGCCTGCTTGCCAGCATAGTTTAAAAAGCTAGCAGATTTACCAGATGACAGCGGGAGAGCGAGAGAGTGAGAGCCAGAGCCAGAGCCAGAGTCAGAGCCAGAGAGAAAGCACGGAAAAGAGAGGAAACGAGAAAATGGAGAGGGCAGGAAAGGGAAACGCAACCACAGAGAGCAGCAAGAAAACGACAGGACAAGACTTTGCAGTGATCGCGAGTGGATTAAGCCAAAGAAATCAAGCATCCCGCCGGAGTCGGAGAAAGATTGTCCCAGGGTGACTGCTGACTGCGTGATGAGCTGATTACTGCTAGTAGGGGAAGCAACAGAGAGATTCCCTCCCCTGCCAAAGTTAAGTACATTGTTACAGTTTATTATATCGCTCAGTTGAGCTGTATATACTCTGCTGTGTGGTTGTGCGTTTTCCTGCCTCTCCTTACATTTGTACAGCTTGTCTTCCCTATGATTTAGCCCCATCTGTTTGTTTTAAATTTTGGAGTTTGAACTACCCAAGGGGGAGGGACTGATACGAGTGTGGTGCTGCTGTTGGATCCAGCTGCGAGGTCCGATCTGAAAGAGATTGATACTAGGAGCAAGGACCTCTCTGGATACCCATTTTCTTATGTTTGTGTAAGAACCTCTCAATCTTCCCGTTGCTTTCAAAAGAAAATAATTGCTTTTAATATTTTGATTTCTCTTCTATGACCTCAAGGTATTAGTGCCTCTCATTGAGGGAAGGTCTGGTGGAGCTCTAAAGGGAGGGGAAATTCGATCTAATAGTTAAATTGGGGTAAGAGTCGCCGAGAGCCTGCGCAAGGTAGGAATGGCGCTATCGCCACTCTGAGACTCATTTGTACAGACGGTAAGGAGGTGAGGTCACCTATTATATATGTATGCTTATGGTAATTTTTAGTGTATAATATCTGCATTTTAAAGAAACAGAATCTCCTGTTTAGTAGCTTTTATTGGTAACTTTTATTGCTGTTTTAATTTGTTTTGGAAATCAATAAAACACATTTTGATAGCCATTATGCAGTTTGAGTGTCGCTCCATTGCTGTTGATATTTGAGTTGCTCCCCACCAAAGATTAAAATGATACCTGACAATTTATAATAGAGTTGCTTAATCTCTAAACTTTAAGCTGGCGTAGGTCACAACTACATATTAATAATGCGGTTTGTATAATGATCTGTTGGAGAGGCATAGCCTCATTTGGCAGCTTTGATGCCATATGGGTACCAGGCAAGTTACACAACGTTCCAGTCTGGGTGTAGTATAAGTCAGTATGTCAAATCAAGGTATCTTTTCAATTGATCTAAACAGTGGGATATCTAAACAAACCAGTGATACAGGGCCCCTTGTATACCAAGATTATGAAAACTGAACATTTAACAGCACATGTAAGTATATGGAACGTAAGTATATATTTGTGACAGGGAGCATGAGGATCTGAGCTGCAAATCTCCCTCCCGACCCAAGAGGGCGCTAAGCAGAGGTACTTGCACGCCTGTTCAGAGACGGGCCGGCTTGGAGAGAGGGGCGGAAAAGGAAGTCGGCCATCTTGGTGCAGGGCGGAATGACCATATTAGGGGACAAGATTACTGTGATCAGCTGTGCTGCATTAGACAACTGGCAGGTGTGCTGAGTCGCGCTGATCATGGGGTGGAGTCTCCTAGTATATAAGGGCTGTCATTCTGTAAGTGCGAGGCCTTTGAGGTAATACAAAACCTGGGTTGCTGAGCTGTGTGTTTGGTTTGTTTGTTTGTGTTCTACGTGTTTTTGATTTGTTTATCGTCAGGACCGGGGTCAGAGTGATCCCTGACGCCAAGGAGCTGCCGCACTACTGCCAGCACTTTTCACCTTGGACATCACACGCCCCGCACAACTGAACTGGACACTTCAGCACCTGAGCACCTGCACTTTTCACCACCACAAAAGTGCACCCAAAGAGCTGAGAGGGACTTGCTCTATTGGGACTTATGATTTGTATTTTTGTTGCTTTGGACTGTGTTTCCCTTTTAATAAAGATTGCCCTCTACCATTGTGGTAGAGTATTTGCACCTCTATAAGTGACTCTGTGACGTCTGTTCCACATCCACACCCACTGCACCGTCACAATATTAAGTATATTTAAAGTATATTTAAAAAACATGCTAGTTTAAGGATTTAAATTAAGAGGTATTTAGATCTGTAACCATTTGGATCAACAGACTATATCTGAATGGTGGCAATTCTTTGCAGTCCCCAAGCAGCTGCTACAAATACAGTGTTTTAGTGAATGGCCGGAGTACAAATACATGGTGATTCAATATCATCAGAACTTTGTAAGTGAAAACCCTGGTGGTATTTGTGAACAGAATGGCTGCAGTGGTGACATCAGACCAGAAAGAAACACACACAGACAGTACTGGCAGGTGAAAACTGAAACGCTACAGCGTTTAGTTATTTTATTTAAATAATAAACAAAAGATTTAAAACAAACACAAAACAAAAGGGCATGTTGAACAAACAAACAAACAAGCAAAACAATAACAAGTATCGTGCTGGTTTATTAACTAGCAAGTTTACAAATTGTTATTGCTCTGTGTTTACGTTATTACCTCCTCTCCACACTCATTCTCCACTCTGAACCCCCTTCCCCATGCAGCCAAAGCTGCAGGTCTTTTATATTGGTGACTGAGGGACTAACTGGTTAACAATTATCTTATTATCCCTCGGTCACATTTTGCACGGGTTATATAAGGATGCGTGAATGTCAGCTAATTAAATACTCAGTAGCTGACCAGTCACGCATTACCACAAGGTATTTAAAAAAATAACAAATATGTCGGACAGCACCTTGCTCGTCCTTGCCAAACAATTCATAAACAAATATTAGCCTTCGCCATCATATATAACAGTGCACATATACATAGGGGCGGGACACTCTGCCACACATGCCCCCCCTTGTGCGCAGCACACATGGCCTCAAAGGCCGCCTCCCCCCTTAGTCCCAAGGTCCCGGTTTCACCGTCCCGGCCCAGGAACAGGGGCAGCAATGGGCCAAGGGTGATGGCCACGGTGGGAGGTCCTCCTCCCACCCCAACAGCTGTAGCGGCCAGGCTGACCACACACAGGCCAGGTCCTCTGGCCAAGGTAATCCTGGCAATTGGCCGGCTGTCTGTGGGGATGGTCTCCTTACCTCCAACACCCCCTTCTTCGTTGCTGGCAGCTCCCTCTTCTGGGGCTCCGGCCACCAAATTTCCTGCAGCAAAAGTGCTGCGGGGTAAGGTGGTCTGACCTTTCCCCCCTTCTTCATAGCCGGCAGCTCCCCCTTGTTGGGCTCCGGCCACAGTGTTTCCTGTGGCAAAGCAGGGCTGGCAGTGACCCCTGGCGAAGCAAAGCTGGCAGCAACCCAAGGCGACGGCAAGCAGGTGACCCCATACAAAGCAGTTCCGGCGACCCCAGGCAAAGCAGTTACGGCGACCCCAGGCGAAGCAGTTACGGCAACAGCAGACCCTCGGGAGGCGAAGGCAATAGCAGACCCTCGGGAGGCAACGGCAGCAGCGGACCCTCGGGAGGCGACGCTGGTAGGGGAGCCCCGGCCAAGAAGGCAGTAACAGGAGCTTCACTTCTCCCTCTAGCGGTGGAGGTGGGAACAGCAGGTATTCCTCCTCTGCTGGTGGAGGTGGGAGCGGCAGGTAATCTTCAGGCGGTGGAGACGGCAGCAACAACTCCTCTCCCTCTGGCGCTGGATATGTCGGGGGAACCTCTTCCTCTGGTGCTGGAGACGGCAGCGATGGTTCCTCTCCCTCTGGCACTGGAGACAGCAGCGATGGTTCCTCTCCCTCTGGCGCTGGAGACGGCAGCAATGGCTCCTCTCCCTCTGGCTCTGGAGACGGCAGCGATGGCTCCTCTCCCTTTGGCGCTGGAGATGACAGTGATGGGTCCTCTTCCTCTGGCGCTGGAGATGACAGTGATGGCTCCTCTCCTTCTGGTGCTGGAGATGACAGTGATGGCTCCTCTCCTTCTGGTGCTGGAGACAACAGTGACGGGGCTTCTCCCGATGGAGCTGGAGATAGCAGGAGCCCTGCCATATCTGTAGCCAGGTAGCAGATTACCTTGTCCGCAATGTCTGGGAGGGACACTGGGCGGTGTTGCTTTTCCCAGGCTTCCCATCGCTCTCCATCTCTGGCCCACAGGAGGTTGATCATGACAATACATAAACAAATATTGGCCTTCGCCATCATATATAATAATAAATCATAATAATAACAGCACACATATACATAGGGGTGGGGCACTCCGCCACATGTTGGCTTTCCCTCTCTCTGAGTGGCTGAGAGGTGGGCCTTGGGGGATTGCTCGGCCCATAAGTACTGCGCATGGCCATGTATTCAATAGGCCAAGGTAGAGGTTTCCCAGAGACGCTTGCTGAGGAGGCGAGCATGAAAGAAACAGGCAAGCATGGCTGAAGAAGACAGCCAGCCTTAAATGAAGAAAATGATAATTAAAATTGTTACGCACCCGAGGGGGATGTGTGTAAATAGAGTGGAACATTGGCTACCCCAGTGTATAGTGCATAGCGCAGGACGGAGACCCGAGCTGACCGACTTAGCAGCAGTGGAGGCACTGTGTAAGCAGCACTTTTATTTTATAGTTTTATTACTGTGTTTTATTTTCCCTTTTTCTTTCGCCTTTTGTTATTTATTATTTCAGAGCACCTGTGAGTGTGCCAGCATTTGACTGTGCACCAGTATTGGTATTACTGTAGTCCTGTTTACCGTTGTCGGTGTTCAGGCCACGGACAACAGCACCCTCTGCGGGCTAAAATAAATTAACCAGAAAATAATAAAACTGGGCACCAGTGCGGTGTTTTCTATTAAACCTTCTGTCTCCTGTGTGTGTCAGTGAATTGCCCACCACCCTTCCACAGTCCCCATTTCATTTTTTTTCCCTCCACAATCAGATTAGTCAAGCACATTCCCAATTTAGTTTACAACCTGGAATACTTGACACCTTTGGGTGGTGACTAAAAGATTTGTATTCATAAGATTATGATCAGCTGTTAACACCCCATCCCTGTAACGCTGAACTTCCTTCTCATAGACACGTCTTAATTATATAAGCCCTCCACACCTTTCCACATCTGCTATTCTGTATGGGGTCCCCTGAATCTGCCACAGTCTGACCAGCTGCAGCACTTAAACACTGAGACTTTGTCTGCAGTTGCCATGGCAATATTTGTCAAATTATGCATCTACTGTATCTTAATAATACCCGAGGAATTGACTGAGTAAATTATCTGAGGTATGTTGCAAATGGAGCAACTAGGTGAACCCAGACCAATTTTCTTATAGCTTCAAGGGAGATTGCGGTTCGTTTGCATCAATAAACATTACATTTCACACGCACATTGTCTAAAACACTGTTTCATTTTGATTGACTGTTAAATGATACTTCTACTACAAGCATTTAAGTGGCAATAAAATATCCTGGTGCCTTTAGAATAGGAAACCGTGGGTGAAGAGGTACATTTGCTTAATAGATGTAGTGTGGATGGCTGCTTGCTTGTTCAAAGAAGAATTTCCTATTCAGTAAGGATGACATAAGCCGACTGACATAAGCCACTTGCAGTTGCTTTTCTAATTGAGAGGGAATATACATTAACAGAGTATGAGTCATACTCAAAACTTAAACTGCTGCAGAAAAGCTAACCTGCCATTTATAAAGTTAATTTGAGATGAAAAAAAAATAAAAAACTTTAAACCTAACATTTATGCTGGTAGTAATTCATAATAAAATTAATTTCCAAAATGTTTCCGTTTTTCTTTTAACTGCTTTCTTCTCCGATACCTTTAACCAAAAGCAGATTTGACTACATTTTAATACCACCCTGCTGTTCATCGTGTCTGTAATTAAATGTAATTTTGTAAAAAATAAATAAATAAAAAAAAAGGTGAAGTCTACAAGCAGATGTCGATGGTATTTGACAGTGGATATACCATTAATCCCTTACTGTTAATCATTCTGGTGTTTTTTAACAGGATTTCAGGAGTTAGGGTTGTAGTTATTGTTACGGTTTGGATGAGGGTTGGTGTTAGGGTTTGGGTCAGTCAAAGTTCCCTTTCAATTTGAAGACGACTACCAACGACATTATGTATGGGATATGCCTGCCCATCGGGTAGGTATTGCTGAGCTATCTATACCAGAGCTGCCGATAGGCCCCTTCCTGGGATGACGCATTCGGTCCCGCCCACCGTGGGATTAAAACCGTCATCCTGAGGAAGCCATTTCTCTTTTTCCTTCTCAAGATAGTAAGGTAAGACTAGCTGAGCGTGTTGATAGAAAAGAGCTTTGAGTCGTGTTGTATTTCCCTTGCATTTGTGCTGAAAGCCGGCATGCCGCTTTCCTGAAATCACCGACTCTGTTTCGAGTGTCTCCTTTCTGTCTTTCAGCAGCCTCCTCGCTTGCGTTGTAGGCTGCTCTGCTTTTTACTGTCTGTCATGTGTGTGAGCGACTGCCTGTGCAGTCACCCCATGATTGAGTGTCTATTTCTTTTTTGGGAGAATACAGTTCCTCCACGGGGCTAGGCCTTGCCGCATCCCCGCTGTTGAGTGGGCCTGTTGTAGGCTGCCGCTGCGCATCCCGCCTCTTGTTAGACCGCATGGCCCTGTTCAGGGTCGCTCTGTGGATAGCTGCAGAGTGGTTGTTACTCAGTCATCCAGCCGATTACTCCTCCACCGGGCTCTGTTGCTTCATCCCGCTGTAGAGTAGACCTCGCCAGCTGTATAGTCCGCCTACCTCTGTAAGTCGGGCCTTGTAAACAAACAACAGAGTGTTCTCCCCTTTTCTATTGTACCATGTTTTTGCTGTCTGCCTTCAACTCGCCCACCGCGGCTTCGGCCCTTGTGTCTCCCTGGTGACCAGGTGTGTGACCACGCTGTTAGGGTAGGCACCGTTGCATAGCTGCCCCCCAGTGCTTCGGTACCTCAATTACCCAAACACCATGGATCACTGTTATTGTGCTTTTCTGAGCACTCTCCGTTTACTTTTCTTGAAGGGTCACCTAAGGCAATTATTTTATTTTCTTGCTCATATGTTTGGTTGGGTCACCAGCTGGTCTGTTACAGCAAGGTTTGAATTAGCAGCAGGTGCAGATGGAACCCTTTTGTTCTGACCTATTTTTCTTTTAGTACTCATACCATGATTTCTTTTTTACCTTCTTATTTTTCTCTTTTTCAATTAAATCTGTGTAATGTGAGACAAGACTTTAAAATCTGCTGTGCATACCAGGCTTCCATCCACTGCTGAACACCTGTCTTAGCGGTTAGACCCTCAGTGGTTCTGGTAATCTCTAGGTGTACTGGTCTTCTAAGAGACAAGTAGTGCCCCAAGCATCAACTGTGGAATTGCTGAAAATCTGCTGAATAGTTCTTGTGCTTTTGGGCAACAGTAGGAAAGCCTTTAGGCTAATGTGCAAAGCATTGCTGTCCTGAGTCACTCTCTTGCTATCTCCAGGAACTCCAGAGCTGTCAGGTGTACTGTCTTTGACCCTGGAGAGCTTTGTGCCCTAGAGTATACAGGATCCAGGCCTACAGAAGTTGCTACCAGGGCTCATCTCTATATGGTACCCTTAAGGATATTGTCTGTGCTGTTTATGATGGCTTCAGGTACTCAGAATCCCATGGGTCCTTTGGAGACACATCCATACCAAGGGACTGTAATCATTTCCTAAAGGCAGCAGATGTGTCCTGAAACACAGATAAAAGATATTTTTGTTGGATGCTGCAGTATTTTTGAAAGCATTTTAATAAGGCTGGTGTAAGAGGAATAAAACTACTGCAACAGAAATGGCTTAGGCTTTGATGTGGTACCAGACTTTAAATGTTTTGTGAAAAATATCCTTTGCCTGGAAAAGATTTAGCAGGCCAGCAGTAATGTTCATTCTGTTACAGGAAATCTACCTATTTTTATGTAATCTCTGCAATGTGATTCTATTGAAATGGCATGTACTGTACAGTAATTGCACTTAAGATGAACACATTAAAGAGCCATGTATCTAGTTTTGGCAAAACATTATGAGCCATATATAATTTCTCAATAATTCAATAGGTTGGTGTATCCACAGCACCAATTGCTCCCAATTACAGTAGAACCTGTCATATCAGATTTAATTGGTTCCAGGGGTCCATCAGACATGTAACAGGGGCTCTGGAGCCAGGGGGCCAAGGGGGTCACACCCCCTCCACAGCGGAAAAAAATGAGTTTGTACAGCACACAATGTTTAGTTGCGGTTATATTCTGCATCCTACATACAACCGAGGCACCGCTGATGCGTAAAACTATCGTATCTCAGAGGGAGTCATTGTATTACATTGTAGTTGCTTTATTAACATTGGGGCATTATAATGAACAATGGAAGGTATATTGGTGTGTCTAAAACACCAAAGTACGGTACTGCACATATACTATAGAAAGAAAAGCAGTGAAAATGATTACAAAACAAAGCCCTGTAATACAGTATTTGGTCATTTACAAAACAGCATTCCAAAAACAGTTCTTACCATGCTTTCTATTATTTTTTAACCCGAGACAGAAGCAATAACAAGAAAGCGGTCACACAAACACAAACTGGCTTTGTAGGTAGGTGAAGATATTGGTAAAGTAATCCTTTGTTTTCTTTTATTTTATATGTAGCCCACCTGGTAGGACCAAGGCTATTGGAATTGTGCTTTATCAGCATTGCTGCATAGAATGTGCTCTGATCCACACCGGTCACAGCGAGGTAGGAATGTCAGTCTTAACAATGGGCCCTTGTGACAGAAACAGAATGATTCTTGGTGATAAATCTTCCTCCCGACCTATGAGGTTGCAGTGTAAAGGGGACAGAGTGCCCTGGACTGGGTGGCCTGACAATTCATTCCCAGGGTTAGGTGGAAGTCAGCCATCTAGAAAGGGGGCACAGCTGCAGTACATTAAGTCATCGCTCCAGAGGGAAAGCGATGTGGCAACCGTGGATTGGAGGAGAAACAGCTACACTCGCTAACCAAGGGGACGTGACTGAAGCTACAAAAGGGGACGTGGCTAGGTGATCTGTCCTTTGTTTATGGTTAAAAGAACTGTGATCACAAGCTTTTGTTCATGGAATTCGTTTTTCTTAAGTTTTTCTTTCACGTCCTTCATAAACAAATCCATTCTGACTTTTAAGAATGATCTAAAAGAAACACCTTCGATATGGGTCACATGTCTGCTGCTGCGCTTTGTAAGCCATGTCATGTGCTGCTGGGGATGCCAATCAACACAACAGGAATTATAAACAATGATTTTTAGTACCAAAGGGAGCCTCTTTAATAGTAATCGACAGTTTGTGTATTACTAACACAACCCACAATTTCCCTTAATAATTAGGCTCAGTATATTTTTGTTTTTTTAAATGTGCCACATGTCTCTAACATATTTAATAATTATTTAGTTAAATATTAAATTAGACTTATTAAATAATGATAAACACATATTGTTTATGGTGCCGTTCAAAACGTGCACATTACATGGGAATAAATACAATTGCATATACTGCATAAATTAGATTGAAAATGAGGTGTTAGGTCACTTAAACCTATAGTCATATGAATAATGATTACGTAAATGTGATTCCCAAGACCATTCAAAATACATTCCTTGTGTTACGTGATTCATGTATTTTCAGACATGGCTGGTCTACCTGTCGTAACACCACACAACACCAACTATGATTCGACTCGAATATAGAAACAGGTGATACCAGTGATTGCTGGAATACATAATTACGTACAGTATTTACCAATGTTAACTGTGTAAAAAACGTTGTTTAGATGTTTTAAATAAACTCATTCTAACTAGTTGTGTAGCTGTTTTGAAGGGTAGTGTACTTGTAATTTTATGGTTTCTATTGTATTTTCTATGTTGATATACACCACAGACAAACAGCTTGTATTTTGTTTGTTTGTGTGTGTGTGCATGTGCGTGTGTGTGTGCGTGTGCATGTGCGCGTTAGGAGGGTGTGAGGGGGCAACATTTTAGCAGTTTTGTATGCAAAGTTGAAATTCTTGACTTTAATTTTGTTACCATCATTAACTGCGGGGAAACAGGTACAGTGTTAATTTTGATAAGGGACATTTTTTATTTCAAGAAAGGTGACATTCCTTTATAAAGTGACTGTGACATTTTATTTTTTATAAGGTAAAGTGTAATGTGGATGAATACAACTTGTGTGTTGCATCTCATTGCACTGAGAGAGTTTATTATTTAAGGAAATAAATTACTAATTGTTATTTCCTGCTTATTATGTTTAACCTTTTTTCTTGTCTTCTGTCCCCTGACCAAGTGAAAATAAAATAATTTTTATCTGCACAGGAAAGTGTTATTAACTGGGGGCTCCCAAGAGGTTAAAAAAAGCATGATATATGTGTATCTGAATCATAGTGTCCTTTAAATGTAAAATGCTTTGCTGTTTTTTCCCCTAACCTTGTTAGTCAGGTTAAACAAAGTTGAGGGATCACTATTCTGTTCTTTTTGCTTGTATGGTTTGGTTCCACTAGGCTAAATTTTCAAATCTTATAGGACAGAGAATTTGGAGAGGAAAATACACCACACTTACTCTATTACTTAACTATATAGAATCTAGGTTCCATGGCTTTCCCTGAAGAGAAAATACAAGTGGGGTCACAAACATGTTTAAACTGGGCAGTTACATGAGTGACAACATGTAAAAAGTGAATTCCCAAACGGATTCCCTTTTTTATGCCCAAACTGAATCCACTTGTGTCCTGCTATGAGCTGAATTTAATGTTTTATATCCATAATATAATGTGCATTGATCAGTTTCCATCAGTACCATTCAGTTGATAGCAGCATGTGTAAATGACACATGTCAGAGGACCATCAGTTAATAGAGGATGTCGTTATCTTACAGAATCAGATAAGACAGGTTCGACTATATAATATATTGTGGTGATCTCCAAAATAACAGTTTGAAGGAAAAGTAGCAACAACATGTGAATAGTACATGATGAGCCTGGAGACAGGGGGTTTGAAGTTAAGATCAATAGAAAATGAGGTTGGAGATCAAACTCAACAGAAAGGCCCAATAGGAGGGAAAGAAGTATAATCTACTGTGTATGGAAGAGATGGAATACTGAACTCCAGGTACTGAGCTTTCTACAACACACAGCACAACAGGGGTGCCAAATCTTCAATACTTAATGAATGAAGCACGCAAGACTATAAGAACAGCAACTGCAAAGCCTCAAGAAACTGCTTAAGAAACTACAGACTTGGTTATTAAGGCATGGTTATTAAGTCTTAATAACCATGCCGTACTGTCAAGGCTAATACAATCATATACTAGCAGGAAAACATATGATCTAAGCAGTGTGGAGTAGTGGTTAGGGCTCTGGACTCTTGACCGGAGGGTTGTGGGTTCAATCCCAGGTGGGGGGCACTGCTGCTGTACCCTTGAGCAAGGTACTTTACCTAGATTGGTCCAGTAAAAACCCAACTGTATAAATGTGATATTTGTATAATGTGAAATAATTTATAATGTGATATCTTGTAACAATTGTAAGTCACCCTGGATAAGGGCGTTTGCTAATAAATAAATAATAATAATAAGAGGGTTTGGGCCAATGTAAGAATGACTTGAAGTTGTATCCTATTTCGCAGGGGTCCAAATTTCTATCTACTGTTTAAACCATGGACAATATATGATTTGTTTCAGTGTCAAGCACCAACGCGAAGAAATTAAAATTCTTAGGTTAGTTTAGGTTGATGGGAGAACACATCAAGCAATGTGCAATATTGAAATTGAAAGGTTGTCATTTCAGAAACAAGAGAAATAGAGAGAGACTCTTGAAGTCAGCTGAACACGGTACACACTGTCCTCAAACAAGTCCTGGGACAGTATTGGGTAGAGATAGAGAATTCCAATACTTGTTGGAAGGTAGTGAATAAGAATTAATGAATGAGTTACTGGGAACTCTATCTCCTAGAAACATTTATAAGTAGAAGCCATTACTGTGTCGATTCTAAGCAACCAGAAATCAGAACTACAAGCTAAAGATGCAAGCTCAATGTATTTAATCTTATGTATTTACCAAATGAGACACATTTCCTTTTCCTATAATCTGTGTATATTGTATGCTAGCTGCAGTGTCCAGTAGATGGCACTGCAGAGTAATTAAAATACTGTTTTCCAATCAATTCCGCCTAGTACCTAGTGGTATATAAAGCAGAGTTTGTCAGATAGAGTATTGACAGTTGTTGTTGTGGAAACATCATAGAGCTACAGGCTAAACACATTACTTTCAATAAATCAACCTGAAACAGTACCCACAGCCTCGAGATATCTTTCAATGTAAAATCAACCTTGTATTTAATGTACATTACAGACGCATTTCCTACGTTCCCACTACTTAATAACCCTATAATGTCCTGATGACAGCACTTGCATTTAATTTCGTACTTTTATTACATGAATTGGCAGGCTTAGGGGCTTGGTATCAGCATTGGCCTTGTCTAACCTGTCACTGGAGAGATCAAGTTAGTAATGTATTGGGAAAGGAACAGGCAATTTCTAACCTCCATAGACAATGTGACTGTAATGCAATCATATTAAAAGGTTGAATGGCCCTTTTAACTTGTCACTTTGGTGCTTTGGAACTAAATTATAATTGACCTTAAATTATCGAAGCGCTTGACTTGGAATGCGTATCAGCGTCTTCAAAACACATTTCAAAGGGATCAAGAAAAGTCTGTTCCAACGAACATGTTTTGATACTGCCCTTTGTTGGGCACTTCCTCCCCTTATCTCCGTGTATTTCCACTTTTAAGTTGATAACCCAGGATGAGTTGAAATGCAGTGATATTTCTGCCATTCTCCCCTAAGTTCATCGTGACTTTTTTTTATCAGCTGCAGAAATAGAGGAAGGCTGAATTAAACAGGAGCTGGGGAACTGTGTGATGCGATAACAATACAAATGGATTTTCTCAAACAGAAAAACAGCTGTCTCCATTATTTGAATGCCTCACCTTTCCCCACTCCATTAATTGGGTGTTTGATCACAGGCTGAGGCGGAGAGGCTCTGATAAGGAATAGGTTATTAGCAAAGTAGCCTGAAGGAATGAATTGGGCCCAGCACTTTCTGCAGGAGATGAGATAAACTTATAATGCCAGTATATGTGAGTGGTAGTGAGTGATAGGGCCTCAGTCTGCCCTGAAATGCTTGCAAAGGGAGAAGACTAATACTCCAGTGCTATGATAGCTAATGCAGGATATAAATTTAGCTCCCAGGGATGGAATAGGATAACATATAAAGAGTTTTCTTCAAATGACTTACACTCTTTTTTTCTTAGACTGTGTCACAGTATTTCATTGCAATGGTGTTTTTCTTGATCTCAAGTTAAGCTGAACGCAACTGGAGGCTTTCAATAAAGGACAGGGGAAAGAAATACAGTTAAATTTGTCCTCCAATACATTAATAAGAGCACCCTTTGATATGAAGTAAAGCTAAACCGGAGGAATTAAATTTGATTGAAAATAAGCCTGTTTATTTTTCATTTCTCTGGATCAGGCATTGAGTGATTTGTAATAGTTCATTGGAAATCTTCAGGAACTTCCTATCTTGTAAATCCGTTTTTCACTGAAGAATACGGCCGGAGGGGACAAGGCTGTATTGGTTTGTTGTTAATGTAGTGGAAAGAGGTACTATGAAGAAAACCGTTTATATTGAATTACCAACACAAGGTTATCTTTCCTTTGCACATGCTTTACTGCCCTAGGCTGGGGTAATCTGTTAATAGCATTCAGCCAGAATTACATTATTAAGGAACTGAAGCTGTACATCTTTTGCAAGCTGAATGATGCATAAAGCTGGCTTTCCATCATCCAGCATACAGAAAAATGTCAATGCTGTGAAGAATTGATGTGGGACATACAGTAAGTGAGAAAGGGCTTGTTACAAGGCTCAAAGAAAATGTCTGCCAGGCAAAGACAAAAAAAAAAAAAAACATTGCTTAAATATTGACTAATGGTCTTTTTGCAGACGAAAAAACAAACAAAAAAAACCTTTTATCATCTGGATACAATGAAACTCAACTATTGGTTAATACAAAATATATACATTACTTGCCTGGGTGCAAGTATAGAGTATATAATCCACCACTGTTTTTAAAAACAATAGAGGATGGGTGGGGTGATGAATATTAAAAATGCATGGCACCAAGCCTGATATAGAAAGCAATTAAATGAATGGTACTATTATTTCATTTTTGAGAGAATGCATTCCCAATAACAATACGCATTGCTGCATAAACAGACCCATTTGCTGTACACTGATATATCCCAATTCCCGGCCGTAAGTCCTTTCTGACATCATCCATATTTTTTTTTTTCTGAAGACCAGCAGATGGCCAATGCTTTCTTACCTAGCCTCTTGGACCCTTTTTGCTTTATTTATAGCAATAAATCTGAATTATTTATACTGTACTTATAAAATCCCATTAGCCACAATACTGTTCAGCTCACAAGCTGTAATTCATTCCACATACTGTATTTACTTGAACACGCTCATAAAAAATGACCAACAGGGTGTCCTTTTGTAATTACACCACAGGATATTGGAATCCAGTCAATCGTATTGACTTATCTGCATTTATGTTCTCTGCTGATCTGATGAACTGTTACCACGAGACACAATGCATTCGCCTTTGCCAGACCCACAGTGTTAGAAAGCAAGCTTTATTATTCTGTGTGGTAAACTAAGCTGGTTGCTCTTATTTTCTACTGCACATAGGCACCTATTTGAACAACTTTTAAAAGTGTTATAGTCTTGTTACTCAATACATTGTATCACATTTATTGTTGTGTTATGCCATGTAGATGTACAGTACAGTAATTGTAAAGTACATAGCTGGTCTCTTTGTAAAAAAAAAAAAAAATACATGTTACCAAATTAACCACTTTATTTAATTGTATAATATCTGTTTTAATTAACTCTTTTGTTGCTGGTATTTAAAAAAGGGATACATTTTGGATTAGATATCTGCTAATTGTGCAGATACACATTATCTTAATAGTTAATTAATAATGTTACCACAAGGCTAAGGTGCTGTTTAGCATATCACAATATTACTATAAGAAAGTTCAACTTTCAATAAAAAAAGTAATTTGATGTTAAATAGCAATAGAACACAAGTCCCACTAAGCTGCTGTGATTTTACATGAGGAAACTGACTGTGTCCTTAAACAGATCTAACTAAGGACGTAAGTTGTTTGTTTTTTTTGCAAATTTACCCCAAATGGTGTAAACTTTTGAACAGAGCATGGGCCTCAAAACCCTAACTATTATATTGCACATTATCAACTAAATGTATTACATAAATAGAAAATCATTTCTGATGTTTATGTACACAATTGACATTAACAAAACACAGTGTGTAACTGGTAGTGTTTAAAAACAACCACCAGTTATGCAGCATAGCATAGAGACACTTGCAAGGAAGCTAGGCATTATCACTAATCACCCTTACGTCTGTAGAATTAATAAGTATTCCAGTACTAGCTGCCTGCAGGCTTCTGCCTAATGCCTGTAATATGGCCTTTTGTTTATTCGTTGTCCCTGCTTTCAGCTCTCTATCCATATTGTAATATGTATCATTGCTTTGACACTAACTGTAATTGCAAACTATTTGCCTCAGTATTGATCAGGCTGGTGCGTTAAATTGTTTTATTTTTAGACTGACCTTCCCAGCTACTACACGTAAAATGCTTAACGTTTTTTTCCCAAATGTCATTCATTTTTTTTATATATATAAATTTAGTCATTGCCAATTATTTTTATTATTTTCTCCCAATTTGGAATGGCCAATTATTATTTGAAGCTCAGCTCACCGCGACCACCCCTGCGCTGACAGGGGAGGGCGAAGACGAACACACACTGTCCTCCAAAGCGTGTGCCATCAGCCGACCGCTTTTTTTCACACTGCAGGCTCACCATGCAGCCACCCAAGAGCTACAGCGTTGGAGGACAACGCAGCTCTCGGGCAACTTACAGGCAAGCCCACGGGCGCCCGGCCAGACTACAGGGGTCGCTGGTGCGTGGTGAGCCGAGGACACCCTGGCCGACCTAACCCTAGCTGCCCCCGGACGACGCTCGGCCAATTGTGTGCCGCCCCCTAGGAGCTTCCGTCCACAGTCGGCTGTGGAATAGCCTGGACTCGAACTCGTGACGTCCAGACTATACAGCGCATCCTGCACTCCACGTGGAGCACATTTGCTGGATGCACCACTTGGGAGCCCCCAAATGTCATTCATTTTATCCCACGTTGAGTTCTGAGTACCCTTGCTGCAGCCTGAGAGGTAATGTACCTGCCATCTAAGAGAACTCGAACTGCCAGGGGCACATTTATTTTTAGCATGTTAGCTCTCATTATACACTATCTCTTGCTTCTGATCACTTCAGACCCTAACATGTATCATCCATTCTCTAACTCTCATCCCAGAGACTGTGTCACCATACTTCAGCATGTGCAATCTCATTGGTTGGATACGCTGCATAGAAAATCAAGAGGTGAAGTGCCGAAGAACTTATCTCACTGGTTCAGGTTTTTCCCCTATCATTGTAATCTATATACAGTACTGTGCAAAAGTTTTAGGCAGGTGGGAAAAAATGCTGTAAAGTAAGAATGCTTTCAAAAATAGACATGTTAATAGATTATATTTATCAATTAACTAAATGCAAAGTGAGTGAACAGAAGAAAAATCTAAATCAAATCCATATTTGGTGTGACCACCCTTTGCCTTCAAAACAGCATCAAGCATCAATTCTTCTAGGTACACTTGCACACAGTTTTTGAAGGAACTCGGCAGGTAGGTTGACCCAAACTACTTGGAGAACTATGCACAGTTCTTCTGTGGATTTAGGCAGCCTCAGTTGCTTCTCTCTCTTCATGTAATCCCAGACAGACTCGATGATGTTGAGATCAGGGCTCTGTGGGGCCATACCATCACTTCCAGGACTCCTTGTTCTTCTTTACGCTGAAGATAGTTCTTAATGACTTTCGCTGTATGTTTGGGGTCGTTGTCATGCTGCAGAATAAATTTGGGGCCAATCAGATGCCTCCCTGATGGTATTGCATGATGGATAAGTATCTGCCTGTACTTCTCAGCATGAAGGAGACCATTAATTCTGACCAAATCCCCAACTCCATTTGCAGAAATGCAGCCCCAAACTTGCAAGGAACCTCCACCATGCTTCACTGTTGCCTGCAGACACTCATTCGTACGCTCTCCAGCCCTTCGCTGAACAAACTGCCTTCTGCTACAGCCAAATATTTCAAATTTTGACTCATCAGTCCAGAGCACCTGCTGCCATTTTTCTGCACCCCAGTTCCTGTGTTTTCGCATAGTTGAGTCGCTTGGCCTTGTTTCCACGCCGGAGGTATGGCTTTTGGCGCAAGTCTTCCATGAAGGCCACTTCTGACCAGACTTCTCCGGACAGTAGATGGGTGTACCAGGGTCCCACTGTTTTCTGCCAGTTCTGAGCTGATGGCACTGCTGGACATCTTCCGATTCGAAGGGAAGTAAGCATGATGTGTCTTTCATCTGCTGCAGTAAGTTTCCTTGGCCGACCACTGCGCTCACGGTCCCTCAACGCGTGCCCGCTTCTTTGTGCTTCTTCAAAAGAGCTTGGACAGCACATCTGGAAACCCCTGTCTGCCTTGAAATTTCTGCCTGGGAGAGACCTTGCTGATGCAGTATAACTACCTTGTGTCTTGTTGCTGTGCTCAGTCTTGCCATGGTGTATGACTTTTGACAGTAAAGCAACCTTCAGCAACCTCACCTTGTTAGCTGAGTTTGGCTGTTCCTCACCCAGTTTTATTCCCCCTACACAGCTGTTTCTGTTTCAGTTAATGATTGTGTTTCAACCTACATATTGAATTGATGATCATTAGCACCTGTTTGGTATAATTGTTTAATCATACACCTGACTATATGCCTACAAAATCCCTGACTTTGTGCAAGTGTACCTAGAAGAATTGATGCTGTTTTGAAGGCAAAGGGTGGTCACACCAAATATGGATTTGATTTAGATTTTTCTTCTGTTCACTCACTTTGCATTTAGTTAATTGATCAATATAATCTATTAACATGTCTATTTTTGAAAGCATTCTTACTTTAGAGCATTTTTTCACACCTGCCTAAAACTTTTGCACAGTACTGTATGTGATGAACATGCAAATGTTTTTGGTTCAGGATGCAGGCTCCAAGGATATTAGGATGCTTTTTTTTTTTTTTTTTTTTTTTTTTTAATTTAGTCGTTGCCAATTAGTTTTTATTACTTTCTCCCCAATTTGAAATGCCCAGTTATTTTTAGGCTCAGCTCACCGCTACCACCCCTGCGCTGACTAGGGAGGGGCGAAGATGAACACATGCTGTCCTCCGAAGTGTGTGCCGTCAGCTGCCCGCTTCTTTACACTCTGCAGACTCACCGTGCAGCCACCTCCGAGCTACAGCGTCGGAGGACAACGCAGCTCTTGGCAGCTTATAGGCTGGCCCGCACGCGCCCGGCCAGACTACAGGGATCGCTGTTCGCGGTGAGCTGAGGACACCCTGGGCGACCTAACCCTCCCTCCTCCCGGACGACGCTTGGCCAACTGAGCGCCGCCCCTGGGAGCTCCCATCCATGGTCGGCTGTGGAATAGCCTGGACTCGAACCGGCGATGTCCAGGCTATAGAACGCATCCTGCACTCTAGCGAGTGCTTTTACTGGATGCGCCACTCGGGAGCCCATATTAGGACGTTTTATAATTAATATTGATGTAAACTTTTGAGGCTCAATTCAGAAAAAGATACAATTGTTATCCTTGGTAGTAAATTGCTCTAAATTAGTAACCATTAAAGGTTTATAGGTAAAAACAGGTAATTAAATAATAATAATCAAATAAGATGAGATGGATTAGAATGTGAAATGCGCTTCTTATATATTTATTTTATAATTTACAGGGCCTGCTTACGTTTTCTTAGCTAAATCAAAAGATTAATAGTTCTGATAGCAGGAAAACAATGTATGCTGTATTTTGCTGTATCTCTAATCATACTGCCCTTTTGGGATGATGCAATGGGCACCAACAGTAGATAGAAATAAAAATCACTGAGTATTTCATAATGCCATTTTATATTTCATAGGATATGTCACAAAAACTGACTGGTTTGTCTAAAAATGACTAGTTGATGCTAAAGAATTTTTTCCTCTTGACACATCAAATAGGATTACATTGTACTTATGGCATGCTATCATTATTACAAAGTAACAAAAAACAGAAACTTTGTGCAATATAGCAAGCACTGCATAATATGAAAAAACATCTTTATCACAGTTGTTGATAGGTTTGTTGTAGTTACAAGATCAGACGATACATGCCTCTCGTAAGCTTAGGATCGAATTACCACTCGTAGGCCTTTCCCTCAGTCAAGAAATAATTTGTATTTTCTGATCTCATACCAATAAATATCATACTTTTTTTCCCACATAGATACTATTGTATTATGTCCACCTAAGTTATGTTCCACCAGTAAGTTTCTATATATAATTCAGTTTCTAATATCTGCTGGAGTTGCACATCAGGTATTCTCTCACTTTTTAAAGAATAATCACCAATGTAAACACACCTTATGGATTGTTGAACTTCCGAGATTATCCAGCTGTGCTGATTAATTACTAATGAATGCTAATGAAGGAATGGAATGTACAGTAGATAACCCACTGTGTGTTTAAAAAATGATTGATTGTGTTTTGAATTACCCATCAGGAGAACAATAACAATGTCTGCATATGCTTATTGATATATGGGTGAAAGTCTTTGTCTCCTAACCAGATTTTAGTGTTGCACTCTCAATATATTGTTTTGTGCAAGGCTCCCATTTGTTTGCTTGTGGTGCAGATGAACAGAACTCAGTACTGGTTATCTCTCAGCACTATTCAGTCAGGACAATCTTGCATTAAATAACCACCTTTCTTGTAATACAAAATCTTACAGATTTCCAAAAGCATTGAACCCAAACAATGGATGAAGAAAAATAAGTAGTACAAGTAGTTGGAGCACATCCTTCGGAGCATCTCGGTGTCACTAGCTAAAAAATAACAAACAATAAAATAATAAATCTATGCAACGTTCAGTGAACCAAAAATCTTAGGCAGAGGAGCATCGTATACTCCCCCCCTAAAGGATAGAGAGATTCTGAGAATCCTTAAGCCCGCCGCACACAGCCCAACTCAAGCCGTCCTGACTCATCTCATCTCAACTGGCCGTACAGAGTCTGGATGAATCGTATCAGTGTGCGTGCCCTTAAGACCAAGATTATGCAGATTTCAGTCTGGATTCTTCAGAGTTGAAGATTGAACATGATGAATCTTTTTCAGATGCAGTTTCGTTCAGATGTGATCAGTCGGTCTGTGTGCAGCGGTTGCCGACCAAGACTGACTGAGACCGATTAGTCATAAGGATGTCAACCAATGGTGAAGCAGGTTTAAGTGACGTAGCTTGTCATGTAACTTGTCACAAGATGGCGGAATATTGACAGCTTTAGTTATTATTATTATTATTATTATTATTATTATTATTATTATTATTTATTTCTTAGCTGACGCCCTTATCCAGGGCGACTTACAATTGTTACAAGATATCACATTATTTTTACATACAATTACCCATTCATACAGTTGGGTTTTTACTGGAGCAATCTAGGTAAAGTACCTTGCTCAAGGCCGTACAGAGTCTGGATGAATCGTATCAGTGTGCGTGCCCTTAAGACCGAGATTATGCAGATTTCAGTCTGGATGTCTTCAGAGTTGAAGATTGAACATGTTGAATCTTTTTCAGACGCAGTTTCGTTCAGATGTGATCAGTCGGTCTGTGTGCAGCGGTTGCCGACCAAGACTGACTGAGACCGATTAGTCATAAGGATGTCAACCAATGGTGAAGCAGGTTTAAGTGACGTAGCTTGTCATGTAACTTGTCACAAGATGGCGGAATATTGACAGCTTTAGTTATTATTATTATTATTATTATTATTATTTATTTCTTAGCTGACGCCCTTATCCAGAGCGACTTACAATTGTTATAAGATATCACATTATTTTTACATACAATTACGCATTCATACAGTTGGGTTTTTACTGGAGCAATCTAGGTAAAGTACCTTGCTCAAGGGTACAGCAGCAGTGTCCACTGGGGATTGAACCCACGACCCTCCGGTCAAGAGTCCAGAGCCCTAACCACTACTCCACACTGCTGCCCCACAGGTAAAAATACATTAGTCTTGAATTGCTCTGAGTGTCCTGAATTAAGAAATATCAGATATGTGCACATTTGAATAGGTTTTTTTAGGCGTTTACTAATCAAAGGTAAATGATCAATTTACCTTTTTATTATCGATCTACTGGCAGCCTATATTTTCTTACTGCGCTAAAACAGAAGTAACCGGTGTGTCGATCTCCAATAGGTCACAAATCACAAGCCCCTAGATCCACACGCTGAGAAAAAAAACAAAACGCCAAAGTCAAATAAAAAATCAACAGGTTGGATTTTATTTACCACAGGCTAAAGTGTACTAGACAAGCTATACAAAAGGTCAAACACTGCCTGAAACATTTGCACTGTGTAAATGGTCAATTAATTAATAGGCTAAGCGCTTCTTTTAATCTTTTTTTGTAAAATGTAGTAATAATGCACTATCATACAATGTAACAGAATTTAAAATGTTGGATACATAATATATTTTATGATATTCTGTGGGATTACATTTTACCACATGATTTAATGTATACAAAATACTTATTGTTGGAGGGAAGTGTATGGGACTGCTTAAACAGTATATATTGACCATGTGTTTTTATCAGTATTATGATTTTTTAACGCTTCAGTATATACTGCACTTGTTTATAGTTTAGTTTAATAGACAAGCTGAGTAATGTCAAGTAACCCAGCTGCATTGTCCCACAAACTTCTTCAATTTTATAGTGTAATAATTTCAGGTGCTAGCGCACAGGCTTTATCACTATATCAGCCTAACTCAACACACATGACCCATCTGCTGTACATACGGTAATTGGAGCATCAGAATATTATAAGAACACAAAGCAAATGTTTCTACAAATTCAAACAGAGGGGAGTCCTTTATTAGTGCAAGTGGTATTATGATTATAGTGGATTTTGCTGCAGTTCACGCAACATTTTATAGGAATCACCCTTTACTAAAACATTAGTTTCTCAAATTGACACTTCTTTTAAAGAGTGACTTGGAAAAAAAGGTTCCTTTGGGAATTAAAAAAAGAGGAGCAGTTGTCAATTCATTAAGAACAATTAGAAAATACACCATGAAGGCTTGGAGAGTTTGCCGGTTTGCTGGGTAGAATTAAAAACCTGGAGTTTAAAATGGCTGATTAGTCCAAGCGTGGTTGTGAGTAGGGTTGTAATAACATAGGGATCACTGAGAGCCGATAGCAGCTACAGACAACTGTGACATCTGAAAGAAACTAGTCAATCACTGAATACAGTTAGTGAGCAAGCTGAATCACCCAGGGGGTTCAGCAGGATGGATTAATATACATGTATATACAGTACTGTGCAAAAGTTTTAGGCAGGTGTGAAAAAATGCTGTAAAGTAAGAATGCTTTCAAAAATAGACATGTTAATAGATTATATTTATCAATTAACTAAATGCAAAGTGAGTGAACAGAAGAAAAATCTAAATCAAATCCATATTTGGTGTGACCACCCTTTGCCTTCAAAACAGCATCAAGCATCAATTCTTCTAGGTACACTTGCACACAGTTTTGAAGGAACTTCGGCAGGTAGGTTGGCCCAAACATCTTGGAGAACTAACCACAGTTCTTCTGTGGATTTAGGCAGCCTCAGTTGCTTCTCTCTCTTCATGTAATCCCAGACAGACTTCGATGATGTTGAGATCAGGGCTCTGTGGGGCCATACCATCACTTCCAGGACTCCTTGTTCTTCTTTACGCTGAAGATAGTTCTTAATGACTTTCGCTGTATGTTTGGGGTCATTGTCATGCTGCAGAATAAATTTGGGGCCAATCAGATGCCTCCCTGATGGTATTGCATGATGGATAAGTATCTGCCTATACTTCTCAGCATTGAGGAGACCATTAATTCTGACCAAATCCCCAACTCCATTTGCAGAAATGCAGCCCCAGCAAGGAACCTCCACCATGCTTCACTGTTGCCTGCAGACACTCATTCGTGTACGCTCTCCAGCCCTTCGGCGAACAAACTGCCTTCTGCTACAGCCAAATATTTCAAATTTTGACTCATCAGTCCAGAGCACCTGCTGCCATTTTTCTACACCCCAGTTCCTGTGTTTTCGTGCATAGTTGAGTCGCTTGGCCTTGTTTCCACGTCGGAGGTATGGCTTTTTGGCCACAAGTCTTCCATGAAGGCCACTTCTGACCAGACTTCTCCGGACAGTAGATGGGTGTACCAGGGTCCCTCTGTTTTCTGCCAGTTCTGAGCTGATGGCACTGCTGGACATCTTCCGATTCTGAAGGGAAGTAAGCATGATGTGTCTTTCATCTGCTGCAGTAAGTTTCCTTGGCCGACCACTGCGTGTACGGTCCTCAACGTTGCCCGTTTCTTTGTGCTTCTTCAAAAGAGCTTGGACAGCACATCTGGAAACCCCTGTCTGCCTTGAAATTTCTGCCTGGGAGAGACCTTGCTGATGCAGTATAACTACCTTGTGTCTTGTTGTTGTGCTCAGTCTTGCCATGGTGTATGACTTTTGACAGTAAACTGTCTTCAGCAACCTCACCTTGTTAGCTGAGTTTGGCTGTTCCTCACCCAGTTTTATTCCTCCTACACAGCTGTTTCTGTTTCAGCTAATGATTGTGTTTCAACCTACATATTGAATTGATGATCATTAGCACCTGTTTGCTATAATTGTTTAATCATACACCTGACTATATGCCTACAAAATCCCTGACTTTGTGCAAGTGTACCTAGAAGAATTGATGCTGTTTTGAAGGCAAAGGGTGGTCACACCAAATATGGATTTGATTTAGATTTTTCTTCTGTTCACTCACTTTGCATTTAGTTAATTGATAAATATAATCTATTAACATGTCTATTTTTGAAAGCATTCTTACTTTACAGCATTTTTTCACACCTGCCCAAAACTTTTGCACAGTACTGTAGCTATTCTGTAGATATACAGAAACATCTGAAATAAAACACAAAAAAACAGTTAGACACATGAACTGACATACAACCTCCATTTTACCTGCATGTAACCCAATATTAATCTTCATTCTATAACTTATAAGCAAGTTATTCAATATACTCTGAAGTAGACATACAGACAGACCAATGTACAGAAATACATATTCAACTGATTAAAGTGACATGCATTTTTTTATTGCTAAAAGCTCTTAAAAATACCTCTTGCATTGCCTTTTTTACGGTATGAATCCCTAGATAACAGCAGCCTACTAACATTTCTGTCAAAAGCCATGACGTACAAGTATTGTCTTCATCTGTGGCCTATAGGATACTAATTTACACTGGTACACTGGCAAATACCCAAAGAAGTGAGCAGCACCCTAAGTACCACCATGCAGCAGTCGGGAGAGGACTTTACTGGACTTTCAAAACAGTTTAGCACCAATTTTCAAAACAATTTGCAACCCTGTATAGTCAAGCCTTAAAGAACAAAAGACTGGATGTTATATTAAAGAAAGAAAATACTATTTAAAATTTACAGTAAGAATTACTAGTGGTTACCACCATACAGAATGTTTCAAAACACCACTTCATTACCAGTTGTGCACGATTATTTTTAATGGTTAACACATATGTTCTAAAATACTTCACTGTGCGCACATACGGTTATAAATAGATGTCAGTGTGACGCTCAGTTTCTGAAAAGCACACATCAAGGAGAACCGCCTTGCACATGGTTTTCGTAAAAATATATATATGATATATAAATTATAGTAATTCTAACTATAAATCAAAGTTGTTTCCTGTTCTTCCTCTTGTTTAGCGAGGCCACAGTGTGAATCGAGAACAGGTGAATAAGTGGAGATGATGGAGAGCAGAGTGGCAGAACACACCTGAGATCTGTTAAACACCAGCCATGATTAATAACAGTAGAGGGACGAGCTGATGTTAAGTGGCCAAAGTTCCTGCAGAATTTATAGCTCCTCACATGGTCTCCCATGGTCTTCCCCAGCTGTTTCGCACCTGGAAGTGGGCCGGGGAGAGAACTGCACATCTATCTCTGGGGCTGGGGCTTATGGGAGCCAGATGCTACGTGATGGAGACCTAAGAGAAGGTGAAGCACAAAATGCAGAACCGAACAGAACAGCTTTCTAAAGAGAAAGGGAACTAAAAACTACCCTAGAACACTATCCTGAATATAGCAAGCTACATTATTTATTACTCAGTTGTTTTTATTTTGTTACAATTAACTCTTTGTTATGTCTAATGATAATTAAGTTTTAGCATTCAAATAAATAGAGTTTACAAAACATTCCTATTTTAGTGGATGTATCATACAGGCAGATAGATATAGAGGATACTCCACGAACGTTCATTGAGAACTGTAGTTATTCCAATTGTGAAGATCACCAAATAACCGATGAGATCCCAAAGGACCTGAATGGCTTGTTTACAGCCATCATCGTGAGAGAAATAAGCATAGCACTCAATGAACCATCATGGAGTATACTGTTTAAATAGCAAGTATTCCATAGTGAGAAGAAAGTTTAAAAGTTTAAAAAGCTAAGTGTGATTGGACCAGTCACTCTGTATTTGAATTTTAATGGAATTTTAGTGTCCAAAATGAGATCTGGTACAAAAAAAAAAAAAAAAACCTCTTATTGATTGTTGATTACAAAATGGTTATACATACATACAATCATTCATATACTTGAAATGTCTAATATTTTGTACAACACTGGAATATATATATATATATATATATATATATATATATATATATATATATATATATATATATCCAGTGTTGTACAAAAATATTAGACATATATATATATATATATATATATATATATATATATATATATATATATATATATATATATATATATATATATATATATACATATAATTTTGTTCTGTTAATTATTGTAAGGTGACGTTGGTTTTATGTTGGGAAATATTTTTAAGAAAAATAAAAAACTGAAATATCTTGCTTGCATAAGTGTTCAACCCCCACACATTAATATTTGATAGAGCCACCTTTCGCTGCAATAACAGCTTTAAGTCTTTTGGGGTAAGTATGTACCAGCTTTGCACACAGTGTCGGAGTGATTTTGGCCCATTCTTCTTGGCAGATTTGCTCCAGGTTGTTCAGGTTGGTTGGACGACGCTTGTGGACCGCAATTTTCAAATAGTGCCACAGATTCTCAATGGGATTGAGATCAGGACTTTGACTGGGCCACTGTAGGACATTCACCTTTTTGTTCTTGAGCCACTCCAATGTTGCTTTGGCCTTGTGCTTGGGATCATTGTCCTGCTGAAAGGCGAATTTCCTCCCAAGCTTCAGTCTTTTAGCGGACTGAAGCAGGTTCTCTTGCAGTATTTGCCTGTATTTTGCTCCATCCATTCTTCCTTCAATTTTAACAAGATGCCCAGTCCCTGCTGATGAGAAGCATCCCCACAGCATGATGCTGCCACCACCATACTTCACTGTAGGGATGGTGTGTCTTGAGGCATGGGCAGTGTTAGGTTTGCACCACAAATAGCGCTTTGAGTTTTGGCAAAAAAGCTCTATCTTGGTCTCATCTGACCACAAAACCTTTTCCCACATCGCAGCTGGGTCACTCTCATGCTTTCTGGCAAACTCCAGACGTGCTTTCAGATGGTACTTTTTGAGTAACGGCTTCTTTCTTGCCACCCATACAGGCCAGTGTTATGCAGAGCTCTTGATATGGTTGACTGGTGCACCATTACGCCACTCCCAGCCACTGAACTCTGTAGCTCCTTCAAAGTGATTGTTGGCCTCTCTGTGGCTTCTCTCACAAGTCTCCTTCTTGTTTGAGCGCTGAGTTTTGAGGGACGGCCTTTTCTTGGCAGTGCCTGGGTGGTGTGATGCAGCTTCCATTTCCTGATTATTGATCCAACTGTGCTCACTGGGATATCCAAACACTTGGATATTATTTTGTACCCTTTCCCTAATCTATGCATTTGTATTACTTTATCTCTAACTTCTGTAGAATGCTCTTTGGTCTTCATTTTCCTTCAGATTCACAGCCTGACCAATGATCTTTCAACAGTGGGGTTTTTATCCAGAAAATGTGACAGCAACTTTAATGGTTCACAGGTGGAGGCCAATGGTAAGGTAATTGTGTCCTCGTTAGGGCAATGTCTTTCATCGGTGTAAACTGGGAGCTTCCACAGCACAGGGGTTGAATACTTATGCAAGCAAGATATTTCAGTTTTTTATTTTTCTTAAAAATATTTCTCAACATAAAACCAATGTCACCTTACAATAATTGATTTTGAGTTTCAATGTTTTAAAATAAAATATCAAACATCAAACAGAACGAAATTTCAATGTACCATTTGTAATTCAGTAATATGAGAGAATTGGTCAGGGGTCGGAATACTTTTGCAAGGCACTGTATATATATATATATATATATATATATATATATATATATATATATATATATATATATATATATATATATATATATATATATATATATATATATATATATATATATTTTTTTCAATATATCAAAATATATTATTATACCGCATGTGGCTTTATACATTTTACAAATATGTTTAAAAAAAAAACACAAAATATTTCATATAACGGAGGCAATGCATTTAAATTGTGTTTCATATTTAAATTCAAGGCAATCATCAATTGGAAAATAAACTATTCACCTGGAAGCCAATGGTGACCTTGTGGAGATGAGAAGTTCTTCACTTGCGTGTTGTGTCTATCCTGCAGGCTATCCACCTGGCTTCACCACCATCCCCCACCAAGGAACTGATGAAATATAAATGAATACAGAATAATGAATAACTGTGAGTCAGGTAATTCACTTGAGGGGTTCTGCAGACATAATAAACCATGAAAACTGTGGTGGAATGGTTTATAACAGTCAGCAGAAACCTTGAGTGAATTACTGGCTTGAGTGGGTACTGCAAGAGATTGGTAATAATCATTATCACAAAAAAAACCCCTCTAACCTCGGCTTACAGTGAGTGAGAGTGCTTTTAAATACAGAATAAAATTGTTATTTTACAATAGCTTGGGGTATATTCCCCAAGCCAGTTTCCTTTTGATTTAACATTTTATTACAGGGGTGAGTGAAGCCTGCAACCCCATAGTAAACACATTAGATATGAAGCTGTCAATTGATTTCTAATTAATGTAAAAACAAATATTGAAGAATAGTATTTCAAAAAAATGACTAGAATTAATTGTTGCATTACAGCAGAAATTATATTGGTATTTACAAAAAAAACATGGTTGTGGAAAACATAAAAGTAACATCTTCCAAAATCACATGTTTATAATATGCTGATACAATCATATAACTCGTCACACCATTACGGTGAAAGGTCATCAAGATTTCACTACGACCCAGAGAGTAACAGTACTGTTTTAGAGAAGAATCCTGCACTGCACATACTGTGGTGCAGTGGTATACTTTAGTAACATTTAATTACACAGAAAACACATTTGATGTCCATATGTTTAAATTAAAAATAAGCTGATGACAACTACTGTAGAGCAATTTCAGCCAAAGCTTTGAATACCCTTAAAGCAAATGCTGCATTGCAGGCAGTATTATTCAGAGCGGGAGCTGCAATTAATGAAACAGGACTGTCTGTACCAATACAATATAGCATATCATTTATTTATATGGGTGCAGAATAATAAAGTGTATCTCTTTGGAGTAGACTGACAGAGACTCAACTGCCAGATGTGAACCGGCTGACTCTTTAATATTCTTTTCTGTCATTCACTGGTTCCTAGTTAACAGGAAATATGTAATGAAACTCCAGAGCTTCATTTAGTGTCAACTTCCTGTTAGAAACTGGTAACCAGCTAATGCAGATCCAAAGACGTTACAGTACTATACTTGAATGTTAATTTGAAGGTCTGCTTGCTGGACCACTAACCAGCCTCATGGTGAGTGCATAGCTCTAACCCTGAGACAGTACGGCACACAATAACACTCATATCATTTTAACAAAAAGCAGTCCAATTTGTTCATCGATATAATTTTTGAATCATAGTATATAACATAAATACATTTAATTACAGTTTTTCTCGATTGCTAAATCAATATGAATGAAACTGTGGTCAAAGACACCAAACCAATAACTGCACAGCAGAAACAATAGCCTCTTTTCACAAAGATTGCAAAACTAAAACACGCTTTTGCAAAACACTTAACACAAATCTCTACATTTAGCACAAAATTCATGTGAGAGTTTCTTGTTTTTTCATTGAATCAATATGTTTGCTACTGAAAGCAATCAATTCCAATTGCATTCATTTATACTTCACATGTGCAAATGCAAATTGCTCAATTTTTCAATCATCTATCAGACCTTAATCATGAACAAAAGTGGCCACAGGTGAACTCTCAGTTGTGGGAGAGAAATGGAGAGGGAAGACAAGCTGGAGCTTGAAGAGGAAGAGGACGAGGAAGAGGACGAGGACGAGGACAAACACATAATCTATCAAATGAGTTACGAGCAACCATCGTTGATCAAGTAATCAACCATGGACTGACAATGAGAGAAGCTGGGCAGCGGGTGCAACCCAATCTCATCAGATCAATCGTTGCTTCAGTCATTAGTATCTTCAGGAATGAGAATAGGTGAGTGACCTTTGCAAAGTGTACACCTCTGTACTGTCTGTACTGTATTGTACTGTAAGCGCAAAGTATATTTGTAGGTGTAGTTTTGCTTTCATTCAATTGTATATTGTATTCCCATCTGTCAACATTCCATCCATTTTTGGAATTGAAAGAAAACCTCCTTCTGGTGGCAGAGGACGACTCTTCACAGAACAACAGGAGCCTGCAATTGTGGACCTGATCACTGCAAACAATGCCATCCGTCTACAAGACGTTCAGAGCAGGGTCATTCAGGACAATGATACATTTCCAAATATTAATCGTGTTCGTTTGGCAACTATTGACCGTGTCCTAAAGAGAAAACGAATTAAAACGAAACAAGTGTACAGGGTGCAATATGAGAGGAACACTGGTAGGGTTAAGGAGATGCGATTTCAGCATGCACAAGCAAGTCATGCACTGCATTCTTTACTGTACTATGCTGTAATATAAACATATATATATATATATATATATATATATATATATATATATATATATATATATATATATATACTGTAATGGTTAGACTAACAATATGGAGTGCACTGTAATCTTGATATTGTATAATCTGTGATACTCTTTTTTTTCAGAGAATACTGGAGCTTGATGCCAGCGTTGCTCCACATGAATACGTATTTGTAGATGAGGCTGGTTTCAATGTGACCAGAATAAGGAGACATGGACAAAATCTCATTGGTCATCGTGCCACAGTTGATGTCCTGGGTCAGCGTGGAGGAAATATAACCATGTGTGCTGCCATTTTTAGAAATGGTGCAATCTTCCATAATGCCACCATAGGCCCATATAACACAGCATGCCTGCTGGTGTTCCTAGATTCAATGTATGAAAGTCTTACCCCCCAGAAGAGAGAGTGCTGGAAGGGCCAGAGCTGACAAACTTTGTCATTGTATGGGACAATGTCAGCTTCCACCACTCTGCGCTTGTCCGAGGGTGGTTTGAAGCTCATGCACGCTTCTCAATGGTGTTCCTCCCACCCTACTCTCCCTTCCTGAACCCCATAGAGGAGTTTTTTTCCGCCTGGCACTAGAAATTGTATGACTGTAATCCCCATGAGCAGACAACACTTCACCAGGCCATGGAGGAGGCATCACATCACTGCAGATGCATGTCAAGGGTGGCTCTGCCATGCAAGGTGCTTTTTTATGAGATGAATGGCCAGAGAAAACATTCTCGGTGATGAGAACATGTGGCCTGACAGAAATCAGAGACTGGATGTTAAATACCTGTAAAATCCCTTTTTTGTTAAAAAAAAAAAGTTTGTTTTCTGTTGTAATTATAGCAAACCATGATTTTATGTACACGTTTTCAGTGATGACTGGGTCATCTGGGGCTAAGTCTACTGAAAAAAAAGATATACACTTATAGGTAACATGTATGGTCACATTACACAATTTCCGATAAAGGAAGAAGAGTAAACAGGCAGAAATGGTATGAGGATAAAATTAATAAAAGGGTCAAACATTTTGAATTTATTGCACCTTTGTGAAATGGTTGATAATGTGAGCTTTTCATTTCATGACAAATGTATTATTTTAATGTGAATATTTCATTTTGAGACACGTATTTTGAGATTTGAAAGCACTATTGCATTTTGCAAAGGATTTTTGAAGTTTTGCAAACCACAAGACCGTTTTGATTTGTGTGTTATCTGTTTTGGTAACATACAATATTGTTTCAGGAAATGTGTTTAAGCGATCGAGAAAAACTGTAGTCTGCAGAAGTAAACGGGAAGTCTCATCTAGCTTGGTTTATTGTTCACTCAATTCTACTCCCTTTGTAGTTAGTTTTCCAGTGTCATAAAATATCATGTGTGTGCCAAACGAAAGATCCCGGGATCACGCTGGGGCCCTGGAGTAAAGCAGTCTGAAAATGTGAATAGCAATAACGAGAACGAGCAGCACAAATGTACATAATTGTAGGTGCAATTGCAACCGGATATAGAGAACACTTATAATCACATCTTAAATATCTCAAAGAAGATTTATTTCTTACAATAGTTCCAGATTTAGTTCAGGTGAAATGTTGTTTTGTAGCTGAAAAAACAAGGTTTGATTGAAAATAGTAATAAAACATGCTCAATCGGTCCATTGCTAGCAAGCTAATTACCGGCTCGGATGTTAAGCATCTTTAGCTTTGCCTTAGGCCTGACACTAGCTTTACCCAGCCATTAACTGCCAGATAATGGACCAAACTATTAGACATTATTACTTAAATATGAACTTTGTCAATTTCAAACAAATGCCGGCAGATCTAGAGGGCATAGCTAGAAGTATCATTGATCTGCCTTGTTATGTTTTTGAGAGCGTACACATGTTTTTGATAAAATTACATGTGTTTTCAATCATCGCAATCTCTTTGGAGTAACTGTGGGGACAGGCTCTGTGACTAAATTACATCTTATTCAGCTGCATTTTTCAATCTAACAGAATATTGTAATCAAGGTACGGTCCTTATAACTTCTCTATAGCATACATCCATGATCACATGTGAATAATGCGTGTTATCTCATGAGAAGCATATATAGTAAGCATGGGGTCATTCCACATGGGTTGCACATAGTTGCTTTTCTCCAGTACGCAAGTAATAAAGAAACCAGGGAGATACCAAACCATATAAACTATTGATTTTTAAACCTCCAATTATGACTGGCTTCATTACTTTATTCAGCATCATCAGCTGAGTGTGTGTGTGTGTGTGTGTGTGTGTGTGTGTGTGTGTGTGTGTGTGTGTGTGTGTGTGTGTGTGTGTGTGTGTGTGTGTGTGTGTGTGTGTGTGTGTGTGGGTGTGTGTGTGTGTGTGTGTGTGTGTGTGTGTGTGTGTGTGTGTGTGTGTGTGTGTGTGTGTGTGTGTGTGTGTGTGTGTGTGTGTGTGTGTGAGGAAGGGAGTGTGTGTGTGTGTGTGTGTGTGTGGGTGTGTGTGTGTGTGTGTGTGAGTGTGTGTGTGTGTGTGTGTGAGGAAGGGTGTGTGTGTGTGTGTGTGTGTGAGGAAGTGTGTGTGTGTGTGTGTGAGGAAGGGAGTGTGTGTGTGTGTGTGTGTGAGGAAGGGTGTGTGTGTGTGTGTGTGTGTGTGTGTGTGTGTGTGTGTGAGGAAGGGAGTGTGTGTGTGTGTGTGTGTGTGAGGAAGGGAGTGTGTGTGTGTGTGTGTGTGTGAGGAAGGGATGTGTGTGTGTGTGTGTGTGTGAGGAAGGAGTGTGTGTGTGTGTGTGTGTGAGGAAGGGAGTGTGTGTGTGTGTGTGAGGAAGGGAGTGTGTGTGTGTGTGAGGAAGGGAGTGTGTGTGTGTGTGAGGAAGGGAGTGTGTGTGTGTGTGTGAGGAAGGGTGTGTGTGTGTGTGTGTGTGAGGAAGGGAGTGTGTGTGTGTGTGTGTGAGGAAGGGTGTGTGTGTGTGTGTGTGTGTGTGTGTGTGTGTGAGGAAGGGAGTGTGTGTGTGTGTGTGTGTGAGGAAGTGTGTGTGTGTGTGTGTGTGTGTGTGTGTGTGTGTGTGTGTGTGTGTGTGTGAGGAAGGGAGTGTGTGTGTGTGTGTGTGTGTGTGAGTGTGTGTGTGTGTGTGTGTGTGTGTGTGTGTGTGTGTGAGGAAGGGTGTGTGTGTGTGTGTGTGTGTGTGTGTGTGTGAGGAAGAGTGTGTGTGTGTGTGTGTGTGTGTGTGTGAGGAAGGTGTGTGTGTGTGTGTGTGTGTGTGAGGAAGAGTGTGTGTGTGTGTGTGTGAGGAAGGAGTGTGTGTGTGTGTGTGTGGAGGAAGTGTGTGTGTGTGTGTGTGTGAGGAAGGGAGTGTGTGTGTGTGTGTGTGTGTGTGTGTGTGTGAGGAAGGAGTGTGTGTGTGTGTGTGTGTGTGTGTGTGAGGAAGGTGTGTGTGTGTGTGTGTGTGTGTGTGTGTGTGTGTGTGAGGAAGGGAGTGTGTGTGTGTGTGTGTGTGTGAGGAAGGGAGTGTGTGTGTGTGTGTGTGTGTGAGGAAGGGAGTGTGTGTGTGTGTGTGTGTGTGAGGAAGGGAGTGTGTGTGTGTGTGTGTGTGTGAGGAAGGTGTGTGTGTGTGTGTGTGTGAGGAAGGAGTGTGTGTGTGTGTGTGTGTGAGGAAGGGAGTGTGTGTGTGTGTGTGAGGAAGGGAGTGTGTGTGTGTGTGTGTGTGAGGAAGGGAGTGTGTGTGTGTGTGTGTGTGAGGAGGGAGTGTGTGTGTGTGTGTGTGTGAGGAAGGGATGTGTGTGTGTGTGTGTGTGTGTGTGTGTGTGTGTGTGAGAAGGAGTGTGTGTGTGTGTGTGTGTGAGGAAGGGAGTGTGTGTGTGTGTGTGTGTGTGTGTGTGAGGGGGGTCTTTTGTCGCTAACAGAAAAGGTTAACAGGGATTCCTGTGCAAAAAAAGTCCCTAAGAAATGTGTTCAGTCAGACACAGTTAACACTGCATATGTTGTTTTCTTTCCTTTTTATCTTCCACACATGATTATATGTGCCACCACGTCTGAAGGCTGTTCAGATCCTATTCAGAATACACAGCGTCTACAAAATAGAGTGGCAGATGGGATTCCTGGCACAGCTGCCTTGAAAAAATAATACTTCAGACATAATAGTAATCAGTAATCACTTTTGAGATGTATCAGGGAAAATTGAGAGCATTTAAAAGGCTGCCCAATCAATGATGATTATGGTACCTTAAGGTTACACATTGAGCACAATGGCTGTTCTGAGTAAAGTCTACTCATTTTGTTATTACCATTTTTAAACCTTATGCACAGAGAAAGCATTGCATCAAAAACTGTAAATCATCATTTTTATCCAAGCTTGAGTGACAATAATCCTCTCCTCTCTGTGTTTTTCCAGTGTTTACAGCCACCTGCTATCTACGAAACATCACTCTTTTTCAAATATGAAAACAACAGCATATATAAAAAACAGAATATTGCTATTTTCTGGAAGGAAACCATTTTATCAACCAGAGAACAACATGTGCTATTTATTCTAATCTGACACTCCATTACAGTTTTTTTCAGTTGGTAAAATCAAGTTTATGAAATCATTGGCACAATTTTCAAAACTCTTAACACAAGAACCAAAACCACTAACTTTAGTGGCAGAAGTCTGTTAAACACGCAAAACCTTGAGTTTTGAATTCTGTTTAGTTAATCCATTTTGCAAAACAACATAGTTGGCTCCAAACCAGAATTTATTAATGAAATACCATCACATCATTAGTTTAGTCATTGAAACAAAAGAAAATAACAGCATTATTGCTTAATCATTTGAACAAACAGTGAACCCAAGAACAATAAACTCATGATACATTTGTCAAAAGACATTTTCATCATTGAAGAGGAGCCCAAAATCTGCAAACAGAAATGAATACAAATGAATTATTTAAACATAAACCATACCAGGTGACTCAGGTACATTTCGCCTCTCATGTACATTTGGTCACAAGTTCTCATCGACATCACAAAAAATGTTTTCGTTTGCCATGCACCTGGGAAAAAACCTTCTTGCGTGCCGAATCCACACCTGACATTGTTCTTGGGTAATGTCATGGCATGCAGCATCCATGGCCTGCAGAAGGGTGGCGTGCTGATAAGGTTGATGATTGTAAACCCTAAACCTCCAAGCAGAGAAGAACTCCTCAATAGGATTGAGGAAAGGCGGGTATGGTGGCAGGTACATTACAATGAATTGCTGCTGATGGAAGCTAACACTGTCCCACACAGTGACATATGTGACCTTCTGATCAGCTTGAACAGGGTTAGTGTGCAGCTCATCTAGAAAATTCAGTAGATGTGTGGAATTGTACGACCCAAGTAACGGCCTATGGGCCACCACACTATCATCGGAAATGGCAGCACACATGGTGATGTTGCTCCCACGCCATCGTCTGAAATGGCAGCACACTTGGTGATTTTGCTCCCACGCTGCCCTGGGACTTGAGTTGTCGCACACTGGCCGATGATATTCCTGCCTCGTCTTCGTGGTTTGGCCAAGTTGAAGCCAGCCTCATCAACAAAAATGTATTTGTGCCGATTGACGTTCACATCCAGCTCCATTACCTTCTGAAAATAGAGATGCACAGTTGGGTTTACTTATCCATATCAACTCACAGTACTACCACAGTATTACAGTATCTGTTCCAAACATAAAACATTACTGTACCTGTGTATGCACTTCTATTGCAGTATACTGAGGCATGAATATAGTGTTCTTACCTGAACGTACTCTGCTCGCAGTTGCTTCACTCTGGGACTATTTCTTTCAAAAGGCACCAAGTAAATTTTTTTCATAGTTACTTGGTTTCTTTGTAGAATACGAACAATTATAGGTAGACTGATGGTGTTCACGCCTTCGAAAACATTGTTGTCTTCAACAATGCGTCGCTGGATTTCGATGAGGCGAATATTATTTTTTCATGGACCATCTCAACTACAGTCATCTCCAGTTGATCAGGGAGTAATCAACTGCAGCCACCACTGCATGCCTTTTTTCTCAATTCTGGAAACAAAGCACTCAATGCATGCTGTGGTTATTCTTTACTCTACTGCATGTTCTATACACTTACCGGTTCTCTGTGTGGAGCGTCCGGATGATAGAGGCTACTGTTGACCTTTTCAGATTAGGTCGGACAATCAACCCAGCTGCTCTCGTTGATGAAACGGTCAGCAACTTGCTCTGATTTCATTCGACACGGTAGCTCTTTTTGGTCATACTTCATCTCGTCTTCCTTGACGTTGCAGCTGTCCCTGTCCCTGTCCTCGACCGCGACTGCGACAGCGCCCTCTCTCTCGCTCTCGCCCTCGCCCTCGCCCTTGCCTAGCATCTTGTTCTGCAGCCTGCTCCAATGTGTCACAAACTGCATGCAGTCTACACAGCCTTTTATATGGTGTTGGGATGATTGTCAAGTAATTCTACTTGCATTTATTGCTTTATATATATATATATATATATATATATATATATATATATATATATATATATATAGATATAGATAGGTTTACATATATATATATATATATATATATATATAGATAGGGTTTACATATATATATATATATATATATATATATATATATATATATATAGATAGGGTTTACATGATTTCCATTACATGAGAGTAGATGTTAAAACTTCATGCTGATTTGAACTTGGCTCTCGCCAAGATAAGCACCAACTAAGACGTAGCTTCACAGTAAACTAATGTGATCCATATGTGTCTCCATCCATTTGCGCTTCCTTCCATATGATGATGTAGATATCCTTCTGTCTGGTGTTGATGGCTGAAGTGTAATGCTGGCTCCAGGGATCAGCTTATTTTGCCTCCCTAGCGCATCAGCACACACAGCGGCTGCGATGCTGGCTCGGGGATCAACCATAGTGCGGTCTCCCCAGCGCATCAGCATGACAACCGTCTGGATTGAGCTAAGTAGGGTACATCTCTGGGGTCTTCAAGTGGGCACCTTCCATCCTCGGTGTTTCGTCGACTAGCCCACGACACCTCAAGAGGGCTCGACGGTGATTCTGGCGTCCCAGCATCACCCCCTCCATCCCCACTCAACTCAGCCCAGCTTACTTACCTGTATATCAGCCTTTCTTTCTTTCTATTGTGCTTGAGATCCCCAGCCAGAATCTTTCCGTCTCAACCACAGCCAGTTGCTGCTCCTCTCTGCTGCTTCAGATAAGTTCTTCACTGTGCGACGCAACTCTTGGCCATTGAATCCGACATCTCTGAGAAACCGGGTTGTAGAGTGTGCCACAAATCCTCGACATCCCACTTCCACTGGGTAAACCCAGACTCTCCATCCTCGCTGTTCGCTTCAGTGGCTAGTTGAGCATACCGCAGTTTCTTCCTCTCATACGCCTCATCTACAGCATCCTCCCATGGCACTGTTAACTCCACCAGGTGAACAAGGCGTGCTGATCCAGACCACAAGACAATATCTGGTCGAAGGTTTGTGGTGGCAATCTCAGGTGGAAAAATAAGCCGTTGACCAACATCCGCCAGCATTTTCCAGTCTCTAGCAGCTTCCAGTTGTCCTGGGCGAGGATTGGTTTTAACACCTTTTCTTGGTGGTTGCTCTCCTGGGCGGAGGAATGTTGTCTTTTGTGTGTAATGTTTTGATGGAACAGGTGGCAACTTATTGGTCATGTTACGCTTGTCTTCCAATGCTAAGGCCAAACATCGCAGCACCTGGTCATGGCGCCAAGTAAACCGTCCTTGGCTAAGAGCCACCTTACATCCTGTCAAAATGTGCCTTAATGTTGCAGGTGATGAACACAAAGGACATGAGGGATCCTCTCCTACCCAGAGGTTTAGGTTCTGTGGTGATGGGAGAACATCATATGTTGACCTTATAAGGAAACTGATCCTGCTCTGTTCCATTGACCATAGGTCTTGCCAGCCAATCTTGCGTTGTTCCACACTCTCCCATCTCATCCATTCTCCCTGCTTGCCCTGGGAAATGGCCTTTATACACCTCATCCTCTCCTCCTGCTTTTGCACCTCGTTGACTACAAGCTTCCTCCGTTCGCTGGGGCTGCCTTGTGCCATGTAGGAGGAGCTGAACTGAGACCAAGACCCCCTCTTCCATGCTGAACTTGCCCCATGATATCACCAATTCGAAGGGCAGCCTTTGCATCCTCCACAGCTTTCTTTGCCACCCACTTTCTTCCAGTTTTCAACACAGGTGCTGCCTCCCTTACGCATTTGTCGCGTGACTCTACTAATGTCATTTCCAGTCGGACCTTGGCGCACTTAAACTCCTCGGTTAGAGCGGAGACAGGTAGCTGCAGTATTCCTTTACCATAAAGTCCCACTCTGCTGAGGCAGCGTGGAACTCCCAACCATTTCCTGATGTGTGAACTGATTAAAGCTTCCAGCTTCTCTACTGTTGTCAAAGAAACCTCGTACACAGTCAGTGGCCACAGCAGCCGTGGCAGTAGGCCAAACTGAAAGCACCAGAGTTTTAGTTTGCCTGGTAAAGCGCTGCTGTCTATGCTCTTCAACCCTTCCACAGCTTGTTGTCTAACTTCTCCCACACGAACTGTGTCCTTTAGATCCCGTCGTACCATCTCCCAAGGCTCTTCACTGGCTTCTCAGACACTGTTGGTATTGCCTCACCATTAATGAAGAACGTTTTATCTACTACTTTACCTTTAATTATAGAGATGCTCCTTGATTTAGTGGGCTTGAATTGCATTCGTGCCCATTCAATGTTATTGGTTAATTTGCCCAATAACCGATTAGTGCAGGCTACTGTTGTAGTCATGGTTGTCATGTCATCCATGTATGCTCGAATTGGTGGTAGTCGCATTCCAGAAGCCAAGCGCTCTCCTCCCACTACCCATTTTGATGCCCTAATGATTACTTCCATTGCCATGGTAAAAGCCAGTGGAGAAATGGTGCATCCTGCCATTATTCCAACTTCTAGGCATTGCCATGTAGTGCTGAATTCTGAAGTTGAGAAACTAAATTGCAAATCTCCAAAGTAGGCTTTGACTAGATTTGTTATTGTCATTGGTACACTGAAAAAATCAAATGCTGCCCAAAGAAGTTCATGTGGCACTGAACCATATGCATTAGCCAAATCCAGGAATGTCACATGGAGCTCCTTCCTCTCCTTTTTAGCTGATTGAATTTGTTGCCAGATCACATTGATGTGTTCTAAGCATCCTGGGAAACCTGGAATGCCCGCTTTTTGTATTGAAGTGTCAATGAAGCAGTTCTTTAATAGGTAAGTTGACAATCTCTGAGCAATAATGCTGAAGAAAATCTTGCCTTCTACGTTTAATAGGAAATAGGGCGAAACTGACTGATGCTGCTAGAATCTTTTTCTTTAGGTATAAAGACTCCACCTGCTCGGCGCCATGCTCTTGGTACAACCTGTTTTTCCCATGCTACTTTCATCAGTTTCCACAGGATTAGTAGAACTCCTGAAGCGCTCTTGTACACTCTGTACGGAACTCCATTAGGCCCTGGAGATGATGAAGCCCTTGCTTTTTCACAGCTTGCTCTACTTCTTTCCACTTAGGTGCACAGTCCTCCATTTGGTATTCTGGTGGATTGATAGGTGGGATGTCTGAAGGAATTGACATAGGCTCCTGCCTTTTGAATCTGTATCGTTTCCTCCAAATATCTCTCCAACTCAAACTTAGATGCTTTTAGTGTGCCATTCTTCTCACTGGTGAATAACTTCTTTACAAATTTGAATGGGTCTTTATAAAAGTTAGTTCTCGTGACGCTCCTTCTTTTTGTAGCGTTTCCGTAGGGCTCAGCTCTGCGCAATGTTGCAAGCTTATGTTTTATGACCCTTTGTAAGAGATTGAGTCCCTCCTTCTGACTTTCTTCTGCTCTTCTCCATTGCTTCCTCAGCTGTCTCCTTTCTCTAACTAAGCGTTCAATCTCCTGCTGCCGTCTAGACTTTCCAGGAATAGTTTGTACTTTTTCCTTCCTTTTTTCAACTCCAAACCTCTCGCTTCCATATCGTAGATGATGTCCCCAAATTTATCCAGTTTCTTTTCAACTGTTCCACTTAACCTTTCCAATGCAAAGCAGAGATCTGTGTTTACTGTGTCCCATGCAGTTTTCTCACAAGCTCTTGGCCATTTAACTCCAGGCTTGTGCCCGTTGAGGTTCTTTTCTCTCTTACGCTGGTTTGTCTGCCGGGTTCACAAGGATCATTAGGTTCATCACTAACTGTGTCCATGCAAGTCCTCCTCACATCTATGACAGGGGTGCTGATATCCTGCGAACTGTGGTTTGCTTCCTGTCGCTGGATTTCATTCGACTGACTTGACTGACTTCGTAAGAAGTACTGATCAATGCGAGGCCCTTGTCCCTTCTCCCTCAAGCATTTCATTCTCCCTTGATGAATCTTCAAACCCCTGACTGTTGTCGCCTTGCTCCAGCCGCAGACACAAACCTGGAGTTCCATGTCTTTGCTAACTGCAGATCTTGAACTAGTCTTTTGTGAAGTACTCTCTATACTCATATCCGTTTCCGTTCCTAAGTCCTTAACCGTGTTGTCCAACGTTGAGTCATCTTCGCCCCGCTCTCGCAGACTCTAGGGGTATTTTCCTGTTTAATTTCTTTGAAGCCTTGGCGGTGTCTCCAGCATCCTGTAAACACAGAGCTGGATACTGCCGACAAGGGTAGCTAACCCTTGCCAGCCCCAATGGGGTCTCTTTCCTCCAGTCAGCTGTCTCTCCAGGCTGTCACGAGGTCTTTCCCTTGTTGCCAGCTGCACTATTCACAGCAGTCACTGGACGTATCCAGATCTTCATGATTTCCATTACATGAGAGTAGATGTTAAAACTTCATGCTGATTTGAACTTGGCTCTCGCCAAGATAAGCACCAACTAAGACGTAGCTTCACAGTAAACTAATGTGATCCATATGTGTCTCCATCCATTTGCGCTTCCTTCCATATGATGATGTAGATATCCTTCTGTCTGGTGTTGATGGCTGAAGTGTAATGCTGGCTCCAGGGATCAGCTTATTTTGCCTCCCTAAGCATCAGCACACACAACGGCTGCGATGCTGGCTCCGGGGATCAACCATAGTGCGGTCTCCCCAGCGCATCAGCATGACAACCGTCTGGATTGAGCTAAGTAGGGTACATCTCTGGGGTCTTCAAGTGGGCATATATATATATATATATAAGGCCAGAGGTCCATGTCTGCCATGCAGCTGGGAATTATTGTAAGCCTTAATCTGGTTTCTATTACCATTTAAGATTTACTTTCCTGAAAATAGGCAACTGTTTCTCAAACACAAAAAGCAGTGCTTGTTTCTGAGAATAACTGTTTTCAAGTAATAATAAAAAATAAAAAAACAGGGTACTGCAACTTACAAGCACGTACCAATTACCTAAGATGTTTGCCTTCAACGGCTGTGGCCACTGACATCTCCCTTGGGCCAAGAGTAAGAAAATGACCTGAGGCGTCATCGTGCTTTTTTAGGTCTTCTGTAAACTTGTGCAGATTAAGGAATTGTTCATTTTTAACCTACATGTAGAAGCCCTGGAGCAAAATCACAACAAAACTGATGCTACATATGGCTCACTGTCTTGAGGTCACTTGTCATAATAAAACAGACTTTAATTAAACAAATCCATGTCTTGCACATTAGATTTAAGAAAGAAAAAAAATGGTATGGATTTATAATTGGACCCAGATTATTCACTAAATACTACAAACAATAGACATATGTAAGAAAATAATAATAATAATAATAATAATAATAATAATAATAATAATAATAATAATAATAATAATAATAATAATAATAATAATAATAGTCAACTGATGTACTTACTGGTGTTCATCTGATCAGATTTATGATAATAAATCCAATAGCATTAACATGTATATTTGTATTAGGATAACTAAAAACAAGAAGTAGATCACACAGTCAAAACTGGAAGAAGCTTTTAGTATGGATGTCTTTAAAAGAGTATCTTCTTTTTAAAATGGAGAAGAGAAGAAGTACCAGTACTTGTGTTTTACATTGTTAATCAGCCTTTAACAATATAACAGGAAACAGCAGTACATGTATCATAACCTGAACTGCTCCAGACTCCAAGTCAAAAGAAACTACTGGAATACGTTTGTTTTGAAAACAGCCATTACCATCAGGCATCCTGATCTGATTTTTTCAAAACCTGGCAGAATTGATTTTAGATGAAATATGGTTCTGCACGGGAAATTCAAAAACAAACAATCTCTGAGGAAAATCACAACCAAACGGAGGCTTTAATCCCACTTTCTTTAGTCAATGGTTTATGTTTGCATTACTCAAGCAGAACCGTCATGTTTCAGTGTGGGACTGGGACTGGGTTGAAATTTAAGTTATGCTGCCGCTATCCTTATAGTTGCTTTAAAGAAGAACCAAATAATTCAAACAACATTGTAATAAACATAATTTATAATTTGGACAATTTAGCAGTTTTAATATAACATGCCAAATAGCTTTATAACATAATTTATTTTATATTATTTAAAGGTTATTAAAAAAATTAAAAAAAAATACTCCAATGTGTGATTTCACTTTGTGAGGCGCACTGTACCCACTTGCCCCCTTTGGGTATGTCGGTTACCCAGTCATCCTCATTCGTGCAGTAACTCAAGTGCCCACTGAACATTCAAGTACCCTGTATCTATACTGTATATTTTATTACATTTAATAAGAGCCATTTCCAGTGATTGCTAATATCATAAAATAATAAGAGGTCGTGAAAAAAAGAAACCTATTGTCTTTTTTTTTCAAATATTCTTTGCCTACTGTAAAAGGGTCAATTAAATATTACCGCTGCATTATAACTTGAATATGTTAACCACAGTTTGTGTTTGTGTAGATTAATCACAGTCTGACAAGATTCCTAAAATAATAATAATAATTAAAAAAAACCCTGAATTTTATAAACTCTTTATATCCTGGAATGCTGGATTGTAATATCTTACGACAAGCTTAGGAAGTTTCCCAGATTTAAAACAAATGTCCCTTTGAGCTTTTCTGTAGTGTTATTTGGCTGTTTCTATAGGATTAAACATCTATGACATGAAATATGAATGCCTCAGTCATTTTAATGGCATTAATGCAGAATAAATATCAATTGCAGATGGTTCCTCTCTCTCATTCTGCAATAAAGAAAGTGATTTATATGTTGTCAGCTGTGGAGTAAAGTCACCGCTGCAATGACTTTCTGTATTGGATTTTGTACTCTCTGGAGAACGGAAGTGCAGTGGTACAGAACCTCCCCTTTCTTTTCATCCCTTACCTGAGGTACTTGAACTTTTCAGTCCCTTCGCCAAGGGAGAAATACATCACAGTGTTATAGAATTATAGATACAGTACAATGAACTCCGGCATTCACAATTCTGTAACCAGAAGACAGACAGGGGGCGCTGTTTAACATTTTGTGATTGATTCACTTAAGTCTGTTTTATTCGCAAGCACTGCTGTGTTTTAGAGTGCTATTATTAAAACTTTTTTTTTTAAAATGACCCCGTAATGCAGTATACTCAAGATTAAAACTTGGCTTGTGTTAAACAGCAGAACTTGACATTATAGTAGAGTAGAACTATATGCCGACTATGAATTATCCAAACTTTTCTGACACAGATATATTGTTTTTATTTACCTATATGCAAAATATTTTTTCAACATTATACTCTACATGCTCTATGTACAGTGTGACACATTTCTTAGGAATTCTACCTTTTAACCAATTAAGACCCATACATAACAATTTTAACAAATTAAAATCCCTGGGCTTTTGTTTCAGCTATCTAAATATACCCTGCTGACTGTGAATTGTATCCTTCTATATATATTTCAAATCTTTAATAGAGTAACATAATTATTCATTCTGCAAGCAATTCTTAGTAATTAAAAGTAATTACATGTAATTATTACTAATTTTAAATTTTCTTTGCTTTAGAAATGTCCACCAAGTTATATAGAATTTTTTTTATTGATTTTCAGTAATTAATCGCTAATATAGATGCAATATAAGTAAACAACAACAACAAAAAACACACATTTAGAGAAATTACATTTTCATAATTTGTTAGTACCAGTAGGCCCCTGTAAAAACGGATTAGTCAAAACAGAAGCTCTATAGGATTCAATCACGGTTCAATTGAATTCACTTTCTTACTGTGGGTTTGTTTCAGGAGTAGATATTAGAAGTCATCCAAGGAGGAGAGATAACCAAGGTTTTATTCATTTGAAATAAACTGCTGCTTCTTGGTAGCAGATTGCAGCTAGACAATTGAAGTTAGTTTGAACTATGAAGTGATTAAGTAGCAAGAAGCAGCATCAACTCGTCATCTACAGAGTTTGAAATCTGTGCATATTCCCAATTAACTGCAGTATGAAATATAAGCAAATAAACAAAGCATCTTCACAGAAGAAAATGGGAGCTCAGTGGTAATATTTCTAGTATTAATAAGAGGTTAGAAATGTATTTTAAAATGCCTTTATTTAAATGCTTACAAGGTCTTGAAAATGAAAGCCTAGGATAGCAGCGTCTTAACCACTATTCAAAAATAAAAGGGGGATCATCTCCATTGAAGCTTTTAACCTCATTTCCATGATGGCATTGTATCACACAACCCTGCTCATTACGCTGATATCTAAGCCTATAAACACAAAAAAGGGAAGCAATGTCTTAGCGCACTCAGCAACAACTCCTACAGTTTTAAATATCCCTTGTTCAATATGGAAGGCCTCAAGATACGTTTTAAATCAGGTTGGGTAGATGTATGCATTTTGCATTACTTATTTTGACACCTGGACACCACAAATGTCACCATTTTTGCATCGCCTTTGCTTATCATGTGAATAACATCTGGACAGGAGCCACCTATTGTCACTTAAAAGGTGCCAATGCATTATGCATTATATATTTTTAGGCTATCATGTAGTTTTCAAATGGCTTATTTGTAACAAAAGGCTGTTTTATATTATTGGAAGAAACAGTGTGTATGAGATGTTTTTGTCTCTCCCACGTACCTTGAACCTGCTAGGATAGCACTCAGTTACATTTAATTGAAATAACAGGAGTCGATGGATAGTCAGTGGCAGAATGGAGGCAACAATAGCAAACACCTTCTTCAAGGACATTCTTACAAAAACAAGATCTCTTGAACCTGAAACAGATGTTAAACTACTTGAGGCTGAGACACTGGAGGCGCATTATGTTCAATGAAATAGTGTATCCAGCTGCTGCTACCTGGAAGGCCTTCGACATCTTTTGTTCTTTATCTGGAGTGGATTTTACGACCCAGAAGTGTTCCCAAGCTTCAAGATGACCACAAATCTAATGTGACAAAACTGAGAGGTAAAGTTTTTGTGGTCCTCTGTTAAGGACATTAAATCTCATGTATTGTGTTGACATTCTCTGAACCCATTCTTCAATGCCAAGCACAGTACTTAACATTTCAGAGTACTTAATATAGAAGGATGTTAAAATATTCGTATTTTACCTCTATGTATTGTTTGCTGCAAGGTACAAACAACCTTAAACAATAACAGTAACATTGCTGATTGCTGTCTCTTAAAAGCATTAATTCATATCTATTTTTTTAATTTTAAAGTTTAGACTAAGAGGCTAGCTTACCCCACCATACTGTGTACAGTTATTACATTTCTATTTAGACAAGTTGGTGCATTAGACAAAAAAATGAACAGCAAGTGTTTAATTTATTTGAAAACATATTGGATAGCTACAGTATGTAGCCATGTCTACATTGACCCTTTATTATGTGCATCATAAATAAGTATTTAATCATTATGCAATTACCCATTTATCAGAGTTCAATTAAAAATCAATTGAAAATAGAGTTTACATCCATGCTTGTTAGGGGAACAATCTGTACAAAACAAAGGGGCAACACGGAATGTATTTAAACTGTTAACATTTACATTGAAAAACTAAGCAAAAATATATAAATGCTCCTCCAAAAACATATGAATGCTCCTCCAAAACATATGAATGCTCCTCCAAAAAACATATGAACCGATCATCAGTCATTGAGGAAGGTTACGGTGATCTGTTTTTACAGTATTTCACCAATGATTCCCATCTCAAATGTTATGTATATTACAGTCAGCACTCGAATATATGACACTCAGATACACGTCAGTCGCGTTTTACTGTCCTTCTATTAAGAAACACATCAATCCAATGATACCATTTTCATTTTAGAAACTACAAAGGAAAAAAAAATGTCTCCAGCTCCAAGACATGAGAAGAGCATGAATATTTTATGTCAGCTTGGGTTTTAATGCTCCCAAAGACCCTAATTGTTGTTGCCAGTGGTCCCAAAGAGCACATCTTTTACATTAGAAAAGCTCACAATGAAAAAATCAAATGCTATTTAGAGCACAACAGGCAAAATGTATTAAGGTCTGCAAGAAAACGCACCATTTTTTAGTGTAAGAAAAATAAAACTGTTCATGACACATGACTCGTAACAAACAATGTAGACACACCTTTGAGTCCTTAAATTAGCATTTTACATTGTTTGTTAAACAACACATACAGGTTGATGTATGTGTAACACACGGTTACTCGAGCTGTCTGTCTACAGTAGGTGTCTGTCTTTCTGAATCACTACTGTGCAAATTATATTTTGATGCCATTTGTAAATGTCCTGTGTTTTTGTTCATTAAGTGTTTTTTGTTGTTGTTGTTTCACAATCATTACACGTCCTGTTTGCAGAGAGTATGTCCTTTCTTTTTATTTATGTTTTTAATTATAGATGTGTGTATTGTGGTTGAAACCCTATAGCTATGTAACCTTTTCTTCTTGACATACCTGGGGGAACATTCCAGGCAGAACAAACGGGAGTAAGGGGTTATCTACAAATGACCAATCTAAGGGTAAAAAATAGGTTTCAAAGAAAAATAGGATTACTTGTTCTTTTTTCCATTGATTCTCATAAGCAGATTTCTTGTTAGGGAAAGATGATCATTCCATCCAAGGTAAAAGTAAAGACAAGTAAAATCAACTGAACCATAAACAGGAAGTAGTTGTTGATGTTTATTTATCTATTACAATACAATGAGTGTGTCTATGAAATCTATTTAACATTGAAATTTAGTGGGCTCATGAATGGCAGTGGTTTATTATATCCACCACAAGCCCTTTTATATGGTTCTTCCCTAGTTTACTCCCAACTGCCAATTCTGCCACACCATTCCTGTTCATTACTTGGATCACACCTCAACCGTCCATCATAGAGCCCATCCTTACATAACCATAACTCAGCACAAATGGAAAGGACTGATGGCACATTTCCATCTGCAACATGAAACCATTCTGTACAACTCATCTTGTATCATTATCATGGGTCTGCCACAGGTTCTATCTGCAGTTCAATCTGCAGCCAGATGTTGCACAAAGTTCAGTGTGTCAGTATCATATTTGTATTTATTTCCCATGCATACATTTCTTTACCTAGTTTCATGTAGTATCATTAATTAGCTGCCATCTGTAGGATGTGTGGTCCAGTGGTTAAAGAAAATGGCTTATAGCCAGGAGGTCCCTGGTTCAAATCCCACCTCAGCCACTGACTCATTGTGTGACCCTGAGCAAGTCACTTAACCTCCTTGTGCTCCATCTTTCGGGTGAGACGTAATTGTAAGTGACTCTGCAGCTGATGCATAGTTCACACACCCTAGGCTCTGTAAGTCGCCTTGGATAAAGGCATCTGCTAAATAAACAAATAATAATAATCTGTCTTTCTAACAGGTGTGTTTGTTTTTCTTCAGTTCTGTCTTTAGTAGCTGCCTTCAATAGTGTACTTACAGTAACAATGAGCGTTCATCATGTTGCTTTCTCCATCAGAGTGCGTTTGAGAGACTATTATCTGGCAGGCCACAAGCATAGCTAGACCTGACAGTCCCAGTTCAAACTAGTTTGATTTCAGTGTGTTGGACCGATTTCAAATCAGTCCCAGACTCCCAGTGAAACAATGCCTTCATCTTTAGCTGGGAAGTGGGACCCCCCACACACACACAATGACTAATAACATACCAGTGCAGATCAGCATTATCTTACGACAGCCAGCCAGGAAAACGAGCTAAGCGAAACTGTCACAAAGGTTTGCTTATTAACACCTTACTTACTGGGATGACTTTGTAAATGATACCTGTGGACATCAAATATTTCCTTTTGTATTACCAATGTTGTGCAATGTTTGATGAAATAGCCCCCTATGAATTTCAGATCAAACATACAGGCAGATTTTAGTTCAAAATGAAAACCTTCCAACAGCCCTGCTCCCTGACACTGCTCCATTTTAAATCTCTGCTACTTCTTGTCTTCCTAACTCTTTAAGGAAAGCTAGAAAATATCTATTATTTAATGTGGATATGTCCAAATGCTAATTAACAAGATAAAGCATAGTCACAGATTTGTGACAAAATGGACGGTTCAATTACTTTTGTTAATCAACCCAATTATCACTTGGACCGCATAAAAAGAGTTCCTAATTGCAGCTGAACCTTCAAGTGCAGAAATAATAAATCAATTATAATTAATATGGTGTCTCTTTGCATACTTTATTAGTGCTGTTATTGCTTGGGCTGAGTCCGCTTTACTCCCCTTAGTAAATAGGAACAGATCCTGTAAATGTTGGAGCAGACATCAAGCTGACATGATGTACTGTACATGGCATGCAATCTGCTGGAATGGTTGTGAAGTGTTCAGGTTTGAATTACGCATTGTTTCAACTCACAGCACTTAATGTTTTCAACATGTACAGATGGAATTAAAAGGGATACACTGGGCTTTAAAAGGGATTTTTATTTACGCATTTTAATCCAAAAAGCTGTGTGTCTTACATGTGGATCTAGTTATACAAATATTTTTGTATGTGTATAAAATCTATGCATTTCTCTATTTCTTTATTTTGGCAAATGGAGAAACATATAGCTTTGTTAATGTCAATACTAATGGGTTATACCCAACACCTACATGATATATTTGCCCCCCTAAAATAGTTTTTCTTTCAACACAGTAACTAACAATACATTGTAACTTTTCCATTAAAGAGAACTATGCAAGATAAATAGCTTGTCCTGATATTTATTATCCCCAGATAGATCATTACTTCAAATCTTGAGCTTTCCAAGGTCCCCATTCTCTATAATTATTCTACTATTTGATTAAAGTGAAAGTAAGATGTTCTATGTATATTTTACTTTATTGAATCCTTAAAAACTTTTTTTTTAAAGCTCATGTTAAATCTTGGTGAATAAACTTTAATAAGAACATAAAGTTATGAACGCGAGTAGGCCAATCAATGCTAGATTCCTAGAAATGAATTGATCTCAGGACTGCATCCATATGGCTCTTAAGGGATCCTAGTGTATCAGTAACAAACACATAATGAAAATATCCAGTATAGCAACAACACTTGAAATATGCCTGTCAAGCTCAACATACCATTGAGAAAATGTTCTATATATTGCGTGTGAATAGGGGCTCCATTTCATGTGTTTAAAATGGTATTTCTGAAAGCTGCAGGATTGGATTTTAGAAAGCCTCCAGCACTGTATTCTGTTTATTTTCTATAGCGATCCTGTTGGGAGGTGTCACTGAAATGATCAGGTGCCATCAATCTTAGCATCCATGTTCCTCCGAAGAACATTTTGAACTGATTATACTGCTAATATCTCAGATTTAAGAAGGTATTAAGTCTACAGGGCAATGTCATCACTAGTTCACATAGTTATTTGAATGCTGCAGAGCATGGCTGTCCAAATGATGGTTCATCTCCAAAATAAAGTGTGCCATTAAAAATGCAATTTAAAAATAAATCTTGCGTTACTTTTCAATTACTTTGCTAAGTCAGCTTTTCTTATTTTAATAAAGTAAAGTTTATTAAGTTTATTAATGCTCATTGTTATGGTTAGCTCAAGAGGGTCAATTAGATAGAAAAAAAGCATTATTATCAATTTGAGATAAATGACATGCATTGTTTTTGATGATAATGTTATTTTGAAAGCCAGTACCGTATGTCTCATGAATGAGAAAAATGCAAGCATACTAAAGTAAATCCCTGACTCCAGTGTTATTGTTTATTGCATATATCTCCACCTTGATTTCTTATGTGTTCTTTTTGTTGACTTCATTAAAACAGGTAGTCTCTCTTATATCTTAGATCTGTTGTAATATTGTTAATATTCTTTCCATTTTCAATACCTCTATGTTTAAATTGCATCCATATCCAAAGATATAATAAGTATTATTGATATTGTTTTATATTAATAAAAATGTTCAGTAATCCAGACCAAATGCACTACAGATATTTACTGTAATAAAAAACGCTTCTAGAAAAGTATGAATGACTTAAAGCTCCCCTAATATTGTTTAACAGCAACACAGTGACATCTAGTGGATATTATAATCCTATGCAGGAAGGTGTGGTGACTATCACATTGCATCAAGAGGCTGAGGAAGATGCTCTTTTAGTTTTGTCAGAAGCTCAGAGAAAGATACTTTCCATAGATAAGTAGATGAGAGAGAGAGAGTAGAGATGTAACTGATACGGGGAATACTAACACAAAGGAAGAAAGGGTTGTGGTTTGGCTCAGTAAACCGGTAATAGGATGCTTTCCACCTCTGGATGACTGGAAGTCCCATATGAAAACAATATAGTAGCCTTAAGCAGCTTTTCAGAGTGCGCTGCAGCTCTGCAGGAAATGTACCATATGGTGACTCGTTTTCCAAGCCCAGGATAATCCTTGTGCTTTGCCATACTTTGTAAATCTGGATTTTATGCATATCCCTAAAGCTACATTTAATCATATCCCTGATTGTTGTTTCTTATAAAACATAATGCCTTCTGGTACAGCACTTCCCGTAGTAGCATGTTAGTGTGTCTCAAACAGTCACATTGTGGCAAAAAAAAAAAACAATACATGTATTAACCAGACACTAGGGAATCATTGAAGTGTAATACTGAAAATGACTGAGACACTGCGGCTTAAAATAAACTGGTATTCTGTACAAGGTTACATAGGGGCAACATGCTAAATAGGCAAAGGTGAACATTTTTTAAATGTTTTTAAACACTGCGCCTAGTAGCCTGCCATAAAGAATAACACAAACAATTTAGCTCTAAAAGTAAATGACCTTTTCACCATGGTAGTTTTACAAGGAACTTTGATTTCATAGAATTGTAAAATGAATTAAATGAATTATATGCCCAATTACAGCTAGGCTGCCACAGCCGTACATAAAATGCGAAACTATTTTGAGAACAGTGGGCAAACTAATATTATGCGACACAAACTATCTTATTTTCATGTATTCATTCTTTTACCAAGAATTAATCCATTAAAACCGAGGCATCATTTATTAGGGTGTCCTGGCAGGATAATGCATCTCATGTTGAGCTTTATATTAATACTTTATGAAAAAATGCAATCTAAAAAAATAATAAATGAGAATGGTTATTTGCAACACACAAAAATAGAACTGCCCAATGTTTTTTTTTGTTTTTTTTTTTAATAGCTGTCAGGTGTTACCTTCATATTGAAAATGAACATTGTCATAAATCATTATTAACTAAACAATATATTTTGTTTAAAATATATGCTTACAAAAATACTTCAATGGAGTATTGAAGTAGGCTATACTTTATATTCAGAATACTGTTTGTCTTAAAACAGAACACAGTTACTGTATCTCCAAAGAATACCCTCTCCCTTTGAGTAATTATATAAAAAGACAGACCAATTAACATATGCTTGTTTGAAATTTACAAGTGCTTGAGGCATTTTCAGTCACTGAAATTCGGTCACTACTGTGGGATTTATCTGTTTATTTATTTTTGTTCACACATTTAAATAAAAAGTCGTGACATTTTTCAGTTGGTGTACCCGAGTATACAATTGGAGTAAAAGAAAAAAGAAAAGAAAAAATACAGTTTAATTGACTTTTTTATTATTAAACTACATTCATTATGAGCAGACATTCACAAGAGGTTGATACCAGACAGGGCCTGGGGCTGCTTTGCAGCTCCGGGACACAGCATCTGTTCCTTGGAATAATGTATGTTCATTTACAATCCCTGTCTGTTTATGACTATGTCAGTGTGGCGCAATGACCTTCCCTTCACTTCCAGTGACAAGAGTTCAAATCCAGACCCTCGGGTCCCTCAACGGCCTTCTCGCTGATCTAAAGCTGAAATAATTCATTATTAGCAGTGTGGGGGTTCTGAAAACACTATTGATGATAAGCTAAATGAATAACTTCAGATAGCTTCAGTCAATACTGTGTTCACTATACAGCAGGATTTAAAAACTACCTTTTGGAACTCTTTATATTAACAAAACAGCCAGTAATGATTGTATTACCTGTATGTTATCACTATTAGCAGTTCTTACTATGTTATTACAGGTAATTACAAAATTAATTACACTGTAATTACTATTAAGTGTGTTACTCAGTAATTGTTGATGAAGCTCAGTCAAGTGTCATATGCCTGACTTTATGAATAGCTACTGTATGTATTTTAAATATATAATAAGAACAAAAAATGTTTTTGGTTATAATGTGTTATTAACAAAGATCCCTTGTGGTCATAGAGGAAGTGTGCAACATTTGTTCATTTATAATGTTATTTCACTACTTTCAATCATGCCTTTTTCACTTGTTGGACTGAATACATTTTGATATTTTTTAAAGAAAGGTCTAATAACAGCATCAGCCAGATGCCAAGAAATGTTTCATGCTTTCAAAACTCAAAGCTTAGTGGAGAATAAAGGCCTATTATTTCAAACTCATCAGGTATCAACAGGGGGTTATTGCTATTATTATTATTATTATTATTATTATTATTATTATTATTATTATTATTATTTATTTATTAGCAGATGCAAAACCTGCATACCTTGGAACAGGCAGATATATAACCCATTAATCCCATATATATATATATATATATATATATATATATATATATATATATATATATATATATATATATGCAGTACTGTGCAAAAGTTTTAGGCAGGTGTGAAAAAATGCTGTAAAGTAAGAATGCTGTAAAGTAAGAGTGAGTGAACAGAAGAAAAATCTAAATCAAATCCATATTTGGTGTGACCATCCTTTGCCTTCAAAACAGCATCAAGCATCAATTCTTCTCGGTACACTTGCACACAGTTTTTGAAGGAACTCGGCAGGTAGGTTGGCCCAAACATCTTGAAGAACTAACCACAGTTCTTCTGTGGATTTAGGCAGCCTCAGTTGCTTCTCTCTCTTCACGTAATCCCAGACAGACTCGATGATGTTGAGATCAGGGCTCTGTGGGGGCCATACCATCACTTCCAGGACTCCTTGTTCTTCTTAACGCTGAAGATAGTTCTTAATGACTTTCGCTGTATGTTTGGGGTCATTGTCATGCTGCAGAATAAATTTGGGGCCAATCAGATGCCTCCCTGATGGTATTGCATGACGGATAAGTATCTGCCTGTATTTCTCAGCATTAAGGAGACCATTAATTCTGACCAAATCCCCAACTCCATTTGCAGAAATGCAGCCCCAAATTTGCAAGGAACCTCCACCATGCTTCACTGTTGCCTGCAGACACTCATTCGTGTACCGCTCTCAGCCCTTCGGCGAACAAACTGCCTTCTGCTACAGCCAAATATTTCAAATTTTGACTCATCAGTCCAGAGCACCTGCTGCCATTTTTCTGCACCCCAGTTCCTGTGTTTTCGTGCATAGTTGAGTCGCTTGGCCTTGTTTCCACGCCGGAGGTATGGCTTTTGGCCGCAAGTCTTCCATGAAGGCCACTTCTGACCAGACTTCTCCGGACAGTAGATGGGTGTACCAGGGTCCCACTGTTTTCTGCCAATTCTGAGCTGATGGCACTGCTGGACATCTTCCGATTGCGAAGGGAAGTTAGCATGATGTGTCTTTCATCTGCTGCAGTAAGTTTCCTTGGCTGACCACTGCGTCTACGGTCCTCAATGTTGCCCGTTTCTTTGTGCTTCTTCAAAAGAGCTTGGACAGCACATCTGGAAACCCCTGTCTGCCTTGAATTTCTGCCTGGGAGAGACCTTGCTGATGCAGTATAACTACCTTGTGTCTTGTTGCTGTGCTCAGTCTTGCCATGGTGTATGACTTTTGACAGTAAACTGTCTTCAGCAACCTCACCTTGTTAGCTGAGTTTGGCTGTTCCTCACCCAGTTTTATTCCTCCTACACAGCTGTTTCTGTTTCAGTTAATGATTGTGTTTCAACCTACATATTGAATTGATGATCATTAGCACCTGTTTGGTATAATTGTTTAATCATACACCTGACTATATGCCTACAAAATCCCTGACTTTGTACAAGTGTAGCTAGAAGAATTGATGCTGTTTTGAAGGCAAAGGGTTGTCACACCAAATATGGATTTGATTTAGATTTTTCTTCTGTTCACTCACTTTGCATTTAGTTAATTGATAAATATAATATATTAACATGTCTATTTTTGAAAGCATTCTTACTTTACAGCATTTTTCACACCTGCCTAAAACTTTTGCACAATGTATATATATATATATATATATATATATATATATATATATATATATATATATATATATATATATATATATATTAATCCTTTTTATATATATAAGGTTTTTATAGAATAGGACTTATGAAAATGTATCAAGATATGATAATTAGAAACATACTTTTTATCATTTGTTAGAATAAAATTACATATTTTCAACTATTACAAATTTCACTCATCTTATTTTCAAATTAATGGTGGGTGGTTTGGTGCTGTTAAGTATTTACACTCTTTTTTTTTCTCTCCTACCCTGCCTAGTCATACTAGCTGATACCCCAGCCAACTACCCACCACAGAAAGAACCAATAAACACACGGGGGCTCAAAAAAGCCAGTGTTTTATTATCTTGGAAATTCTGCAGGCTTTGTCTTTTTCATGTTAGCAATGCAAATCAGTGTATGCGAGCCACGACTTTTTACATCCAATGGAGCTCTCTGATGCCTGTTTGTATTCTTTCAGGCATTTCTCTATACTGTGTACACATAAGAAACCCAAGTGTTTGGTTTATCTGACCATGTTTTCTTAATGGAAGCTCTAGCTAGACTGACTCACACTATAACAACTCTCATAAACTAATACAGTAATCCGTCATGTATCGTTTACCTGCCATGATCAAACTCTTCAGCAATGTTAGTTTGCTATTGAACAGAGAAGATTAGTTCAGAGATTGTAGATCCTACCAGTTTTCGTACACTGTGTTGTATGTGATCAGTGTGCTGCCATTGCTGGTAGTGTCAGGTGAGCTGTTCAGTGTGTTGACATGTAAATAAATCCTGTTCGCCTGCGGGGCTTATCAACTTCAATCTCTGTCTCGACCTCCTGCCTGTCACTCAGCACCGAATGCACACATCCACACGGCAGACGACTACTCTGTCACATGCATTAATTCCCTGTATCTTTCTAAACAAGGGATTTAGGGGGGCTCCCTAATAAAAGCTGGATCTCAGAACAATAATTGTGTGAATATATCTAATTGTTACAGCTGTGTATAATGGTATTTAAAACAGGATTCATTCATCAGCCATTTTATATAACTGCTCTTACTCTGTCCCAGAACAGTCAGATATGCGACGGATTACTGTACATTGGATTTCTTCCCCTTGGCTTGAACTGTTGTGCAGTTATTAGAAATGCAAACACATTTTACATTCAAGTGAACAATACCACAGTACCACTAGTTGCTAGTGGTTGGATGATAGAGTTGACTCCATTAATGATATTTCTCCATTTCAGATGCTGTTTTAGTCTTTTCAGATGCTGTTTTAAGGTTTTGTTGCATATTAAAAAATTGACACAGGACATTTTAAATGTTTGGGGCATTTTGAGTTTCCAACACCTACATGGGCTATTTTCATCATTACTATTCACAGGGTTAAACTTCCTAAGTGGCTGGTAGTCCACCAAGGTTCAGATATTAAATATTAATTCATGAGAATTTTATAAACCATGTTTTATTCACACTTTGCCACGATTTATGATTCCCTCTGCTCTTAATGTCTTAGAATGTCATTAGTTTCTGGATCTGCAATTAAACCCAATGCATAATTCATCTGCTGTCCTCAGCAAATGCTCTCTGGTGTGCTCTTGAGGTCTGACTGACAATTGCATTCTCTCAAGTTTTTTTTTTTTTTGTCACAAAGTTAGATACAATTGAAGTTAACAGGTAACAGGCTAAAACAGAGTAAAACAAACATACAGCTGAGCAAGGTGTAAAAGAAAAGCAAACAAAGATCTCTGTGGTGTACCCACGGGTTTCAGTCTCTTCAAGGGCACTTTTATGATGAACATAATTGTTGGTTTCTAATGGTATGTCAAAGCAATCACTCGTCTGATCTTTCTGCCTCTTATTGATCTGCCATATTAAACATGCTTTCTATCCTTTTACCCAGGTCACTTGCATTTAAAGACTGGTAGGGTTTAAGATCATTAACTTACCCTCCAAGGAATATGGATATGATCCATACACTCATGCTTATCACCTTGAGAAATCAAAGGTTCACACAGCTGTGTGTAAATACATGTTGACCTTTAAAACTATCTAAGGCCTTCCTGTTTCGCTTAGGGCACCTTGACTAAGATATTGGTCGGGTATAAGTTAATCCATATATTAATATTTAAGAGTTTTTAAAACTATATGTATTATACTTTAAATCTTGTGATTTATTGGTAGCTCTTAATTAAACCAAAGGCTTAAGTAATGTCCTGTGTGTCAAGACTTACTGCTTAAGTAAAACATAATGGAATCATAGTAATTCATTGGTAAGCATGGTGAAGATAAGTATGACAAAACATGGTAAATTCCTCTAATTGTTAGAGCAGTATGTGGAGTCATGTCAGTGTCGTAATACCAAATCTCCCATCTGAAATGTTCTTGTTCATGCATACTTCCAGCTCAAGTGGGCTAATAGGGCTTATGCAACCCCTTTTGTTAATTATTTTTTGTTGGACAGCACTTTAAACATCTTTTAAATAATGATAATAATGTTATTTGTACACACTTATTCTTTTCCATGTAGACACCTTCTCTGCACAAGACTTTATGTTATTGTATCATCAGCCAAAAAAGGAGGAAACACCTATCCAGAATTTGGTCCATTGGGGTCGGAATGATCTTCATGTAAGTTACACAGTTATATCAGTAACAAAATCACATCAACACCCTGATCTGGACACCTTGAGTGGCTAATACAAATATACAATAAACAATCGTCTAGTGATATATCAAAGCTTCTAGACACTGTTTAATAAAGTAGCTACATTTGGCAGACAGGCAAACAAGAAAAACAAACTGACAAGGCCAGTTCAGTACCAACTGCAAAGCATAAGGGAGGGAGGGAAGGGGGGGGGGGGTGTAATATAGTGTCTGGGCACTGCAACTGCCATGGCTGGGTCTGCTTTGAATAAAGTGCAATCTCAGGAATTCCTCTGGGAACACGTCTGTGTCCAAACATGTTCAGTAACACATATGGCTATTTATTCCAGGATGAAAATGTCAGGATATATTTCATAGAACTGTTCACATGTGGAAGGATCCAAGCTGTGACTTGCATGCATTGTGCTGACCTGAATATTTAAAATGACTGAATACAAGGTTTCAAAAGCCAGTAAAACTGAACATCAGAAGTGGACTTGTTATGTTGAACAGATTTTAAAAATCATGTTGTGACAGGGAGGACCCTGTCGCTGGTTCAGCTGCGCTGCTGCTGTGGTAAGCAGGAAGGCTTCCCCAGAGCTGAACTAAATTGGAGGTCCCGATTGGATGGGGGTGTCCAGGGAGCTTACGTCTGTTTAAGAAGGCAGCAGTGCCAAAGTTCGATGCGACTGCAACTCCATAGCTACACAGGCGGGAGCTGAGCAAAAGCTTGCGTGCTGACATCGAGGAGAAGAGAGTCCACTCCATGGAGAGAACTACTACACAAAACCCTTCCACCAAGAAGGTGCTCGTGAAGGCATTGCCCAGCCGAGGCCTGAAGAGTCGCCGTGAGGATGCCAGGACTCCGGGAGCCCAGAAGTAGGTCAACTTAGGGAATTTAATCCAAAACTAAGTACAGTGAGGTTTAGCAGTGTAGTAGGTTCCTGGAGCAGGACGTTCCTTTTAGTGGGCAAACTTTTATTTTTAGCTTTGTTTTGTTTTGTTTTCTTTATTAAATCTGGCGCTAGGATTACCATTGTTGGTGACCTAGCGTCAGGGCCTGTGTTGTAATTAAATCTGTGCACCTGTGCGGCGTGTCAGCACCCACTGATCTGTGTCTGATTCAGTATTATTCAATGATGACCCACGTATGTAACAGCACCCTGTTCCAAATGTCATAAACGATTATGCTAAATCTACCATAAGGAATTGTAACAGGGGGAGACCTGTACTGACTCTTCTGATGTGTTCGAAGTGCTGCAGGAAGAGGGCAGCAGCCCGTCAATATTCGCCTGTCAGTCATGGCAGTGACACGGAGAGGTGGGAGAGTGTGTGTGCGGGCTTTCCCTCTCTCTGAATGGCTGAGCGGCAGGTCTTGGGGATTGCTAGCCCTATAAAACAACATTCTGCTGTTCCTCAGGTCTGCCCTTTTGAGAGAAAACGGACGGCGGACGCACTGATCCCAACACGGCCGGGAGGAAAACCCAAAAGAAATAAAAAGAAAAAGAAAAGAAAGGAAAGGAAACAAGGTTAGCGGGGAAACCGTGGGCAGACCCCATCAGTAGTTGTTTTAGCAGTCTGAGGGAGCGCGAGGGTAGGATCGGAGACCCGGACCGCGCGGGTAGCGACGGTCGGGTGAAGCTGCCGAGTGCAGCACCTTTGTTTGTAGTTTTGATTAATGTGTTTTATTTTCCTTGTTCTTTTCCCCTTTTGCTTATTTTTGTGTTTGAGCACCTGCGAGTGCACATAGAATTTAGAAAGGTACCATCCCTGGTATCTCTGTGGTACTGTCTATCATTGGTGATAGGCAGACCACAGACAACAGCGCCCTCTGCGGGCCAGAACGGGGAACTGCCCCACTTAAATAAAACTGGGCACCTGTGCGGTGCTGTCAAAATCACCTGTGTCTCCCGTGTGTCAGTGAATTACCCACCACCCTTCCACAGGAATATATAAAGAATATACAGTATATATATAAATCATTATCTTCCTAATAATTTTATGCACTGTATCCACTAGAGGGCGCTTCAGCGTATAAGAGACTTGCAGCAGTCGGTAAGAACAGTGGACTAGCAACTGAACATTTTCACTTGAGATATTCCTATAAAATAATATAGGAAAATAAGAACAATATTGACATAAGGTTTATATGCCACAGAGTTTTCTTGTTAGGATTGTGTGCTGGGAGAAATCGTTCAAAGTGTTATATTTCTTAAACCTACATTTTCTGTAATGTATTATACTATAAATGGAAATTATACAAAAATGTGATATACATGTAGAAGATCTTTAATGTTTTACAGATTGAAGAATTGATTCTAGACTATAGAATGGAACGGTCAGCAGCTCCAGTTTGATTTTGGAACAAGATGGGAGTTTTACAGACTGATTTCATGGTGAAGATGGAAAAGTGGCAACAGCTTTTTACAGGAAACAGGGGAAATGAAGCTGGCGCAGTAATATCAGTTGAGAGTATGATCAGTTGTAATATATTAGATGTTATCATATTATGCAAACAAGTCTTGGCATGTTCAGCACAGTTGATTCAGAACACATAAATGTGTTGTTATGGCACAGCAACACCATAATAATCATGGCCCTGCTGGTTAAAGCATTTGTAGGAGCAAAGCAAAGCTCTCACGGGTATGGTGTTGATTTTACTGGTAATCTTCATTTCCTACAAACAAAGAGAGCAGTATAATATTACCTGTGTGTGTATATATATATATATATATATATAATGTATATGGCGTATTTCATTAAATAAACAGAATAAAATGTCCTGATAATACAGAGAACAGAAATTTCATACATGCCTATTCTCTTTCTTTTGTTGAAAATATATTTTACCTGATTATTCAGTGGCTCTGCAATGACAATGCAGTGGCTCTGTACTATGGGCCAATGGGAGCACAAAGGCTTAGTAATCTCAATTGCAGTTCCAGAAAGAAACTTTTAGTTCTGCAAGTATTCATTCAGGGTAATAAAAGAATAATAAAATAATTTAATGGATGACTTTATAAATTAATTTTAATGAACCTTTATCCCATTTAAGCTGCACCCAAAATGTTACCATGAGAACCCCAGACAAACCATATTCTGATCAGACTAAATATTTACCTTCCTTATATTCACAAACTTCACGCATTCCAGCCAAATGTTCAGAAAGCCCTGCCCACACAAGGTGCACATGCTTGCTTCAGACAGCATAATCCTAACCTCTGGATAGTGTGTGATAGCCACTCGGACTTCAGAGAGACGGACTCTCAGCTCCTTTAGAATATACCTTGCTGTGATCTCCTAACAATTTAAAAAAAGAATGAAATAAGAAAATGAAAGTATACAAGGTAACATTTTAAAATAATGTCCGTAAATGTATAATGAATTCCCACTGAATACTACAGAAATAACACCTGCATATCTTATGCACTCCCCCTGACTTCTGAAGTAATTCATTTTGAATTCAGCCTGTTAATTCATGTGGATTTAATTACCCGTATTCATTCCATGTTCTTTTGTAACAATTTATATTGCTAACCTGTATAAGGCATGCATTCATGCATGAATTAACACTTCTCACAATCCCCTGGCAGCGATTAAGAGGGTATGAATGCATACCTTATACATGTGAGCAAAAGGGAAGGTAAAAATGAATAATGGTAATTAAATACACTTGAATTAACAGGGCTGAATTCAAAATTAATTACTTCAGAACTCAGAGGAAGTGCAGAAGATATTATGTCTGTGGCATTCAGCCGGAATTCATTATGAATCTGTGGCCTTTATTTTAAAGTGTTACTTTATACAAAAATATGATTATATTGCTTTTAGCACAAATACAGTAGTTATAAAAGTTTTCCATTGTAAATTATGTGAATGCCATTTCCATGCATATACAGTATCACACATACATAGTAAACAATTTTGCATTTCACTTGCTTTTTTTTATCTACTTGTGATTTACCATGCTTGCCTGTGATTTACATTGCATTCACGGTACTCTGCTATACAGCAGTAACTTTTAATAGCTTTTTCAACCTACATCATTTTACCTTTATAATGAACTGCGATGACATTTAATAAACTTTATAGGCTTCTAACTTACTGTAGTTCTATGTAATCTGTAGTTTGTTTAAAAGTCATTTTCTAGCTCATGTTCGGAAACTATAGTTAAGGAATGCGTCCTTTTTAAACACAAAAAAGTAAAGCATTGGGTTCAGGCATTAGGTTGAACATTTGTGAAGTGATTACTTAGAATTAGACAAAGTCAATACACCTGCATTTGAACAATTTCACCACAATAAATGTGGTTAAAAAACAAAATTACTTTGACTAACATGTCTTGTTATTGTCTTGTGTTGGGTAAACAGGAAGACAAACAGCTAGACACACAGCTGAATTAATTATTAATTTAGAACAAGAATATATTTGTTCAGACATTTAAATACCTTTAAAGATAAGATTTCCTCATCTTGTATAGACGGGACAAGCTTTTTCTGAAGGAAAGGATTGTCTTCACAGTAAAGTTCATCCAATAACAGTTCATTGAACTGAAGTAGAAAAAAAGAAAGAAAATTATTTCCAAAATCATACATTACAGACAACATTCCTCAAAATGCATTCTTACCAGATGTGAAATTTGATGTTGAACCTCATTTGTGTTGTTTTTGACAACTTCTGATATTTCAGACAAAGACAGATTGGGACAAAGGAGATAACTTGCAGCATATAAAGCCACGGTATAAAGGGCTGTCTAATAAAAGGGGGAGCACTTTATAAAACAGTCCTAGCAGACAGTGGTTATATTCACATGAAACGGACTGTTTATGATGGTGCTAGAAGTAGCTTGCTATTGGAACAACTTTCTACTATTTCCAACAAAGAAAATCACATACAAATTTGGGCCAAAGGAAACCCCTCCAGCCATTATACTTACAGTTGCTGGAAACATCTTCAGCTGGTTTCCTGCCACATCTATCACTCGAAGTTTTCTTAATTTGTGAATCCCCTGTGGTAAAAGACAGGTAGTGGTGACATTTGCATAAAAAAATATAAAAATGAAATGGTTACACAGATATGACATTATTATAATACTAAAAGGTTGTCCTAAAATCAATGTATTAATTTGGACACTGCTTTGCAGTGACTATGGACACAGAGGAAAATCATTTAACCATGTTTCCATACTGTATGTAGATGCATATGTAGCATATGGCATTTTTTGCTGTTGTTAACAATATTAAAAGCACAGTAAAGTTTAGTAAAACAAACATTGGAAGCCACTGATACGGTAAAGCATGAAAAAACATGATAAACATGATAAGTTTAAGATTCAATGAAAATCAAAGGTTAATAGCGGGTAAGGGTACATTTTTCACCTTGGAATTATAATAAAGTGCAGTGGTTAATAATAATATGTGGGGGAAGGAGTACAAACAGCAACCTCTAATATGTGGGAATGGTTTTGAAATTAATGCAATACGAATTGCCCACGTTGAAATGAGACAGATACATAGATACAGTACATAGATAGATAGCTAGCTAGATAGATAGGTTGATAGGTAGATATTCAGAAACCTGAAACATACTTCAGGGAGCTCGTTCAGACAGTTTCTTGACACACGGAGCTTGGTAAGGTTTGCTAGTAAGCAGAACTCAGGAGGCAATGTTGTGAGGTTATTATTGGACAGCTGAAGCTCTGAAAGTTTCTCTAGAAAGCACAGCTCTAAAGGAAGATTTTTCAGCTGATTGTTGTTTAAACTGAGTTGTTTGAGGTTAATAAGCCTGCCAAAAAGAGAGAGATATGATATTTCAGCATTTTTTATTTTTTTAAAATTAGCTATGACACTATTGTCTATATGCAACTCATCCTAATGAAATCTGGTCATGGTTCAGTTTCAACCATTACCATAATTTGTGCATATTACGGTGCAAAACTTGCCCCTTACAGAAGCTTAAAAACAATACAGACATGGTCTATATACAATATATAATCCCCATTAATTGACATCAGGATAATACCAATTTGAACAAATACTGCACAGTAGTCTGGTACAGAGAGTTTCCACGATACTGCATTGGGATACTATTTGCATTTCATCGTTATAGCTGTCCTTCTGCTACCATTGTCCCTATTTATAATTTTTTGTTTTATTTTTCACAAATTTAGTTTTATTTTGTTTTATATTTACACTGCCCTACTATTGCGGGGCTGTCATAATAATTGCACATACAGCAATCTACTCATTAAATAAAACGATAGGAATTGTATTTCAATCCCATTGCACTGAAGCAGGGCTCCAGTATACAGCAAGCTTGGGGTTTCTCAGTATTTAAACAATAAACAAAGCAGATCCATTCAAATTCATTCAAAACCAAAACAGCATTTGCTCCAGTGCAAAGTTTGCACCACTTGAAATAAAACAAAGAATTAGCATACTAATACAAAATATAAGCAAACAAGCCATATTTTCTCCAAAAGGAAAAGTATTAATAAACAGCTAATGCTTGATGACAGTATCTTCCCAAATGACTCACTCCAAATTATACATTTGCGCAAGTGCTAGTCAGAGCTTCCGTTTCCCTTCAGACTGTGTCTATGGTATTGGCTGAGCCTTGACAACTACAATTGCAAGTAGTTATTTAAAGTTTTTTTTGTATAAACCTCCCAATTTAAAAATGTCTATGTTTGCTTTATAATTAGTTTTTGTTTTATTTCGTTTTATATTTGCATTTCGTTTTATTTTGTTTTATATATTGCATTTTGTTTGATTTCGTGCTATTCCGTGTTTGCGAAAAACACAGGGTTCTACTCATAACCATTTCATCACCATTGATGGGTCAATAAAACACATAAAATACCTATAAAATGCTATTTATTACCATTGGATATCTGGTGGTATTTCGCAGATGTTATTGTTGTTCAGATTCAGGAGGACTAAATTTCTCAGACCATCTGAAACAAGAAATAGGATTACTATTACAGTATTTTATAATTAAACTGCAATTCCCCTAACCACCAGAGACTGAGTACAATTGTGTTAGGAAGCGGGTTCTAGTGGAGGGAGCTCTTAAGATTGCTCATTTGTGATAATTTATTCTAATTCAAGTAACTTCTATTAAACATCATTCAGCATGAAAACAAATGTGCTATATTTGAAACTACAAATATGCATTGTTTATTGAATCAGATAGTAAAACGGTTTTACACTTTATGGGAACATAGCCTTTAGACTTCAGTATCAACATCAGTACAATATTTAAACTAAACAGATCAATCATCTCATCTTGCACTTTGGTGTAGAGTATAGTAAATACAATTTTACAGGTGGCCTACCGAATACATTGCAAGGTATTTTTTCAATTTGGTTTCCAAACAAGTGAAGTTTCCTTAGTGATTTAAGATGCTTCAGTACCACTGGTACCTCTTCAAGGACATTGTTTCCTATGTTGAGCTCTGTCAACTACCAATAAATAAACAAGAGGCAAAACATAGGAGTGGGTTATATTATGTATATTTTGTTCTCGTCCACTGGCTATACATTGAGATGTCCATTTTGTACCTGCATAGCTCATTTATATTCTAATAATTTCTTTCAACCCATTGTAGCATTGCATTTTGGATATACAATTAAATATTCCCCAAGGAGGGGGGCCCCCTAGTGGCGCATCCAGTAAAGGCGCTCTGTGTGGAGTGCAGGAATGCGCCCTATAGCCTGGACATTGCTGGTTCGAGTCCAGGCTATTCCACTGCCGACCGTGGATGGCGCACAATTGGCCGAGCACCGCCCGGTGGGGGGAGGGCTAAAGTCGGCCAAGGTGTCCTCGGCTCACTGCGCACCAGCGACCCCTGTAGTCTGGCCGAGCGCCTGCGAGATTGCCTGTAAGCTGCCCAGAGCTGCGTTGTCCTTCGACGCTGTAGCTCTGAGGTGTCTGCAGTGTGAAAAGAAGCTGACAGCACATGCTTCGGAGGACACCATGTGTTTGTTCTTTGCCACCCCCGAGTCAGTGCGGGGGTGGTAGCGGTGAGCTGAGCCTAAAAAAATAATTGGCTATTCTAAATGGGGAGAAAATACAACAAATAATTGTCGACTACTAAACTAAAAAATAAATAAATAAATATTCCCCAAGGAGAATCTATTACTGTTATATTGCAAAACAATAATTCTAAATGTAATGTACAAAGCATTCAGTGCCTACTTCGAACAATGTTGGTTTCAGATAAAGTGGACAAAATTCAGACCCCCTCAACTTAAGTATGGCATTTGGTTCTCTAAACCAGTGAGTCTCAACCCCTCAAAAACACTTATGTAAAAAAACAATAACAAAAAAAAAACTATGACACAGATCAAATCTAAGCTTATTCGGTGCTACCAAAGTTTATCTTGGATGTAAAGGCTATACAACTGTATCCAAGGTGAAATACGTAAACTCCCGGTAAGTTATTGAAATATATACTTGTTATAGTTTACTAAACAGCATTTTATTTAAAAAATAAATAAATAAAAAATAAGGACATGTTAATTACTGGAGCATAATGGTTTCATAGGTCCTGTCATGTGTAAGGCACTAAATACTGATTACAGTACTGAATTAAATTCTAAAAACAATGAGATACTCACGTTGTTTAGTGATTCCACTTCGCTTGGCAGTGTTGCAATACTGTTATTTTGCAGCTGTAGAATTGAAAGCGAAGTTAGTTTCCCAACAGCCTTCGGGACTCTTTTTAGCTTCTTACTGTTCAAGTTTAAAGTTTTTGCATTTCCTTGTATTGCTCTCAGTACAAGAACGTCAGACATATCTGCGATCTGTGGCTATTTAATAGAATAGGCCTATATCTGGCGGTACCAAAACCGTGCGCTGCTGCTGCCCATACAAACTGCTTATGGTGTCCATGGAAACCGGACGCTTCTAACCTAAAAGGAAAACAAAATATCAACGCGCTGTGGTGCCTCCCAATTTTCCTGTGAGCGCAACTGACCCCCCTCTAGTGTTCAGTTAACATTTAAATAACCTTATAGCCATTCAATGAAACATGAGCACAAACGGACACAGTAAACACTGCTAAAATTCTAAAGGCACGGGCTCATTTTAATGAGCACCGTTTTTTAGTTTGCTGCTTAAAATTGTATTATAGTAAAAAATAAAAAAATAAAAGCTGTGGCAGATGCGAAAAATCTTTCTGAACCCCCATCTAATTCCTTATTCATGCAAGGAAGAATAGTTATAAAGTTGTTTCCTGTAAAAATAAAAAATAAAAAATAAAAAATAAATATTATATATAATAATATATATATATATATATATATATATATATATATATATATATATATATATATATATATATATATAAATTTTAAACAAAAGTACTATATAAATGTGCTTTTTAAGCCTCATAAGGTTTAAAAAGCACATTTATATAGTACCTTTGTTTAAAATTGATAAAGCTTGTGTGACACTTCTTGAGATAACAGTTTAATAACTATTACTAGCAGCCACTAGAGGGAGACTGTGTCAGTGAAAAGGAAATGTAGAGTCGGGTGAGGTGGAAATAGGGTCCAACCAGGCACTTCCCTAACGTGTCAGTGAAAAGGAAATGTAGAGTCGGGTGAGGTGGAAATAGGGTCCAACCAGGCACTTCCCTAACGTGTCAGTGAAAAGGAAATGTAGAGTCGGGTGAGGTGGAAATAGGGTCCAACCAGGCACTTCCCTAACGACTGATATGCTTTTCGGCCAGCAAGATGCTTGACTGCAGAGGTGAAGTAACAGATTGCCTTGAATGGAAAATAGAGCAAACCGAAAACGTGTTTTTATTTAGTATATTACTAAATGCCATGTTTTAAAATATAATGTTATGTCATTTTATTTTGAAACTGCACACTTGAAACCCAATGGAAGATTGTGTTAGCAAAACCACTATAAATATAAAAATCAGGCTGTATAAGTGGTGCATGCATTTAAAATTAATGTAAAATACACTCCATGATCTATCTATATATATATATATATATATATATATATATACACACACACACACACACACACACTGCTGTTCAAAAGTCTTAGACATACTTGAAAATAATGTCCTTAGGAACAGTAAGACAAGCTTTGAATTGACAACAGAACTGGCAAAGGCACAAGTGTTGTTTTCCATCCATCAACAGTCCAAAGCATCTTTGACCATTGTTCCATAGTCCAATTTTTGTGTTCTTGTGCATATTTTAGCCTTTTAGTTTCGTTCCCCTTTTTTTAAGTATTCTTACTGCAACACATCCTTTAAGTCCTGATTTCAAGAGTGACCTTCGTGCTGTTGATTTGATGTACAACGACACCTGTGCCTTGTGCCAGTTCTGCTGTCAATTCAACGCTTGTCTTCTTTCTATTATATATCTCCTTGGTCCAGCAATGGTCTGTTCTTCTTGCTACATGTCTGGTCTTATAATAACATTGCATGACATATAAATGCATAATTTGCATAGGAATTTCATAATTGGTTCTAGATAAAGAGAAGATACCTATTATTAGACTAACTAAACAATAATTAATCGCAAGGTTTCAAGACCTCAAAGGTCTCTTCTTCAGGTGAAAGTAGGAAGAGAGATTGATGTTTACATTCAAAGGTGGCATCAGAACTTTAACAAAAACAACCCATTTTGAGTCACTACAATTCTAATGCATGGAAAAAAGCTGTGTTGGGAAAAAAAACAAGGGTGTGTGTGTGTGTGTGTACAGTAGTCAAAAGTCTACGTACCCTGATGGAAATTTAAAAATGAAATTTCTCAAAATCAAAGAATTTTAGGAAAAATCTTTTGTAGCAAAAGTTTTGCTTTTGTGGCTGAGGGAAAACAGTTACAAAAAATAGATGTCTACAATTATTTATTTCAGCAATTTATTTGCAAAACTCAAAAAATGCTAATTAAAAAGTATTCATATCCTTTAATGCTATGATAGTATGGTCTACAAGGTACTGAAAATTTCAATATGATAATCCATCCATTATCTGTAACCGCTTAATCCTATAGAGGGTCGCAGTGAGCCGGAGCCTAACCAAGCAGACATAGGGCGCAAGGCGGGACTACATCCTGGACGGGACGCCAGTCCATCGCAGGGCAATTTAGAGAGGCCAATCCACCTAGCCAGCATGTCTTTGGACTGTGGAAGGAAACCGGAGTACCTGGAGGAAACCCACTCAAACACGGGGAGAACATGCAAACACCACACACACTGTGCTGTGAGGCACCAGCGCTAACCACCGCGCCACCCCTTCAATATGATAATGCAAAACCTAATTCTAGAAAAGTCTAATGCTGTATTCTAGGTGAACATTCTTAGAGAGTATAAAAAGGTTAGGCATAGGATGATTGCTGTCTTTACCAAGAAGCCAATATGGGAAAAAGTAAAGAGCTATCTGAAGACCTTAGGCAGAAAATGATTTATTGTCATAAAGCTGGAGAAAGACACAAGAAGATTTCCAAGCATTTGAGTATCCCAATTTCAACTATTGTTTCTATTATCAAGAAGTACAATACTCATGGTACTGTCCCAATGCTCCCTCAGTTTGGAAGAAAGATGGTTCTTTCACCAAGAACAAGCAGAAGAATTGTGAGGAAGGTTAATAACAATTCGAGATTGACTGCCAAAGATATTCAAAGTGAATTGGCTGCAAGTGGGACTGGGGTTTCCATTTCAACTGTAGGTCTACTATTGTATGGTGAAGGTCTCAATGGTCGCAGGCCAAGGAAAAAGGACAATCAATTAAAGTTTGCAAAACGGCATTTGAATGATGGATATGAGTTCTGGTCAAAGTTTTTTATGGAGTGATGAAACAGAAATCGAGCTATTTGGTCATGCTGATAGTCGTTACGTTTGGAGAAAGTCTGGTGAGGCGTACAAAGAAAAGAACACCATACCTACTGTCAAGCACGGAGGTGGTAATATCCTTCTATGGGGCTGTTTTTCCTCTAATGGCACAAGAAATTTAGTTCCAATACATAGTAAAATGAATTCCATAGCATACCAAAAGATATTGGCCAATCATCTGAAACCCTCCACTACAAAACTTGGTTTAAAGTGCAACTGGATGTTCCAAAATGACAACAATCCAAAGCACACACAAAATCTACTTCAAAATGGTTAAAGAAGAATAAAATCAAGGTTCTGGAATGGCCCAGTCAAAGTCTCGATCTAAATCCCATTGAGAATCTTTGGTATGCGTTGAAGAAGGCTGTGCACAGAGAAGTCCTCAGAATTTGAACGAACTCCAGAATGGTCAAAAATGACTAAAGAATCATGCCAAAAGCTCATCAACAGATATCCTAATCGTTTAAAAGAGGTTATTATTGCTAAAGGTGCCTCAACTAGCTGTTAATTGAATTTTCCTTCTCAGGGTATGAATACTTTTGAACAAGCATTTTTGGAGTTTTGCAAAAAAATTGTTGAAACAAATAATTTCCATTGGGGTAGGTAAACTTTTGCCTACAACTGTGTGATATATATATATATATATATATATATATATATATATATATATATATATATATATATATACAGTACTGTGCAAAAGTTTTAGGCAGGTGTGAAAAAATGCTGTAAAGTAAGAATGCTTTCAAAAATAGACATGTTAATAGATTATATTTATCAATTAACTAAATGCAAAGTGAGTGAACAGAAGAAAAATCTAAATCAAATCCATATTTGGTGTGACCACCCTTTGCCTTCAAAACAGCATCAAGCATCAATTCTTCTAGGTACACTTGCACACAGTTTTTGAAGGAACTCGGCAGGTAGGTTGGCCCAAACATCTTGGAGAACTAACCACAGTTCTTCTGTGGATTTAGGCAGCCTCAGTTGCTTCTCTCTCTTCATGTAATCCCAGACAGACTCGATGATGTTGAGATCAGGGCTCTGTGGGGGCCATACCATCACTTCCAGGACTCCTTGTTCTTCTTTACGCTGAAGATAGTTCTTAAGGACTTTCGCTTTATGTTTGGGGTCGTTGTCATGCTGCAGAATAAATTTGGGGCCAATCAGATGCCTCCCTGATGGTATTGCATGATGTATAAGTATCTGCCTGTACTTCTCAGCATTGAGGAGACCATTAATTCTGACCAAATCCCCAACGCCATTTGCAGAAATGCAGCCCCAAACTTGCAAGGAACCTCCACCATGCTTCACTGTTGCCTGCAGACACTCATTCGTGTACGCTGTCCAGCCCTTCGGCGAACAAACTGCCTTCTGCTACAGCCAAATATTTCAAATTTTGACTCATCAGTCCAGAGCACCTGCTGCCATTTTTCTGCAACCCAGTTCCTGTGTTTTCTTGCATAGTTGAGTCGCTTGGCCTTGTTTCCACGTCGGAGGTATGGTTTTTTGGCCGCAAGTCTTCCATGAAGGCCACTTCTGACCAGACTTCTCCGGACAGTAGATGGATGTACCAGGGTCCCACTGTTTTCTGCCAGTTCTGAGCTGATGGCACTGCTGGACATCTTCCGATTCGAAGGGAAGTAAGCATGATGTGTCTTTCATCTGCTGCAGTAAGTTTCCTTGGCCGACCACCGCGCTCACGGTCCTCAACGCTGCCCGTTTCTTTGTGCTTCTTCAAAAGAGCTTGGACAGCACATCTGGAAACCCCTGTCTGCCTTGAAATTTCTGCCTGGGAGAGACCTTGCTGATGCAGTATAACTACCTTTGTGTCTTGTTGCTGTGCTCAGTCTTGCCATGGTGTATGACTTTTGACAGTAAACTGTCTTCAGCAACCTCACCTTGTTAGCTGAGTTTGGCTGTTCCTCACCCAGTTTTATTCCTCCTACACAGCTGTTTCTGTTTCAGTTAATGATTGTGTTTCAACCTACATATTGAATTGATGATCATTAGCACCTGTTTGGTATAATTGTTTAATCATGCACCTGACTATATGCCTACAAAATCCCTGACTTTGTGCAAGTGTACCTAGAAGAATTGATGCTGTTTTGAAGGCAAAGGGTTGTCACACCAAATATGGATTTGATTTAGATTTTTCTTCTGTTCACTCACTTTGCATTTAGTTAATTGATAAATATAATCTATTAACATGTCTATTTTTGAAAGCATTCTTACTTTACAGCATTTTTTCACACCTGCCTAAAACTTTTGCACAGTACTGTATATATATATATATATATATATATATATATATATATATATTTCTTTCCACATATTGGTATGTACTGTTACAATTTTTTGCTGCTTTGCATTTTATTCATATAATTTCTTTATTTACTTTGTCTTTGTTGTAGGTATGTTATGACTTTGAGAGCTTTTAATTGTTGAATTCAATTACATTGTGTAGAAATGAGAATCTCCTGGAAGTATACTTTGTAAGGGCTTTATAATAAATAACGTGTTGCTTGTTTGCACTGATAAAGGTACTGTGAGTGTGTTTAATATGTCGCTTAAATGAGGTGGATTTGCACGGTTGTTCTAGCTCTCCTCTTCAGCTGCCGCTTCACTTAGTGGCTCCACAGAGTTGTAGTGCTCTCCCAGTCCATATGCATAGCGCATGTATCTGAAAAATAAACAGCTCATTATCAGAGAGGAAAGAAAACATTAAAGAATACAGAATCTCTGAAGAGTACACTAGTACAGGGTAGCTATTAAGTCAACTTGCTCTGCTGCATTGTAAAGAGTTAACGATCAGTACGTGTGTGTGTGTGTGTGTGTATGTATATGTATATGTGAGGGGCTAATTTAAATGTTTTTTTTCTCTCTCTTATCCGGGGTCACTAACCATTCTGAAACACCAAGTATCTCCATGAATAAACACCTTTACTTCCACAAATCCTAAATAGCCAGTGATCATCACCCCCAACCCCCCTGTCTCCTTGCCAGGTTTCACAGTGAGCATTCACCTAGACTCCATTCTCAGCAAGGATAAAGTTCTCAATTGAAGCAAGAAAAAAATGAAATCTACTAAGAGCCAGGAGACACATTACAGGCAAGCTGTGCAAAACATGAGGTGCCAAGATTCAGAAAGCTCTGAGGCAGGAAAAATAAATGCATAGGTCACATATGAAAAAATGTGAAGAAAAAATGGCATGAAAGATAAGAAATATCTCTTGCAATGCCTCGGTGAGATAGCATATTTTAATTAGCCCAATATGCGGTCTGAATCCAGATTACATCCTACAGTCACATTTTCAAAATTATTCTTATCGGCCATTTAATACAAATATGATTACATTTCTAAAAGTAATATAACCAAAAAAGCATTTGGCATTGAATAGGTATATTTTTCCACCAAGGACTGTTTGAGTAGGTCTGAAAAAGTACACTGATAGTTTTACCATACAATATATTTTATAGTGGAGTAAAACAATAATAAAATGAAATGAAGCCCACAGAAAAAAATGAAATCTGGAGAAATTCCCTATTGTAGAACTAAATTCTTCCATTTCTTCAAGCACAACCTTTACAGAGACCTGAATAATAACTTACATTAGCCTAACTGGTGTGCTCTCATACTCTTCACCTATAACTATGGTAGGGGACTCGGCCTGGATGACTTCTATTGGCATCTTAAGAATGTGTGACAGAGCCCGCAACTGCAAAAATAAGAAAAACAAATGATACGATAACACTATCAAAATGAATTAGAACAAGTAAGCAAATTCTTATTCTTGTGGATTTTCTTTTTAAAACACGATAGGGTCGATTCGGCTGATTTAAACAATGGCTGTTCTATATACCACCATGGTTTAAAATCATTTTGCAAAAACATGTTTTTCTTTCAAATGTGCACATTTGAGACCATAGTGCACAGCAGCTCAGATGTATGGAATTATTGTGTTAGCTATAGCTGTTCACCAAAGTGCACAAAGAACAGAATAGCTTTACCTCAAGCTGTCCTCCCCATGCTGCTGTTTCAGCTACATCAGAGCAGTATTTTTCAAATTCATCTATTTAAAAAAAAAAAAAAAAAAAAAAAAAAAAGAATGCATCAAGGCTGTACTATTTATGTGTAACATGCCATTTCATGATGGAGACCTCAATGTCAGCTCTCTTATTTTGAAAAGTTCTTACAATAGGTATTGGCGGGCTCTATTCACAACTTTAACATAAGCTTTTAACTTTTACAGTGGAGGATCACATTATTTCAACTATTTTTTTTTCCCGCACCCGTTACTCTATCCACTAGTATGGTTCATTAGTTATTCTGACGGTTTCTTTTGGTGGAATACGCAATGATCAAAGAATCAGTGTCTATTTTCTATAGACGAAAGTGGCGGATAATGTAAACTTCCATCAGTTAGCTTTCCGCTTGCTTCAGCACGGTCAATACGACTATCTGCCAGTAAAAAAAACAGTGACAGCAAGTGAGACCGAGTCTCCCTGACATTCAACATGGATTCTGTGTTAGAAGCAGCTGTGTGTGCTTGTCTGTGTGTGTGTGTCTTTGTGTATTACAATCCCAAGCTGAAATACAATCCCATTGCAATGCACACAGTTCTCTTCACCTCAAGTCGATCTGAAGAAGATCCGACCATCCCTTCATGTCAAAGTGAGTCGAAGTTGAATTATTCTCTAGGGTAGCCCTAAATGAGTCAAACTATAGGCTACTTTGGAAAACTACAAAAAAAAAAAATAAATTTAAAAAAAAATAAAACTCAACAATACTGAAGTTGGCTTTTTATTCGGCCAGCTTCTTATTCACTAATGTGCACAAATGTAACTCAAATTGAATAAGTAACTGGGGTTTTTCAGGGGATAAATTGTCTCAGGCTGCTCATTTCAAACTTAATACAAACACAGGGGAACCCCTCTATGTCATCCATATGTATTTATCCCGGCCCAAAACAGCGTGCAAACATGGCACACTCAGCAATATTGACATTGCGTTTAGTGCAATATTTCCAAGTAGGGATCCAGAAGTGGAAACCCTTTGCGTGATCTATATGTATTCTTCCCTGTCTAACATGGAATTTGCTTTCCTTTGTTGTCTTGTCTAATAAGATTTGTGCTTTCCCCATTGAATACAGCATACTCACACAGACCTGAACAAGAAAAAGTCCATTTAACAAAGCACTCTAGAGGAAACTACAGTATAAGGTCTATAAATATAGATTAAGTAGAGATTGGTGTTCAGCAATGATACAGTGTACACATTGCTTTGCACTTCAGCTATATGCTGGGCTTACCTTTGAAAAGTAGAAATAAAAACTTCAACAAGGAATACAAGCTTTCTGTATGGTGCAGAATACAGTAGTAAACATGGACAGGTGACTTTACAACAGAATGGTTTGTTAAATGGACTTTTTCTTGTTCAGGTCTATGGGGAAAGCATGAAACTTAAAAATGGGTTATTAAACAAGATAACAATGCAAAATGACCAAACCATCCATGTAATATAAACATGGTACTTGAGTAGAATTGTACAAAGTTATTTTTTGCTTTAAGTAGGATTTATAATTGAGTGTTTAAAGTTGTGGATGAACATACAATAAATACCAATACATTCCTTAAAGTAAGTTAGCTTTCATTTCTCTCCAGGGACCGTCTTCAGTTTAACAATACAGTTTTCGGTATTTCGATACATACCAGGACGCGATATTTTACCATTTTGTTTTAGCACTGTTCCTTTTTTAGTGCATATTTATGATTTTGGAATGTTTTGATATTATACTTGTTGTAATATTGACTTAACAATTGTCCACTTTAGTACTTCTGAAATATATAAATAAATAAATCGGATGGTTTGATGATTTTATTTAAAAGCTTGTGTCTGCAATGTATTTATTTATTTATTTATTACTTTTTACATTTTTATTTCCAAAGTATAGTTTCACATAGGACAACCCTGGAAAATAATTCAAAGTAGTCTCACTTTGACACAAATGGGTGGTCAGAACATGTTCTTATTCAGGTCGGCTTTAGGTAAAATAAATTGCCTGCACAAAAATGTCAATGAACAGTCCTCAAGGTGATGGGGTCACATTTCAGCTTGAGATTATAATATAAAAATTTAAATTTAAAAAAAAAACTTTTTCTTTGGGGGGACAAAAGGGTTTACATGATTAAAAATAATTTATTTCAGGACGTAATAGACTGTTTTCATCTGCATAGAGCAGTGGTCCTCAAAGTGGTGCCCACGGGCAAATTCATGCCCGAGAAGCTAGGCCATCATACCCGAGGCAGCTGTTCTTAAATTATGGGTCGTGAACACATTTCTGGCGGGTCGTAACGTGGGAACATAAATAAAGCTCCAACAAAAGCGTCACAGCAGTCTGTTGACAACGCTGCTGGCTTATGCTGTGCTTGTACGTACTCGACATATTTTTTTTCCCTGAAGGACCTCTGGGATATGATCAACCAATTGAATATCTGCGTTTTCTCTGCGGTAGCCCAATCATAAGTTAGCTGGGTGGGACATAAACTGTGTTTGTTTAAACCTTACGTTTGTACATCCAAAAAAAAAAAGTTTTCATTCATTTTTGTACACTGCAGTTTACCTCCTTTCAAACCTAGAACTCCCATAATTTGTTCCGATAATGTTTGTTTGCTTTATGTTGTCCTAATTAAACCAGCGATTGTTAAGACTGGATGAAAATAACAATTTGCCCTTATGTTTGCATTTGCGTTTTGAGTCATTTTTCTGCTGGTTTGATACAATTTTCGATTGTGTTGATATAGCATTTGCTAACACAATTGAACCGGAAGTATTATTTTGGCAGATACAACTGCTTAAATGTTCATTACTTATTCATTTAGATCCACAGAAAATTATGCATGAAATGTAGCAGGCTGTGTGGTCCAGTGGTTAAAGAAAAGGGCTTGTAACCAGGAGGTCCCCGGTTCAAATCCCACCTCAGCCACTGACTCATTGTGTGACCCTAAGCAAGTCACTTAACCTCCTTCTGCTCTGTCTTTCGGGTGAGACATAATTGTAAGTGACTCTGCAGCTGATGCATAGCTCACACACCCTAGTCTCTGTAAGGTCGCCTCGGATAAAGGCGTCTGCTAAATAAACAAATAATAATAATAATGTGATCCGCCGGCTGATAAAACGTTAGAAAATAGGCAGATATTTTTTAACGGATTAACAGGTGGAAAAATTCTGCATATTTTGCCATTTCCACCGAAATTGGGTAGTACATTACTCAATGACCCAAAACCTTATCTGGAGCGCTGGGTAGGTTAATTATTTTATAATGGCACTTCTAGTATAGGCGAAGACATCTACTGGCCCGATCTTTGCTTGTACTTTCGTTGACAAGTTACCAGTCTAAAACATCACTAGATCCCTAGAGGACATGTTCCTGCTAACTCCCCTACCTGGTGTGTACATATCCCCAGTGCTGGGATTTGTTAAGAATGGCAGGAAATCATCAGCATGGCTCCTCATGTATTCAGCTGCCTGGGCTCTTAGCTCTGATAGACTGAGGGAGCCATCTCTGTCAGTCAGCTGGTCCTCAATGGCTCTGTACATGCAATGGCCATCTGAAGGGATCTGCTTGATCTGCAACTGTCTTTCAGCCAGCATCTGGGAGAGCTTCAGGCTCTCAAGGTGTCGTGACCCTGATAAGTTCTCGATTTCAGCTTCAGCTATTCTGCTCTCCCTCTCCTTTTCCAAAGCAGCCTTCTTATCCTGAAGAATTTAAAAGGAATGTTCAAGGCTATAAACCTGGAGTCAGCATTGATTAATTTGAGACATGTTAAAAACTGTGTAAATGTGAACTACTCGTCACATTATTAAAGGTTAAGCATCATGGTGTTTTCAAGAGAAAAAGTGAAATTGCAAAAACAGACTCTGTACTGTACTGCTGAAAAATAAAACACTTCTGTGTACCCTTCGTTTTTGTGCTTTGGACACTCGGGAATCCTTGACATGATCGTGTTCTTCACTCTCCAGAACAAGATTTCCAAATCCATTTGTGGCTGATTCAACCTAAAGAAAAAGACAGAAGGATGTGCACTGGTGTTTTCCACCTATACCTGTATGTGTGTTTAAATGTTACTACAGAGAAGACTGACATAAAATGAATCACATTGGCCATTATACTGAAATGCAAGACAAAAGGCTACTCTGCAAGCCAATACATAAAATGCTTTTGCTTATTGTATCTGTACCATTACATTATTCTCTAGGAAAAGCTTGGCTAATATGCAAATTATAATGCTTCAATTGGTTAAAGTTTTTGTTCTGAATCGAAAACAATACTATTAAATGTGTGTCTTCCTGGACCTTATGTTGCAATACCCCAGTTCATTATTTGCGTTGTCTGACCGCAACGACCATTTCACCAGGTAGGTGTCATTTTTATTTTAGGCATGGCTTGCATGAAGGGTTTTGGCATCCATTCACGGTGGTATTGAGACCAGTGATATTTTTAACCCTATGCAAATCCCTATAGTAAGTGACCAAGCTCCTTCTGCAGTAAAACTCAAAGTCATGTTGACAAGCGTTTGGACAAAAGTGTTTTGTTTTTTTCAGTATATAAGTCCAATATGTAGCCTACCTTCCCCCCTCCTTCCACATTATTCCTCCACTGTTTCAGTTCTTCTTCCTGCTTTTGGTCCAGCTCAGCCTCGAGCTTGGCAATGTTTTCAACAAGCTGTTTTCGTCTCTTCTTATCATTCCTTGGAGTCGCATTTTTCATACCCTGGATCTTAGCTGCAAGCATGGTACATTTTAATAATCTTACTAGAAAAGTATTTTAGCATACTATGATCTCAACTATAAATGCTGATCTGTAAACAAGTTTAATATTTGACTTGACAGTGGTGATAAACCCTGCTTAGTGAAACAGCTTTCTTATGTTTTATATATGTTCATTTTAAGTATTAAAACGTCTGTAGCATAGGGATAATGCATTTACCGTCTAGCTATGCTTTATGAAATGCAAAATCTTATCGGCAGCTGCAGAGTAAAACATATCATATGTTAAATCAATAAACAAATATACATTCAATACTTTTGAATGCAGTGTTTTCGTATTAAAACACACGCAATTAATCTATGTACACAAAAAAAGAAATTGTTAGCATTGCATTTGTATCGCCTATGAATACTTTCGTATTTTTAAGGATGCACTTAGGAAGCCTCGGAACTGGTACTGTACTAGCTTTTTACATTTTTCAATGTACCTTTCCCGAAAGCTTAAAATTAATACTGTGCAGTTGCATTGCACACAGATTGCATTGCACACAATAAGCTTCCAGTTCCGTTTTGCTGACACGCTTGCTTATATATATATATATATATATATATAATCAATCACCTTGAAGATCTTTCTTCTCACTGCGATGTCGCTTAACGAGTTCTTCGTCTGTTTCCATTATCGCCTTTTGCTTTATTGTTCATTAGAAGAACCACTAAGACAGCAGCAACAACAACATGCTGACTACTGTACCCTTTTCCCTTTGACCTCTCCTCGCGACAAGAGTCGATTTTGCGTATACATCACATGGGGCAGTTGACCGCCAGTGCTTTTGGGAAATGTAGTCTACGTAGGAAAAAAAAGGTCTTAGCTGCTCGTAATGGCTATACCACTGCGAGGTTGGCCAATCGTCTAGTAACTAGATATCGCCCCCTGCTATTAATGTGGAGCAGCACGTGGTTACGGTTTTATATATTTGTATACTATATTTTTTTGTTTTGCCAATACTAACCAATAGCTTTACATATTTGCATACAAAACTAGCAATAACAAAATAACTACTGTTTTTCTCCTAGTATATATATATATATATATATATATATATATATATATATATATATATATATATATATATATATATATATATATATGAATTTGAATCATTGTGGGTAACCATGTTTGCAAGATGCAGGAGGTATTTTGCATTGACAGAGCTGAACTAGACGATCTTGGATTGTAGTTTAGCACTGCTCTCCTGAATTTAAAGGAGAGTTCTGCCAACCCATTGCTTCCATTATCACCCTTCTAGAACCTTGAAAAAAATCTACAGACAAAACATCTGAAAATGTCCCTTCTAGATTTCCAGACTGAATAACACATTTTTTTTTCTTTTTTTTTTTCTGGAAGTTTTACTAAGGTATACTTGAAAGCAGAGTAAATTAACCTGCTCTTTGGACTTACATTGATAAAAACAAAACTTACACAACATAAAAAATGATATTCTAATGTTGTCATTGTTATGCATTATGTATTTAAATGCACAGTTAAAAGTATATGAAAATACATATTTTTGTATTTAATTATTTCACTAGTTATATATTGCCCAGCATGTGCCGCTAATGTTTCGACTTCTGGTTAGTTCTTGTAACCAGAAACAATCTTGTAAACTTTAAAGAACTAAAAGTAAGGCTATCATGGAATAGCCTATACTTTTGTCATTAATTATAGAACAACGTTACCACATGCATTTTAAAAAGTATGTTTTACATGCAGCAGGTATTGTTTTTTACACAGATATTCTCAACTCCAGCTGTTTACATGCAGTGTATGATATATGCTGTTCTTTGTACACATTGAAAAACAACCATATACAAACACAAAGCAATAAAAGAATACATAGGAAATTAGATTCTCATAAAAAAAATAACAAATTAACTCTTTCCTTTTGTCTTTGAAACTTACACAGCATTACTGGGCTGGACAAATACAAAGTATTAAAAATAACTTATGGGAAACTCTGTGACTGATCAAATTGGCTGCATTTATAAATTAGGGCAGTATATCTCAGAGGAATCTAATTGAGATACGAAACCTAAACTGCAGATTTCTCTTTCTGTCTAAACTCAGGGGTGAAATTCTGCCGGTACTCAGTACCGGGACTTATTCTGATGCCGGTGAAGTAATAATGATTTTCTTTAGTCTGAAATATTGAAAAACAAACATTGCTGCACATGAATTTGAAGGCAAAAAGCCCCATCAGTGCTTTCCATAAATTATATAGTTGATAAATATTAGAAATAATTATCATAACATGTTTTGCCTTGCACCGATTTACCACATTGCCAGAATTGGCATGAAAGTGATGAGTGGGACAGTATGGATTAATATTAAAAAAACAGGACCAAGGAAGTGCTGCTTCAGATTTTGGTAAGGAGTCAGAATCGAGATACAGATGTAGGTGTGCTTCATGCTTTTCAAACACAGGCCCAACTTGCAAAGTAAATGTTAAGTATAGTAATCAACGTTTTGTTTCGTTGTGATCCTTGTATGTTCTGTTATGAGGACTGTAATAAATGAAACCAAAATGGTGAGGTGTTTTTTCTTTGTACAATGACCCCTTTTCTAAAACATTTTGAAGAGTTTGTTTAAGTTAAACATGAGTTTTCACCTGCGTGTACATCTAAAAAAAAAAAGCATAAGTAAACCACAGTAATGATATGACTTTATGAAAATGTGTCTTTTGTCACTTTGTTTATTGTTGCAGAAACCATAATATCAGGGATACATTTTTTTTAAAGTCTACATTTATACTGTTTCTGTCTGAAAAATATTTTTATGGAATAGATCATAGTAATTAAGCGATGCAGAAACACAACAGAGAAACACACAGAATATGTTATTGTAGGATAAGTAAAAAATACATAAAAGAAACAGGCATGTTCTAATCCAAGGCTATTATTGTAGCATGGCCAGGTCCTGTTGTAGGTGGGTACCCAGGGTCTGGAAAGTATGGGGATGATTGCTGAGAATACAATGGAGATTAAAATGGACAAGTCAAGTACATCATTAGTAGTAGTAGTGCCTGTTACATTAAAAAAATGGAGGGGTATTTTAGCCCCATATTGTGCATTGTTTGACGTAGACCTTTTTGCATCATTTTTTCAAAGCACAGTTGTTGTTTTTTTATACCATTTCTTATAACATGCCTTTTTAGGATATCATGAAACAAAACTCCCTCTCTACAGCAGTTATCGCATAGTGTACTATTTTTAATGCTTGTCATTTAAGGTTTAACTTAAGTTATATTACAGTACATGACTGAGTGATACAACGGATACAGAGAATACAACCCTTTCAGTATTTTTAGCTTCCTTGTTGATGGTGAATTGGTTATAATTGATCAGTTATTTTTTAAGGCTTAGTTTGTATTCATAAATGTATCGTGTACCGATATGTATACATTTTAAAAGTATTTATTCATTAGCACTAAATTTGTCTCCATTTTTAAAATGTTTACACCCGGCTGTGCATATGAGTACCTGCACTTGTTTGTTGAGAATTTCACCCGTCAAAGCTGATACCTAGCTGTTATTAGTGCCAAATGTCACAACCCCAATCCTGCTACACCTTACAGTTCAATGATGTAATTACAAGGCTACGTGTCACATACATCACTGTACACAAACTACGGTCTGTTCAATTGATCTAAAATGTGTCAGATCTAAAATTATTCAAAGAAGATGGCATTGAAGAAAACTACATTTTTAACAATATGCGTGAGTCTCTCAAGTGTATTTTGTTTCTTTAAAAGTAAATAGTATCTAAAAGTTTATAATCTGAGCTGCCACTGCTTAGACCCCGCTTTATCTAACTTTCTGTATAAAGATGGATACAGATGCATTTGGGTTTCTTAAGTCATTTTTTTTTAGAAATGATACCCAGGACAGGCAATATGTTTCTTATATTTTTACAGTATGAGATAACTGTGCTTGGCACATATTATCACACAAGCATTTACTCTTATGTGGGGTTCTATACACCTAAACTAAATTTCACTGACTGTTACTGTCTACTGTGAACGATTAAACTTAACTCTGGTTTTACGTCAAGATGTATGATTATGATAATGTTTGAAGATCCAGTACTGGTGCCGTTTCTTCAGATGATTTCACACCCAGTATAACAACCTAAATCTAAAGGGATTTGAACATGGGATCTTCTGACTTCCAGTCAGACCATTAGTGAACCACTACAGCTACAGTTCTCTGCTTCGCTCAGTTTTAATTTCCAAGGAGACATTTCGATGTGCATAAGCTGCCCAAGAGGAATCCTAATGCAGTAGTTGTCACTGCATTGCTCTGGATCCACTAACAGCCTGTGTTTTTGTTTTAACCTTGTATTCATTTATGATTATTATTATTTGTATTGTTGCAGATCATTCACACAGAACAATTCAATTAGCAAAGGCTCTCAAAATGTTTGGAGTTTGTAAGCGCTGCACTGGATAGCACTGCACATTTGAACTAATATCTATGTCATAGTTGAAACAAACACATCTGTTCTCTACTGTTCCCCTGTGATTAGAGTTGAGAACCACTGTATGCTAGTAGAATCCGTTTTTATATACTATGAAGGGTCCTTCAGATAATATAAACAGAAATAGCGTTTAAGTTCTTTACTATTAATATTTTTATAGACTGACAAGACATAAATCTGTTTTGATTTATTTAAAATACAGTGAAGCCTCAATATAAGGTTACTCTTTATACAGTTACTGCTAGTGATGTTACTGTATGAACGTACAGTAGTTGGATGGCTCCCAGTCCCCAGTTGTATCTGTGTCCAGTGCCAATAACTAGCTCTACTTTATCACACCATTATTGTATGCCAACGATTCACTCTCAACAACAGCTGTAAATAAGGTCAGAGCTGTATAACTATGGGAAAACAGACTGATATTGACACTTTAAATTGATTGATTTTTTTTTTGCTCCAGTGTAAAGTCTGCAAAGTCTATAAAAAAAACTTGTTAAAATTTGTAACACACTAATATAATTTAGGGATATTTAACACACACACACACACACACACACAGTTTATTCAAGCAAGTGAATTTGCTGAATTTTGGAATAAATGTAATATGCCACCAATGGGACAGGATTATAATTCGTTTTCTAGTTTGTATGGGGGGTTATTTAATTTAAATATTTCAATATTCTGACCATTCACAATGATTTTGCATACTTTTAGTTTATTCAACTGTTTGTTTAAATGTTATATTACTTTGCAAGTGTCAAACCAAGTTTACCAACTAAAGCAATTCCGACAGAACCCCCTCTGTGATATTGGTGCGTTCCCCTGCCCATCCTGCGCGTTCCACGCCTTTAGCTCCACCTCCAGAAAGCTGTCTCTCATGAGCATTCATGACACATTGGTCTGATTCCAGGGACCAGAGAAAGCTTGCTGAAGCTGTGTTATTGTTGTATTGCTGCAGATATGGCTGATGGTGTGGATGAGCGATCTCCTTTATTGTCAGCACCTAACTCTGGGAATGTCACACCTACAGCACCTCCGTATTTAATACAAGACAACAGCCCGAGAGGTAAGATATCAGCGGTATGATACACATACGTTTTAATTAATGTGGGTGTGATATATGTGTGACTGCGTTTGTTTCATATGAACATGATACACAAGGGCATCTGCTGCAAAGCAACTGTGCCGGCTTAAGTAACACCGGTAAAGCAAAGTGGAGGCACGAAGAATTTGTCCAGAGGCCTCATTTTAAAATTACTTAACGTTGTCGGTCAATTGCCTCGAGCAACGTCGGGTACAGAGCAACGCATATCATAAGGTTCTGTACAACTAGTTTTTTTTCTTATAAATAATTGGCTCGACAGTATGCCTTATGCTTGACAAAAGGCGTAAAGGCAAGGGGTGTGATTCTCTTACTAAACAAGGGCGAAATTTATCTCATGTCATATTATTATACGTCTTCCTGTGGGCGATACTGACTGGGTATAATAAATAATGCTCAGACTGTGTAGCTAAATGTATTGTAAACATTTTCTTACGTGTATTTCCCCCAGCTATTAGTATGCTAAAAAAAAGTAATGTTTGTTATATTAGATATCTTAGACTGACCCAGAATAAGTGATCGTGTTTTTGTTAACTGTAATTAAGAATGCTTGATTTTTTTGATACGTCATTCTGTTGTTAATCTGTGGTTTGTAGATACATTAGCATTGTTTTGCTAAAATAGTACATCAACATTAGTGTTTCATGTAAGAATCAAGAGATGAAAGCACAGGAAATATCATGCTAGGAATGCTGTGGTCTTTCATTATTTTGGCCTTACAGGTGCCTCCTGTGAAAACAATACTGGATACCTTACTATGCACTATAAATCTATATCTGAATGAACTGAGATTCTTAAACCCATTCTCAACGAGGAAATGTGGGTCTCAGAAAACCACAACCGCAGTATCTCTGCACTGCTGCACATGCATTTGCATCCACACATAAACACACACAACCTTCAGACAGCTCCATGTACTGGTAATGTATATGTGTTTTAGCATAGTGTACATGATTAAATTGTATAGAAATACCAGTATGTGTGACAGGTATGGAACATTTGTCTTTGGGGGGTGGGGGTGGGTATAAATATTAACTTAATTAAATTGAATGCTGCTTTTGTGTAGTGCAATGTCTAGTTCTGAGAGAAAATGCTGGGTGAAACTACAATAGAAGAAAAGTACTGGCCAAAATTAAGTATTGGATTTTTTTTCCTTTTTATAAATGATTATTCTCTAATCGATCCAACAAGTCTTTCACATACGAAGAGTCACAAGCTTTCATAGAAACTAACAAACAACAGGTTTATGCATGATTTTAAAATTAGTACTATCCACAATCTTAACTATACATTGTATCTTCAGTAGTGAAGATACCGAGTATAAGAGAATAATAACAAAATAAATCCCTTTGACCTTCAAAGTTTTCCACAGTCCTGGATTATTCTTCAATCACCCATTTGTGCTCACTTCTCAAGCCTTGTTGTTAGCACCAAACATATTTATGTCTTTGAGTTTCAAACACCCAGTAATTGCAGGACTATTGGTCCAAAGCTGGGCCTCCTTATTAGTTTAATGTTTTGAATGTGCTAGTAGAAGAAACTTAATGTGACCAGTGGGTGTGCTGTCTATGATACTGTGATCCTGTGAAACGGTAAACCCCATGACAGCTTCCAAAAATGAACTGAGGAGTCTAAGAATAACCTGGCTAATAGCCCTCACTGGAGGCATGTTTAATCAACGCTGGTCTTTCTGTTCAAATGGTGGGGTTAATACTTGTCAGGTTTCACTTGACAGCTGTACAGACAGTCTTGCATAGTTGTTAAACTAGGTTTCTCTGAAAACAAGCACATGTAACCATTCTCATGATTCTCCACTACCAGTAAACTTAATTTCATAGTGTAGTGAAGAGTGAAGAACATTGTGTTATATTAAAGGAGGAAGGAGAGTAAATGTTCTGATGGATACTGTTTGAATGTTTGAGTACTAGGAAGCAGTGCTCCAGATAAGCTGCACACTGGGTGTTTTATGCATTGAAAAAATATGACTTTTAACTAGCCTACGTAATTCACGCATAAAAGAATACACATAGCAATTTTGCTGCACAGCTTGAGTTTGCATATTATCAGGCTTAAAATTGCAATACTTTAAAATGCAATACACTCCTTTCATGTCTTCAGTGTATATAAATTGCTAATTTATATACACAATTCAATGACCGTTGCTGTTTTTTAATTCAGAGTTATTCCCCCTAAAACACCAACGCTAAAAATGAACACACAATAGGTAGATAATAATTATTAGTTTTGCTCAAATTCTTACACCAAAAAAAAAAAACAAAAAAAAAACTGAGCAAGTAACTACATCTTAAGAAGTGCTTCGATTTCTGTTTTCATTTATTTTTCTGTAATACATTCTCACTACCTTACATAGTTCTGCTTTGTATCTAGTAAAACGTGTGCTTTCACGAAAGGGCTTAGAATATGTATGCTTTAAAACAGCATACCTTTTTTTTTTTTCCTTGAATCGAGTGCCCAGCAATGCACCATAACAAAACTGTAAATCCTTTGCAACTGTAAATTTCAAGAACTGTGAAACTATATAAAGTCTCTCAAATGTAAACATCTAACATTATGTACATCCAGCTGTTCATCAGTGCTCCGGGTTGGCTGCGTCCAGCACCGGCTCTGGAGTGGCTCCAGTGGTTCAGCTCTAGCTCCAGGCTGGCTCCAGAGCTGACAGAGACTCTTGCTCCAGCTCCAGGCTGGCTCCAGCAGCTTCTGCTCCAGCTCCGGAGCCACTCCAGTGCTGTTTCACACTGGTGCACCAGCTCCAGAGCCACAAAAACCTATGCGTGACTATCATAGTATCATATTATTTAAGATTTTAATGTTGTTTGTTTGTGTTTCTCAGTAAAAGATGAGTGTGAATCTGGTTTTAACTTTTTACTCTTAAATTTATTTTTATACAAATCTTTTGCCAAATATTCAACAAAATCAACAGTATCAGCAACGTTCACCCTTTTTTGTCCCTTTAACTAAAAATAACTTGGGTTTCAAACTTTTGTTCTAACTTGGCATCTCAAACTGTTTAAGAGCTGATTTTAATGTAAAAGCCTTGATTAGCAAATTATTAGTTCAATAAAGTAATTAAACCCATGTCCTATATTATACATTTTCTCTTTTTTAACAGGTTTTGTTGAGTTTTGTCCCTTTTTTATTTTGCTTTATGCCAAGGAAATTCCTGCAAAATATAATTTATTTTGAGTCCTGGCTCAAAGATACATTTCAATTCAGAAATATTATTTGTTCAACATTTTTGGAATTTAGCCTTGCTCTTCGGTCAGTAAGTAAATCCCCTGCTTTGGAGAACAGTCTTTCACTTTCCACTGATGTTACAGGCACACAAAGAAATGATGTGACAGTTGTGTTAACAAAGGCAAGGAATCTTTGCGATTCCTCCAGTAATCCAAAGGGCTTGAGTCCAAAGGCTCTCTCTTCTCAGCTGCATACACACACCTTCAACTCATTGTCTAATGCAGATCCTGCAAAGTCATCCTCATCTTCTGTGCTACTGTCAGAAAGCTGGTCGATGCTCTTACTGCCAAATGGATGTGCTCTCTTGGCTGGAACTGGATCCGTTTCAGGAGGTTCACATGCAATAAACAAACCTTTCATAATAGCTTCTTTTTGCTGACTGTTGAAGAGACAGCTTTTAAACCGTGGATCCAGGAATGTTGACATCGGAAAAGGAAGGTGTGAACGTGTGGGTTGCAGTGCGTAGTGAAAGGGTGATGCAGGTGCTCCAGACAAAGACAAACACAAAGTTCACGGTACAAGTTATTTTATTTTCCTTGACCAGTATTTAAATGATAAGACTGGCTCTACCCAGCAATGGGTATTGCCAGTGCCAACCGGGTTTAAATAATAAAGCTGGCTCTACCCAGCAATGGGTATTGCCAGCGCCAAAACAAGGGGTTGCAGTCGAAATAATAATTCCAAAACACAAACACAACACAAACACAGACACATCTCCGGACAGTGCATGCTCGGGGGCGGGTGCGGGTGTGGTTCTGGATACAGTGATGCCGGTTAAGTGCAGATGCGGTGAAGTCCGGGTGAATCGCTGGCCTCAGGCTGCAGCTCCCAGATCCGTGCTTAATCAGTCTGACAAAGACAAAATACACACGGTTGCAAAACAAACAAAACACTTAACTCTCCTTCAAAACAGTCCTCGTTTCCTCCCATCAACCACAACAAAGGAACCGATTATGGCGTCACGTCCCCCTAAAGTACCCTCAGCCCTGCCCCCTCTGATAGCTAGTTCAATCACGTCTCCTCCAATTCATGAATGAAACTTTGTTTACCGTACTAGGGCGGGGACTCCTGGTACCGTGACGCCATCCCTTTCCTGAAGGGCCGGCTTCCGACTGCCCCCGGAATGAACTGCCGAAACATTCAGTACGGGGCACGCAATTCCTGCTGTACAGTGCTCTCACAGGTCGGGAGGGAGATTGTTGATTCAGAATCATTCGCTCTTTGTCACAGGAGGTCATTCTCGAAGCTTGATAACCTTGTTGAGATCTGACTCAAAAGATAGTCATTCATCTTTGATCCAGGTTCAGACTTCACTTGAATCTTGCCAAGTGCAACTTTCAACCACTGTGTGCACAATGCTGTAGGATACTTTGCCCCAGAAAGAGTTGTGGTTGCTTCCTGAAATGGCTTCAGCATCTCACTTGCTTTTTCCAGAAGTCTCTTATCCTCAGCAGCAATGTTTAGTGCTGGTCTCTTCAATTTCAAGGCTGTAATTTCTAACACCTCCACTTGTTGGGTCACCTTTTCGATCATTGGCAAGCTTGAGATCCATTTTGTAATGCAGTCTCTCTGAATCGTCACTGGTTCAGATCCGGTCTCAGCCAGGTACACCTTTTGAATAGGCATTCCAAACACTAGGTGATCTTTTAGTGTGGCTATAGATCGACGTGTTTCAATCACTGCAGATATTTCTTCTAGTAACACTTGCTTTCCTTGCCTGGGAAAAATAATCTCCTGCAGACAGAGTTGCAATGTATGAGCTAAACAAGGTGCCGTTTCAACTTAAGAAGCTGGCAGACATGTACAACATTGGCACCACTGTCAGGAACAGCACATACTACTTGATTTAAATCATAGGAGTTGAAAACATTTTGCACTGAAAGGCAGTGTTCTTCCCAGTATGGGCTTCATCAGCAGGAATGCAGCCAATGCATTTTGCAATCAAATTCCACTTCTAGTCAACACCTAACTGTTAGAAATTGCTTCTGATTTTTCTTACAGGTCCACAGATCAAATGTGATGGCAACATGTGATGCAGACATTAGTTCTTGCTTCAAAGTACCTACAATGCCTGAGTATGAATTGCTCAACAGTCTTCCTGAAACTGTCTCTCATCAAATCAACAGTATGAAGGTCACTCTTAAAATCAGGACTTAAAGGATGCGTTGCAGTAAGAATACCTCTGTTAAAGGGGAACAAGACTAAAAGCTAAAATATGCACAAGAACACAGAAATTGGACTATGGAACAATGGTCAAAGGTGCTTTGGACTGTTGATGGATGGACAACGACACCTGTGCCTTTGCCAGTTCTGTTGTCAATTCAACGCTTGTCTTCTTTCTATTCCTTAAGGATATTATCTTCAAGTATTGCTCATCCTTCTTAGACCACTTTTTGGGTCTTCCAGTCCTGGGTTTGTAAATTACAGATGATGTTTCTCTGTACTTGTTGATTATGCTTCGGATACCACACCTTGAAAGTCAAGTTATACCAGCTATTTCACTCAACGTTTTTCCTTCTTTATGCAAGTCAATGTTGTTATAATAGTAGAAAACACTAGTGGAGGCTTTGAGTACATTGTTGATGCTCATATTGCATCAGAGTAGAAAAATGCAAAATTAGAACCTTATTTTTTTTTCGTTGCGCAACTGGAATGAAACTGACCAATCGGAAGCAAGGTTAACACCCTTGAAACATGTCAAACACAAGCCTCAAAACACGTCACCCCTGAAAACAAGTTAATCATTTTATGTAGTACCAGTAGTCGTGGCTTGCAGGTGGTGCATTTAGCAGCACCGAGACATTTTCTTTCCAGTTATGCAAGTTGCATAAAAATAGGTTTATTAATAAGCAAAAATAAACTGGACCATACATGCAGTCTATATATCCAGCATTTAAATGACAAATGTTAACTTCTAGCCCTGATATTATATATTTTTTCGTTGCGACTTTCTGTTATGTGGAATGTAACAAATGAGAAGCAAAACGGTACGGTTTTTTACCCTTCATTTTACAGTGCCATTTCCACATATGTTTTACTTTGAAGTGTTTAAAGTTTAAATTTCAGTTTTCATTTGCTTGTTCAGCAACAAAAAGACACTTATTATTACTTCATGAAAACTTTCTTTGGCCACTGTTTACTGTGAAGAAACGTCAATGACAAGGAAGTCCTACAGAAGTTAGTCTTGTGATCTTTTTCTATTTTAACGTGTTACATATTGTAAGGTCTTACTGTAAAATAAAGGCACACACACACACACGGGGGCCATGGCCACACCACCAGCCCCTGCTGCTATGCTGTCTCTGCCTGCGTTCAGAGCCATATAATGGCTTTTATTACTTTTTGAAACTCTTTTCAAAATGTCTGCTCTAGTGTACTGATAGTGTAAGGATTATTGCCCACATTGTCAAACAGGTAACACAGCAATAACAATCCATGATGTGGTATGGAAAAGAAAAGCCAGAGCACTTGTTATGGGTATTTATTATTATTATTATTATTTTTATTTTTTTTTAAATCGCTCTTTCTGCAGTCATTTTAGAGTACAGATCTCAAACCCCAGTGCACTATAGCGATCATTTTTAAAATAGCTTTGAAACAGACTTTTAACTGTAAAAAGTTGTTAGGATGTTAACAATGATAAAGAAAATACAGGTATGTTATTTAAACAGTTGTAGCAACACATGGGGATGTAGAACGCTAGATTTTTTTGGAACCCTGTTACTTACTCTTTAAGATACAGAGTGCATTTTTAAATAGTATGAATACAAATGAAACACCCCACTGTGGGTTAACAATCATGTTAGCTTGAGATATAGTTTAGTGAGGAATAATATTTTGAGTTGCTTCACCCAAAAATACCAGAATGAAAAAAAAATAGCATATCCACAGGCAATGTTGAAGTCTTGCCTACTAAATGTTAACCATCACCTAAGATTGGAGCCCATTAGCTGATCCTTCCCATGGATGAGGTCATGCTGAAGTAAGTGGCGTTAACTTGTCACAGACATCAAGACTCGTGGGATACAGAATAGGGGCAGTGATTGGTTTAACTCCCAAACAGCTAGCAAATGGTTTTAAATGAAACATTAAAACATTGGTCTTTATGTTCAAGACTACAGCATATGCTATAAAAAAGAGCTTGTGCTCAAATATACTAGCCTGTTTTATTCGTACCAGTAGTTTACCAGCATTCCAGAACTCATTACTGCAGTAGTTATTACCATATGGTAATTCACTGCAGAATCATATCAGGGCCAGTACAGTAAATGTAGTTAATTGTGTTGCCATTGCTGTTAATTCTGTGGTTTGTTAAATGGTTCTGGTAGGGCTGCTAAAAGCATGGCCGCTTGGTGTGCAGTGTGAGTCATGCAGTCAGAGGAGCGCAGGTTTTCTTTCTGGCTGTGCAAACTTGCTGGTCTTTGCTGGGGTTCCCAGGGGGGAGCGTTGAATTGGCTCTGGCGCTCTCCTCATCATTCTACAGCGGACCCTACCGAACACTTGCAGGGCTGGTCCTTGTGCTCCAGAGGCCGGTAGCTCGCTAACATCCAGTCTCGAGTTCCTGGGTGTAAAAGAGGAAACTGGCCTGGTTGTTGGATTGGAGGAGGCCCACTGAACCTTCAGTCACCTCTGTCAGCTCAGCAGCAGCAATGGGGCAGAATGAAGTCTCTCCAGTGCTTTCTGTCTTGCACTAACTCCATGGCTTCGTTCATCATTAATACTTTCTACTGTGTGTTGTTCTTGATGGTATCCACCCAGCCAATCCTTGGTCTTCCCCTAGGTTTCATTCCATGTACCTCTGTGTGCATTTCCATGAGGGGTATTCTATCAGTGTCCATTTTTGACACATGACCGAACCATCGCAATTGTCTGAATTTTCTGCAGCAGGGTTGTTTCCTGTTTCATCTCAGGGGGAGGGGGGGGGGGGGTTGATAATTTAGCACCAGTAGGCTAGCTGGTGCTAAACTTTCAAAACAGCTTAGCACCAATTTTCAAAACGATTTGCACCCCTGATAGACATGTGCCAAGGGATAGCAGTATCTCACCTCAATGTTTCACAATTAGTGGCTGAGCTGGGATTTGAAACTGCTTCGTATTTCTTTTCTCCTAGGTCATTATAAACTGAAAATCTTGTTGTTCGTTGGTTTCACAGACCCCGATTTTATTAAGATGTTTACATTTTCCTGTTGGAATTTATGTAACCAGTATGGTAAGCAATTATATCTCTCCAATAGGGTGACTTTTAAAATGATTAATCAATTTCACATATTGATTAATAATTCATTATTAACTACAAGTTAAACAGTGTAGATTTGTGTCTTGTGGATAGTATTGTAATACAGTTAAAGTTAAAGTGACTGTAGTTAACGTGTGCAGTTTTGAAAGAAACACATGCAGCAAACAGGTATTTTCATTTTTTAAACATGATAGCTGGTACTACACCAGGTTGAGGCTGACTTTTGCTGCCTTACCTTTCAGGAAGTGTATTTACTGGGTCATGTCTTAGGTCATTTCACCTCAGCAGTGTCTTCTGAATCAAATAATTTTCAACATGGGGAAGCGGACATGGATGACAGAATTATTTCTGGGGTTTACACATAAAGTGTCTTTACATTTTTATTTTTAAATATATCTTGATTCTTATGAGATTATTGACAATTTCATTGGTGCAGAACACTAAAATACGAAGTAAGACAAGGGTAATGAAGGTTGTTCAAGGGCTATTGTTTATATAGCATATTTAAAGTCCTCATCTGTAATTTCAGTCTCTAGTGCATTTAGTGTGTAAGATGAATTCTAGAAGCATGTGAGCAAAACATGGCAGACAAAGGAAAGGGTATGAGTCTGACTCGGCTGCTTGTGTCACAGGGTTATCTGCTACTGCAAGCCACGGTCTTGGCTGATAAGAGTGGGACAAAAATGCACCAGAGACTCGCATTTGATTTGCTGCAGTGGGGCATCACAGCTCCACATTTGGGATGAGTTTCCTTTGTTATATAATTCCTATGAAACCTAATGCAACAGTGTTCCCGGACAAAGTTTTTGCCAACCAGGCTTTGTGTGTCTGTGTTTAGTTTGTTTATATTGTTTGTGAACAACGGTTAGGTCTAGAGAATTCAAGGTCTTTGTTGTTACTGGCCTGACTTTTTAGAGATTAGAGAGCAAGATGAGGTTGCCAGCAGACCAGCTACTTTTTTTCCATTTTGATTTCAGCTCAAGTTACAGTATGAAGTGTTCTTATGGAGACTAAATTCGGGTCAGGATCAAGGACTCGCAGAGGATAAGCAGTGACTAAAGGGTCACCCAGTCTTCCGTTCCACCATATGGGGTGCCTATATATATATATATAAATGGTTGGTATACACATGATATGACCACCCATCAATGACTTCTCTTCTGTAAGAAAGAGGTGACATCTTGATGTCTTCCCAATGCCATTCTGACATTACATATGTTACGGCCAGTGTCTGAAGTCGGCCAATGACGTCAGTGGCCGGGCATTGTTGTCAGTGCCCGAGAGCAGCGGCCAATGACAGCATTGACCGGACATTGGCGTCATTGCCCAATTTGGTCGGTCAATGTTGAATAAAAAAATAAATAAATAAATAAATAAACGTATTGCTTTATTCAACCAAATAATGCTCTGAAGAAATCTTTCATTTTAAATAATAAAAGTGAGATTTGGCAAAGTACAGTGTGTAGGAGTGTTTTATAATTCTGTTTTACTATTACACAGTTACCATTAGCTTTCTTTTACGTACACTTATTGGTAAAACTTCATTTTGCAAGTACAATTTTTTAAATTATTTTTTATAACAACAACACACATTTTTTCATTTCAGTATAGGCTACTTATTGCAGCATGACAGACTACCGTGACATTTAGAATTACATAGTTTACCATTAGCTTTACATGTACACTTATTGGTAGAACACTTTGTTTTGCAAGAACACTTTTTGTAACCTTGCCCACCTATGAGTGACATCTCTGAAGCCACTTCTCGAAGGCTTTTCTCTGTGTCTTGAACGGTGCTAATGTCGACTAACTTTTCCTTGCACACTGTAAACTGGCTTCGAGTGTATAGCTGCAGGGTACCTTCTGTAGTTCCTAATTACTTTCGTCTATCGTAGTCAACAACTGTAAAATCGCCCAGTTTTGTGAATAAATCGTTTGACGTTTGTTGTTGCTTTCCATTATCAATGCCACAATGCAGCGCTATAAACAATGCTTGACGAGAGCTGTTGGTTGTACCGCCATTACCTGAGATTCACTGGGCATTGTTGACAATGGCCAGCCAATGACCGAAGTACTCTACATTTCTGTTATTAAAATAACATAACTCAAAATTAGCGGCCAATGACGTCAGTGGCCGAGCATTGTTGTCAGTGCTCAAGAGCAGCGGCCAATGACAGCATTGACCAGGCATTGACATCATTGGCCGAGTTTCGGAGATTGCCCATAACATATATATTATATAACCTATCAATCACAAAAGGTCTCTCCTTTTTAATAATGTATCCTTGCATTTCATCCTGCACCCAGACAGAAAACCCATGAATATTAGAGGGATATTTAATTAGAAAGCACCCTCCCTGCCATGCTGTCCTGCTCTAAATCGTGCCCACTGTCCTCTCTGTTTGAACACTGTTCAAATGTAATGAGTGTTTGTTTTTATTTTCCTCTTTGCAGCAGAACTGCCTCCTCCTTACACAGCTATTGCCAGTCCGGAAGCTGGTGGGGTGCCAGTAATAAACTGCCGGGTGTGCCAATCTCTGATCAATCTGGATGGCAAGCTTCATCAGCATGTGGTTAAATGCACTGTTTGCAATGAGGCTACGGTAAGAAAGTGCTGTCTCATCTATAGCTTTGTTTTTGTGTTTTGTTTTTTGTTTTTTGTTTGGAATACGATCTGACGATTCTTTAATCCGACTGAGGGCAGTTAGTCTTTCGCTTCAACCCTATATTTGCACCCCCCAAAAATAACCAAATAAACTCTGACAACGGATTGCTGCTCCATTGAATGCTGTGCTGGCAGAATGTGTGTTTGCTGCTGTGCTTGCGTCTGGGTGACATAATGGGATTGTTTGAGGTCAATCATGACTGCTTTTGTTAGTCTTCCAGCAAAACTATGGTTTAGCTAAAAAAGAAGACTGTTTCTGTATTTAAAAACAAAACATTCAGTCTAACACAGAGGAGGCCAGACTTTACTGAGCTGTTGTCCAAAGTCTTTAAAAAAGGCTTAGTGCCAAAGTAGTCATATTGGCCTGAGTTTGTATACTAGTGGATTGCAATGATGACATGTTTGATCTGTTGTTCTGGGGATGTGTCTGCTGCTGTTAAATGGATAAATGAATGAAGCCCTTGTCCCATCCACAGAGCAGGTTGCACACTAAAGATACAGCTCCCCTGGTTTCAGAAGAGAGTGAACATTGCCTATAATATATCCATAGATAGATAGGGGGTTCCCGAGTGGCGCATCCAGTAAAGGTGCTCCACGTGGAGTGCAGGATGCGCTCTATAGTCTGGACGTCGCGAATTCGAGTCCAGGCTATTCCACAGCCGACTGTGGACGGGAGCGCCCAGGGGGCGGCGCACAATTGGTCGAGAGTCGCCCAGGGGAGGGAGGGTTAGGTCGGCCAGGGTGTCCTCGGCTCACCGCACACCAGCGACCCCTGTAGTCTGGCCGGGCGCCTGCGGGCTTGCCTGTAAGCTGCCCGAGAGCTGTGTTGTCCTCTGACGCCGTAGCTCTTGGGTGGCTGCATGGTGAGTCTGTAGTGTAAAAAAAAAAAAAAAAAAAGCGGTCGGCTGACGGCACACACTTCGGAGGACAATGTGTTCGCTTCCGTCCCGAGTCAGCGCAGGGGTGGTAGCGGTGAGCTGAGCTTAAAAAATAATTGGCCATTCTAAATTGGGAGAAAATAATAATAAAAAAATATATATATATATATATATATATCTATATATACACTACCGGTCAAAAGTTTTAGAACACCCCCATTTTTCCAGTTTTTATTGAAATTTAAGCAATTCAAGTCCAGTGAATAACCTGAAATGGTACAAAGGTAAGCAGTAAACTGCCAAAGGTTAAAAAAAAAGTTTAGGTTACCAAAAACTGAAAAATAATGTACATTTCAGAGTTATACAAAAAGGCCTTTTTCAGGGAACTAGTAATGGGTTAACAACTTACAGCTGTTCTGCAGCAATGGAAGTAAATTAAGCCTTGAAAGTTGATGCTAACAATTCCTACAGGTGTCCCAACTTTTGTTGATTACTTACAAACCCTCTATCTGTATAAAAGCAGTGTTGGAACAGACTGTGTTACTACACCCTCTTAAGCATTATTTGGACAGTATTGTACTGCAGGAAGTAGTATATTGCTATCATAATGGCGAGAAAAAGGCAATTAACAAAGGAAGACAGACAGACCATTATAACCCTTAAAAGTGTAGGTCTTTCCTTTAGAGAAATTGCAAAGAAAGCCAAGGTGTCAGTGAGTACAGTTTCCTATACCATCAAAAGGCACTTGGAAACTGGAGGAAACTCTGACAGGAAGCCACAACAGAATCAGAAGACAAGTTTCTGAGAGTCAACAGCTTGCGTGATAGGCGGCTCACAGGACAACAGCTTCAAGCACAGCTTAACACTGGTCGAAGTAAGCAAGTCTCAGTTTTAACTGTGAAGAGAAGACTTCGAGCTGCAGGTTTGACAGGTCGAGTGGGGTAAGAAAGCCATTGCTAAGATGGCAAAATAAGAAAAAGAGGCTTGCCTGGGCCATGAAGCACCGCCAGTGGACTACTGAAGACTGGAAGGTGGTCTTATGGACCGATGAATCAAAATTTGAAATCTTCGGTTCATCACGCAGGGTTTTTGTACGCCGTCGAGTAGGTGAAAGGATGATTCCTCGGAGTGTGACACCAACTGTCAAACATGGAGGAGGAAGCGTGATGGTCTGGGGCTCTTTTGCTGGATCCAGAGTCGGCGACTTGCACAGAGTGAGTGGCACCCTGAACCAAAACGGCTACCACAGCATTTTGCAGCGCCATGGAATGCCCTCTGGTATACGCCTAGTTGGTCAGGGGTTCATCCTACAGCAAGATAATGACCCAAAACATACCTCCAGGCTATGTCAGAACTACCTTAGAAGAAAAGAACAAGACGGTAGGAATGGCCAGCACAGTCTCCAGACTTAAACCCCATCGAGCTGGTTTGGGATGAATTGGACAGAAGGGTGAAAGCACAGCAACCTACAAGTGCAACACATTTGTGGGAACTTCTGCAACAGTGTTGGGAAAAACTTTCCGAACAATATTTGATTTCCATTGTAGAAAGAATGCCACGAGTGTGTTCGGCTGTTATATCTGCAAAAGGTGGCTACTTTGATGAGTCAAAAATTTTGATTAAATTTTGTTAAACAAAACGATTCCATGATTTCTTTTTTATCTCCAATTGTTTACTTGTTCTATGCTTTAATTTCAGAGTACATTGAGACATTAAACTGCGTAAATTTCAATAAAAACTGGAAAAATGGAGGTGTTCTAAAACTTTTGACCGGTAGTGTATATATATATATAGATAGATAGATAGATAGATAGATAGATAGATAGATAGATAGATAGATAGAATATTTGTCATTATTGGATTATTGGCTGTACCAGTAGGTGGAAAATCACTTAATTTTTGTTTCTTTTGAACACAGATGTTTGCTGGCCATTAGTCCATTAGTCTTGGTCAAACAAAATATTTTTTTCAGGAATATTAAGGGTGAGATTAATCATTTGCCAAAATGCTTTTTATTGTGTACATGCCTGGTTTTATGTATGACACTTTGCTTTGTCTTAAGGGTAGAGTTGTGTTGTTGTTTTTTTTTTTCTACTAAGTTATAAAAGTGTGTTGCACACTGATTAATTTCAATGTGTAATAGTAATTATCATTAGAAAAAGCATTCCTTCCTACTCTATTTATAGCCCATTGTTCCTCTTTTTAAATAACATTTCAGTTTTAAGCTGTTATCCACTGTAGAGATTGCAACCTCAGTGTTCAAGTACTGTAATTGCCAGCAAATCTTCACAGCTAGACTCAGTAGCTTTTGTACAGTCTGTCACTATCAGCAATGCACCAGCTGTATGATCTGTTTGACAAAGTTCATAATGAATTGTGGATTGAACCACATTGAAGCACAGTCCTTCAAGAGCTTTCTGAATATTTGAACTTAATATTTGTATTTAACACACTCAACTTAATTTAACAAACTATTGCATCTTGTTTAGCCAATCAAAAATCCTCCCACTGGAAAGAAGTATGTGAGGTGTCCGTGTAATTGTCTTTTAATCTGTAAAGATACGTCCAGGCGGATAGGATGCCCAAGGCCGCACTGGTAAGAAAGTACATTTAAAATGCTATGAATCATGGTAAACTGGATATTTATTATTATTATTATTATTATTATTATTATTATTATTATTATTATTATTATTATTATTATTATTAATTTGTGCATTTATGAAAATCTGTTGTGAGGTTTTTTGTACCTTCTGTCCTGTACATTTGTATGTGCCATTATGTGGTAAACCTATTAAGCACACTGGACTATAGCATACAAAGGACTGATTTTTATTTTCTGATTTCTTTGATTTCACACCCTGTTTCCATTTCAATGTGGAGTGGTGCAAAGTTAGTCTTGGGTACCCAAGGGATCCAGCAAAATATATGGAGATTTAAAGACTTGCCGCTCAATGCATGTGGCTGCAGTCACGATACGACAGATTACACCCGTACAATGGGCTTGGGGGAAGAGGAATATGTACATTGAATGACAGGCCTATAACTGTCCAGGTATTTTGCTGGACCTCTGGGGCACATTTGGTCCCAGGACAGTGCCTTTCGGTACTACAGGTGTTCTTCTCATGCTCAACATCTTTTCAGCCAATTGGAGCACAGCTAGTAGGGATGTGCATTTGGTACATTTTTATGAATGTTTAAATGCTATGCAGATGTCGGCATTCAAACCATATCTACATATACACACACACACTCTTCATATTACATTCCAGTGTATACCGACAGCCCTGGTTAGTATTTTCAAAGCAAGTAAACCCTAAACAAGCAAATAACGTTTTAACATCGCAAAGACTTAACTGCAAAGTAAAAAAAAAAAAAAAAAGTATCGCAAAGCACTGTACAGTACATAGTAGAAAAAAAAGAACAAACCACAGCAAATGTGACAGAAGCTGAGACTCTATCTGTTTTTAAAACAAGATTAAAAATACATTTGTTTGAGATGGCATTTTTATAATATGTATATGTATGTATATATCTGTTTTAGTTTTTATTGTTGTATCTGTTTGTATTTTATCTGCATATATATATATATATATATATATATATATATATATATATATATATATATATATAGGTTGTAGGTTATTTAATTTAGTTATTGATGTTTACATTTTATAGTTCTTAAACTTGTTTGTTTGTTTTGTTTTTATAAATTTGCCTACTTTTGTCCTGTAAAGTGCTTTGAGATACACCTGTATGAGGGACGCTATAGAAATAAGCTTTGATTTGATTATATAGCATGACATACATACAACTGCCACAGTCAGATCATTTAAATAACAGTATACACATAATAATACAAAAGACGCCATTTTAAAGTTACATTAAAACCCACTAAGATAAGAAAGCCATTTTATAAAAGTGTATTTTTAGTCTTGACTGTAATGGTCCCAGCTTCCTTGACAAACGAAGGCAGAGCATTCCATAATTTAGGAGCGCTACAAGAAAAAGCCCTACCTCCCATGTTGCTTTTGTTAACCCTAGGAATAACCAGCAGTCCCGCATCCTGTGATCTCAGAGTGCGGTTTGGAAGATACAGGGTCAGTAACTCCAGCAAATGACTAGGAGCTAATCCATTCAGGGTCTTGTAGGTTAACAGCAGAATCTTAAAATCAATTCTGTACTGCACAGGGAACCAATGTAATTACAGCATATCCATCTAGATGTTATTTCTAATATCTATCGCCATCTAGATCGTTCTGTTTATTTATGGATGTTTGCTTTTTACTGCCGTCAGTAACGCCATCTACAGTCATTTCTGAATGTTTTCATTTCAAATGGTGAAGCATTGAACTTGTGTTTTTGTGGTATGGCAATTTTGTTTGGCATAATTATTAACATACCACGGTTTTCTCGTCAGTTTCCTCAAAATACTTCCAAGCATGACTTTGCCTCGTTCCTTTGTTTAGAGAAGCCATTTTATTAAAAATATATAACAAACGTCAGAAAAAAACGCATGGATTGCATACCATGCCACACCTACTACAGCATGAGAGTGCACCAATGAAGCACCAGATCGACCGAGAATAAAACCCGCCCCAGTGTCAATCTTTCTGTTGCACCAATTAGAAAAACTACTTGGAGGCAATTGCCAAACCCCTTCCTTTTTATAATATTGCCCTTACTGTGGACCACAGCGGATGCGTGACGGACTACTGTGTAAGATGAGAAATTACTAAAATGAATACATTAAAAATGAATGCGTTTGGTGAAATTTGTCAAGTCTAGCAAATGATTCAACGTTTACCACTTTAGAGTTTATATGTTTAAACCTTAAAAATTCCCATCCCTAAGAGCTAGCCATTCATTTATTATGCAACAGCACAAATCCAACCCAAACTGTAAATACCCTCAACCTGTAATTGTAAGCATGCAGTTCTACTACAGCCCAGGATAAAACCTGAATCACAATTGAATTACATGCAATTTATGTGACATGGTTCAGTTCCAACACAGGACATCTTGGCTTTGTTACTAAAATGCTAGAACAAAAATTCTGCACATATTATGAGGTGTTTTCCTCACTTGTGTCCTTCACAAGTCTGTCACCATTTCACATGTGGAGTGGGCAAATATCCATGTGTTTTTTTTTTTTGGAGAATCTTCAGTTATATATTATATGCTCCTCCCAATTTTGTGTACTCTTTTTTTAAAACCTCACAACATGGTTGAGTGGCAGTTTTTCATTTTTCTACTGTTTAAAAATGAAGGCAACATGTTTACATCAACAACACCATAATGACACTTTGTTGTTCTATATGAATCCCACAGCAGACGAATAATAAACCTGAGCCCGGTGATGGTGATTCCAGAGGAGCAGCCTGCACAGCCTGCCCTGCCAGTCCAGCCTGAAGGGACTCGAGTCGTAGCGGTCACTCGGCAATACATTCCTGGTATGTGCCCCCCCCCCACTGTTAGACAATCACTGATCAATAGCAATAAGGTCTAAAAGTTTTGTCTCTATGCAAGCTTGATGATCTTATTATCATTTAACTTTTCAAAAATGCTATTTTATTTATTAGTTTATTTTTGTAAGCAATGTATTGTGCTTTAAAAGGTTCTCTGAATACTTAAACCCGGATCAATACTCCAATAGCTTTAAATCATGCAGCAATTCTGTTTTGGCATTATGAACTTCACCACTAAAATGCATTATGTGAATTTGCCAAAAGGAAACCATCTTTATAAAAAAAAAAAAAAGTAAAATATATAACCTGCTGTCCTAGTGTCTTTGCTTCTTATTTCTTACTAATTATATGTACTTATGTAACATTTTCCAAAGGAAAAGAAGTTTATATTTGCAAATTGCGAGCAGGCCGTTGGCTTCCTTGCTTTAAATTAATTCGGTGTTGGTTGGAAGCACACTCTGGGCAATATGGTTGTGGGAAAATGACCTGAAGATGCAAGAAAAGAAAGGGCACTTTATTAATGAAAGGCTGGTTTGCTAGTTCCTATTTTAAATTATTTAAAACTCTTCTTAAATCACTTTAACCTATTTAGTAGCATCTTAAAATGTAATTTCCTAGCTATCTGAAGCAGGAACTTGAGTTCCAGGGCTGAGTTCTTAGTTTTCACAATTAACATTATCAGAATGATTCCTGCACTCTTCAGGAGTGATAAAAAAAAAAAAAAAAAACATTATTTTTCTTACTTTCTCTTAGAACTGACTATATAATTACTGGTCCCTCTGTTGGTTATTTACTTGTATGTTAGATAGTAGGAATGCAGTTAACCCAGACTGTGGGCATAGTGGTGGTTTTTAAAGTTTTAAAGTCACAAAGTGAATCTAAAGTTAGGATAACACTTGATATGTCTTACCCTTTAAATACCAAGCCTTTAAAACAAGATTTTATCACGTATCATTAGCAAAAACAAATTGTTTGTACTGCCACTACACTATCAGTTAAGAGTTTTAAGAGTTAACAAATTATAACAGCAGGTCTGTTTTACGGCATCCAGGGTATAAAATATAGACTGCCTCAAGAATGACCTTTTTGAAGCTTGATCATGTTATTCCTCAAAGGGCACTGAGTAAGCTGCTTGGTTATGATGTAAACCAGGGTACATCACGTTGGAGAAGTCATGGGAAATACTTTAGCTAGGAAATCCCAATCTGATGATTTTTTTTTTTGTGTGTGTGTCTGCATTTTTTAAATATAGAGGGCAACCCTTTTATGTTAGTAGTGTGGCTTGATCTATGATAAGCTGTGTGTTTTGGTGTGTGTGTCTTGAGAGGCATAAACATCTTCTCAGGCTTGACTTAATGCTTCTTTTATTTATAGTGGATGGAACTCCGATTCAACACGTTGGCAAAATGCCCACATTGCAAAAAAATGTAAGTTCTGCTTTGTTTATTTTATTTATTTTGGAAGTTAGTAGTGCCGTAGGAGATGACAGATCATATGGGGATCATGACTGGTCATGGTTTGGTTTTAAAAGCCAATTCCAAATCCTGAAACAAATTAAAGCAGTCTGTAATCCACACTGAAGTGAAATGCAAATGACCGAGCAAGAATTTAATGACGCAAAACATGAGGGGTGAGTTCTTTCTCATCAACAAGCTGTATGTAGGAACCAATGAAACTGAAACCTGAGAGCAGCTTTTTAAAAAAAAAAAAATAACCTGGTCATAAGTCACTGCTGAACTGTGTTACGCATGGAGTAGACCCTGTAAGAACCAAAGACAGGGAGGTCCTTCCTCAAGCGTATTTCAAACACAAATGTACAAGCAGACTCCCATTGAAAATTAGCTAGGTCATACCAGTTATGCTATATATATATGTTTATAGTATTAGCTCATCATCATGACTCTCACAGCTGGTCTGTCAGATGTTTTGTTTTTAGTAACCATTTCATAAAGCCATATTTATGTTAGCATAACATTAGGCTATCATTTGTAATATTAAGATTCAGAATTAGCAAAAAAATGTATGTAAAAAAAAAAAAAAAAAAACAACTCTGTATCTGTTGCTCAAAAACTGGAGCGTTTGGGTTGCCCAGGGTGGACGTGCTATTCAGACAGACATCTTGAAGACCTACAGAAATAAAGATTAGGGCAGCTTAAGTCCATTGATTTGTTATGATTCCAAAAGAATGTATTAGAAATCCAGTCACATGCTGAGCATGTGAGGTCTTGTTCCAAGACTAATTAGTCAAGCCTGCTAACAGCTTGGGTCATGTGTTGCACTGCAAGCTACTGCTGACTAAAATAATATATAATAGCACATGTGTTACTCAGTGGGAGGATAGGATAAGATTTAGTAATGTTGTTATTATTATTATTATTTACAGATCTGGCTTTGGTTAATAAAACTTCATCAGCTCAGAATGTCATTCAATCTGTTGCTTCTGCTGTGCCAAGTTCAGAGAACTGCCAGTGAGGAGTGACATCACACCCATGTCTCTGTTATTGCCTTCAGATTGCCACCATGTTAATTTCATTATTTCAGGTTTATACGTGCAAGGCTGTTTCAGCCAATCGGACCACAGATTGTTATTAATTTAAATAATGTAATGATTCTTCAACTAATTCACTTTCTGCCATCTGTTTTAAACATCTATTATCTGTTTGGTACTTTTTGTAATGCACTCATAGTAGTTAAGTGCCATTTAAAGATTGATGCCCAAAGATAAAGGTTACCTGTTTTGGAAAATTTGTCAAGTGTTGTTATTGCATTTGACAACACCTGGACTGTGTTAGTCTATCAAACAAACAAATATTCAACTTCTTCACTGCTTTGAATGACTAAACCCCCGACTCACTGAAATTAGTACTAAATGCTAGAGGGTTTTAAAGGATCACATTAGTTCACATACAGAATTAACAAAAAAAAAAAATCTAACAAAGTATGCTTGTCCTGAACTAAAATGTCTTGACTGCCGCCAGTCTTTGTTTCTTTTACAGCAATGAGGTCTGTAAATTCAATCTCACAGACTTAACCTTATCGGCCGCTTGTTGGGGATGTTTTTCCTTCGCCCAAGGCGTCCCGATAAAGCTACATCATTCTTTTGGCATTTTCTTCTTTCATTTTGCTGTTAGTCTTATGAACAATAAAATGTCCTTTTCCTTTTAAATTACTGTTTATTAATGTAGAGTTTAACATTTTTGTAAATATTCATATGCTGTAGGTCTGTCAAAGCACGGTAATAAGAGAGGGAGAAAGGGTATTATTTTAGAAAGTATACACTTTCTGTAATACCATTAAAGCGACAGGTTGTATCTGCATTTCTAGGGCTGTAAAATATATCCTAAATATTTTGGTGGGGGGGGGTGGAAGAAAGTATTTATGACAGTATGCCCCTTATTTGGAGCACTGAGAGTGCCACAGAATCTTTTAAATTCCACAAAGAATACACAGTTATAGTTTGCACCCCACCTCCAAAAGCCTAGTACTCACTTGGAAAAATTCTGTGTTTTAAATCATAAAAGCAAATATGATGGCTGTGTCTGTTCTTTGACATTAAAAAGTGCAGACCCTGTAATCCTTCCAAATAGCTTTTTATGGGAGCACTACAGGTACAGAAAATTACAGCTGCGGGTCAAGATTATGCAAACATTCCAAATGAGAGTAAATCAAAAGGTTCAGCCAACTCTTAATGTTTTAAAAAACATGGCCTGTCAAGCACAGAGATATTAAAGTAACCAAGGCTTTTCCTAATAAAATAAAACTCTTATTAGCATAATCAGTTTTCTCTAGATCCTTTTAATCTTTTGTTTTTCTTTTATGTGCCACCACACTGTTATAGTTCTATACTGTGCTCTTGATGTGACCTCAGCGAAACCACAGTGTCGTGGCAGGTTTAATCTGTTTTACCTATTTTAACTCTGTAATGCCAAAGCATGTTTGAAATGAGAAATGCTACTTTGTTTATGTAACTAGATTCCGTATTTTTATTTATTTTTTCTGTCCGGCAACACAATGTACTGCATATGAAAAATTCTGGCTTGTGAGACCGGATTTTAAAAAATAATAATATAGAGGGGTGGCTAAGCATTGTGATAACGAAAATGACTTTACAGGGTAAAAGTGTTTGCTTTTTATGCTCCTGGAGTGTCAGGGAAAAGGATGCTGTACTGCACTCTTATAAGCCAGGCATCATAGGCAATATAATGTATATTGTGCCGATTAGGGTTTTAAATTGGGCAGCCACACCTTATTGATCTGCACCACACATCAAAATAAAAGAAATAGAGACAACCAATAAACAGTGGTATTATGCATGGTTGAAAGTTTTCTGTCTGTAGATGGAATTCTGTTAAAATGTGTTTAATTATTAATTAAATTTTATATAGTGCTTTTCATACCGAAGTATCACAAAGCACTGTACAGTAAATAACAAAAAACACAATACATTAAAATAAAAGTTCCCAGACATGTTCTCTGCCACAAATAAAAACGTATTCAAATAACAGATTAAAAAAGAAACGGTTAAAAAGTAGCAAATAAGTTACATTAAAACCCACTAAGATAAAAATGCCATTTTATAAAAGTATGTTTTCAGTCTCGACTTAAAATGGCCACTCCCAGGTCCATTCCTTTTGGTATAATATTTTTTTATCGTGGAAAACTGTAAAATGTTTTTGCTCGCACTTGATTTTTGTGACCTGTTGAACTGTAACTTAGCTGAGACCATAGGCGCTTAACCCATAATGCACAGGGGAGGCAAACTACATTTTTTGCTCAGTGTGTACACACAATTATTCTATGTTTTCTTATGCTTTTGCCTTTAAACGGTTTCAAATGTAAAAAAAAAAAAGAAAAACAATTCAGAAGATGCCAGAAGTCCGACATTGATTTAAAAAAAAATAAATAAAAAATAAGAAAATAAAAATAAAAACCACCACCCAATAAAACGCACCCTACATGAACAGTGGTTTGACCCATAGTCGTCACGGGACTATTTACAACGGCTAACATTAGCAGCGGTTTGACTGCAACAGAAGATGCTGGGCAGTTTTTCGAGACTACAAAACATGATTAAAAATTAAATATAGGCTAGGTATATGTTAGTTAAATTTGCTTTTATTCGCTATTAATTAAATTTATCCATTGAAAAAAAGGCAATAGAGAACCAGACTTTTTTTTTTTTAAAATAAAGAAGTTAGTAGGTTCGTGTTACTGCTGGGCCATGGACATTTTTTAAGTTCAACACCAACTCTAAAATAAAATGTTGTTGATGTTATTAAGCTCTAGTAATAATATGAAGCAGTGGTATTTCAAAATAACAGAAGCCCGTTTCTACTTTGAAGTAGGATAGACTGTTGTTTTTCCATTCTTAAGTAAAATTCATTTTCAGTTTAAGTCTCATATTGAAGCATGTTGTGTAGTGCTCATTCAATCAAAGCAAGTAGAAGTTCACTTAAGATGCTTTTTCAAGTCAAGTAAGCACTGTCAGCCCTTGTTAAAGATTTTAGTAATGTACACAATCTAAAGCAAGTGCAAAACTGGACCCAATATTTACAGTAAAAAAATATAAATTAGCAAGAAATGACTTGGTTGCAGTTGCAGCAGCTACATTATTGTTTTAAGTTATTTTATTATGGGCAAACTTTGCCCTCTAACTCAATGGACCATATTTATTTAGAAGCAAGCACAAAGGTAAAGACACAATTTCTTAGAGGAATAAGACCATTTTAATGGTATAGTAGTCCCTGGCTAAGAGAACACCCCTCGGGAAGCAAGCTAAATGTTCTTATAGCCAAAGTGTTCTCTAAGACAGAGTTAGCCGTGAGACACAATATGAATCAATAAATAAATAAATATATACAGTATGCACGTGCATCAACACATAAAATTAACTGAATAAGTAAAAACAAAACAATCTGCAAGTGTATGTTTAACTATAATAATAAAGTAACAGACAAACTAACGTTAATCTTAAATTGCTACGTACTATGAAATTTGCTGGGGCGTGTGTTTCAGGCTAATTTAGGGTTAATTTAACGTTAATAAACTAACTGTCATAAACTAGCTGGAGCATTTACAATGGGAAAAATCTGTTTCGCAGGTGAAATGTTCTCTTAGGAGGTGTTCCTATACGCAGAGACTACTGTATAAAACAAAACAAAAAACAGCTCTTGACTGGATCTTCCTGCAACTAAGTTTATACAGTTAAATATATACTGCTGAAATTGTTTTATTCAGATTTTATATTATATATTATTTGGATATAATTCACTAGATGTGATTGAAAACTGACAAACTTTGTTTTAGACCAGGTGCAGTGACTTTTTATTGTGCTAATTAACAATTGTAATAATTCACGAAGATGCTGCAAAATGACCTGTCGATCTTGGGCAGATGTTGTGACTCTTGGTCTCCCAGTTCGTGGCCTGTCATTGACAGTGTGTGTCTGGTTATACCGTCTTGCCAGGTTTGAAATTGCTGGCTGTGAGCACCCAAGATGGCGAGCCACGGTACGCTGCCCTATTCCAGGCTCCAACATGCCGATTGCACAAAGGTGCTGCTCTTTTGATAGATGTGGCATATTGTTTTTTTTCTGTGATTTTTCTTTATTGCTTTTATTCAAGCTTGCAATTCAATAGCTGAATTCACTCCATATCCAGTGTCCAATGAACTGACTCACTAATTAGGTGATTAAGTGCATATGCTTCAGTTCTAGTCACTCAAGTGTGTCATGGTCAAAGATGAATGATCAAGTGATTAAAAAGACACCTAAAACATTTTGTCAATGTCCATCATTTATATACCTTGTGTTATAAGTGATAAGTTTCTTTTGATGCTCGGTATATATATATTGTGAACAATATGTTCTGTTTTTGTTGTGGTAGCCAACTGGCAATATGAAAGGTGACACTGGAGACAGACATACTTTTTGAAAAGTAGGCAGTTTATTATTATTTATTTTTTAAATTGTTCACACTGAACAAACACTTTTCATAAAAAGAAAATAACAAAAGAAAACCTGCCTACCTGGGCCCTAGCTAAACTTCTTGAGGGTCGATGTGGCCTTGTATGGGCTACTCTCAGTGCAAGTGAAAACACAATTATAAACAAACTGTTGGAGTCCAGTCCAGGTTTTACCGATCTCCACCGGGTTAATTGAAGTCACCTCTTTGAAGACTCCAAACACAGATCCACACAAGGTAAGCAACACATTCACAAGTAATTTTTTAATCCACAAGTGATTTGGTTGTAACTGTAGTTTATTCCTTTTCCAGGTAAGTATCTCCGGGTTTTTGTTCTCTCCACACAATAGTTTGGCGCCCCTCTGGCCCACACAGGTACAGCAGGTAGGTTCAGGTTCAAAATACAGTTGTACAGTCCTTTCTTGGATTAAAACAAACCTTTTGTCCTTTTTCAGGTTCTCTGGAGACCTCTATTGGCGAAATCCAGGACTACAATCAGCTCGTGCTTCAATGTCCTGGCTGGTACATAACACCGTGACTAAATAAAACACTAAAACAGTCAATGTCGTTTGTAATTGTTGCACTTCACCCTTTTGAGCAGTTCATTAGGGAAATAAGTCTAGCTTTTTTTTTTTTAAACCAAAGACTATAAGACCACTTGTCTTTCACAGTCTATATAATATATACACGTTGTATCCCTTCACAGTGGTTTCCACACAGGACACAGTCCACATGGTTTATGCAGGTTGCTATTTCCAAACTGTTTCCACACAGGTCACGCAGTTTGTTTGGGTTTAGAAAATGCTTCCACACACGTCACACAGTTCAGCATTTAAACAGTCCATTGAAAGATACACGCCTCACAGTTAACACGCAGGTCAGTTTAAAACGTCCACCCTAAAAGACTGGTTTCAGAATCCATGCACAATAATTCACACAGAATAATTGTAGGCAAGGTTTTCACTCACAACCAACTGTTTGCGCTTCCTTTTGCTTTTGTTATACTTTGTTTCACAAACTGGTATAACCACACCACTCAGGCAGAAGCAATTCAAAAGCACGACACGCCTTTTCAAAGTCGAGCTACACCTTCGGACTTGTGTATTTAAAGCCGTCCACTCGTAAACGCAGCTCGATTCCGCTCTTTCTCTCTCTGTACTGCAGTCCTTTTTCACTCTTCCCTGCAACCACAGTGTTAGACCACACTCTACCCGCCACCTTTTGCTCTACTGCTACGTTTCCTTTTAAACACAGAATTCCTGTGGACAGGTCACCTGACTTTTAACCAGCAGGATTCTTGTAATTTGAAGTCCATTATTTCCAACCCGCGATTTATACCAATGACAAACGTGCATTTGCTTCAGAATTAATTCTTTTTTTTTCATATAGTAAACCAATGCTTCTGACATGGCAAGTATCTAGGTGTAGCACTGCAGAGATGCCATTTGGTGCTACTTGCAGGTATTTGTAATTAATGTGTGCTCATTAAGTACATATTGAACATTTTATGCTGAAACACCTGCCCTATTTTGTCGGCTTGCAATTACTAAAACTAAGTTCACAACAGAGAGGTTTGCTTGGTTTCTTAGAGTTTATTAATTGTCTTTTTTTTTTTTTTAAATATAAATTTGCCTCTCCACGCTCTGCAGTTAGTCCTTCAGTTTGTCCCCCCACTTTTTAACAAAGTTAGTCATTTATGATTTGAGATACAAAATTCTTGGACTGTTGCTTCTGACATTGATTAAAGCACTGCTTTTAGAATGAAACATTCGCCCATAGGTACCAAAACTGACTTGGTGTTACTGAAATAAGCAAGTTTACTAGTCCAGAGCTTATCTATACTTGAAAAGTGAGAATAATTTAGATTTGTGTTATTATACAGTTCAATAAACTGTTAATGCAAAAGCTTTGTTTTTACAGTTATTATCAACATTGAAAATTGTCAAAATGGTACTTGAAAAATGTATATTATTTGAAATGGGCATACATGTAAAAGGTTTGAGTAACATTAACTAGTCTCGTGTGATTTATCAGGTTGATCCATCTGGTAAAATGACAAGAGGTAATCTGAATTTCTTTTTCTACAGTGTCAAGTTCAAATTTGCTTCTGAAAGTGGTATAAAATGGCTCAGAATGCATCTGAGAGCATGTACAACCCCAGAGCTGCGGGGGGCCTAGACAGGCTCCCGGGCAAAAGATTGGTCTTGCCCCAGATCATTGGCCACTTTTACTCCATATATTATGTAAAGTTATTTGTATTCTGTGAGTTATGACTGCTTTGCAGTCCTCGTGATTCTGGTTATTAAACCATGGGTATTGTTTACAGTTCTTCTGTAGGTAGTGCACTCCCACGGAGGCGTTGCTGTGCGTACATCACCATTGGCATGATATGCATCTTCATTGGAGTTGGACTAACTGTGAGTAAATATTTCCACTAGGTTTTATGTTCCTAATTCTTGTTGAAGTTACATTCCCAGTGTTGACCAGGAGAAAATAAATTGTATAATAAAATGTTTAAGCTCATTTAACGTCATCAAAACATGATGAGTTTTCTTCTATGTATGTATGTATGTATGTATGTATGTATGTAATGTATCACAAATCATACTGCCCATTGAGAATTCTGCTCAGTAACATACTCCCTAGTGCTGTACTCAAACAGTGGATACTGCACAATTAATAGTTTTAAAATGTTCTTATTAATTATTTTAATAAATAGGCCTAGCATCATTTGATTGGCATCAATACTGTTTTCATTGCTCCTGTTATGTTTTTTTTTCTTTATATAAGGTTGGAACCCAAGACTTTGCTAGACGTTACCATGCAACATATGTATCCTGGGCTTTTGCTTATCTCTTGGGTTTGATCTGTCTGGTCCGAGCCTGTTACTGGGGAGCCATAAAAGTCAGCTATCCTGAGCACACCTTTGCATAGACTTAACTTTTATCAATTTATGCTTTTTTATTTATTTTTTTGGAATTCAGACGTTTTGTCGTGGATGCTAGGCGGTGGACTTACATGTTTCTTCCTTTTAAGTTTTAAGTTACCAACTAGACCAAAAAGAGAGTCTTTTAAGAACAATTGCCCATTGCACTACATTTGTATGCAGTTCCTCATTTTTGTTGCTGCTAAATTGCCCAGCTACTAAGACTTAAAGCTGAGTTTTAAAAAAAAACTGCCTATGTATTACAGTGAACAAACTTTTAACGTTGTATTTTTTTTTAAATGATTCTAAAATCCATTAGTGCTATTGACAGAATGACAAGTCTCCATTGTAAAGGGACAGCCTTTCTGAAACCGCTCATGTTTATACTTGTATCTTAAAATTAATTAACTTAATGCTCTACTGCTTGCTTTGAACTATAAGCAATAAACTGTATTTTCTTTGTCATTTTCAGACTGCTCTGTGCATTCACGCACTCCACATTTTCATGTTAGTTAAGTTTTGCTGACGGCGTTGGAGATCACTCCTGTGCATGATATTCTGCACCAGTGCTGAATTTACCTTTTATAAAATGTCACTCTTGCTTTGTGTCACCTGTAACGTAATTGTGTAAATACCTTCGGCTTCCAGCTTTCTGTTGGATCTTGGATCTGTGAAATTTCAGTAGCATTACAATAGTTCAGCATTATGTTGACAATATGGGCACAATAAATATCTTGTTCTGAATGTCATCTAAAAAATACTATTTATATTAATTAATATTAATTCAATACACTAATAGCAGCAGTTCAAGTTGGAATATGCCTTGTGTCTTTTTGAAAAGGATAATAATTTATCAATAAAAAAAAATTAAAAAAACATTTCTTACTGTCTTTTTAGCATTTTGTTTCCCTGTCTGCTTTGGGATGCTGAATGGCTTTGTGTGGGGTAACAACTAAAAACAGCACACAATTGTGTAAACTCTTATAAAGGTTAAACTAAAATGTACAACTGAGTAAAGTGATACAATCATTAACCATTTTTTCTCTACTGTATGTGCGTGTATGAAAAACAAATTATTTTTGTACTGAAAGAAATGTATTTATAGAAAGTGTTTTACGCCAGTTCTCTGTATGTTACCAATGGGCCTGTTCTTTTCAGTCAAAACTTGCCCCTGCCTCATAATGTGATGATTTTCATCAAAACTGCATTACAATGTTCTTTATTATCAATTTTACAATACAGTGTAACAAAATAGTATTAATAAAAGGTTTAAAATATATTTTTTATTATTTTACAGTATTATTGTTAGGGGTGTCGCGGGGAGTGGACAGGAAAGTCAACATTTTATTTTATTCAGCATTTTAGAAGGGACAGCAGAGGTATCTCGGAGTGATGTATTAAATGAATGGCAGTCAAACAGTAAAGTGCCCTTCTCTCTGATGCCCTATACCTATGTCAAAGGACCCATAACTGCACATCTGGTTATTATTAATACAGTAAGGTATTCACATTCACTCGATGAGAATAAAAAAATCAAACTAAATGGGTTATTATTTTTCTATGAATGTACATTGAAATGCCCAATGATATTGATGACTTCATTGTGACAAATTGTTGTCATGGAGTAGCCCACCTGGCAATCCCTCAATCTGGGGCATTCTCGAAGACACTCAGAAACTAATAAATATGTTCAAGAAATGCAGTAATCTGAGCACCTCTGTTATTATGGTCACTTTTTATAAGGGTATTACTTTAAGGATTTGAAAGAAACTTGATCTAGTGGTCTAAGACGAGACAATGTGGCAATAGATGCCCATTAAAGAGATTTGGGGGCCTGAGAATATAAGGTCAAAGCCAACTGGGTAGTCTTCATGCCCAGATGAATATTTCTGTCAAGCAGGCCAGCTGAACAAACAAATTGTCAGCTACATGTATCTGTCTGTCCTGTATAGGAGTGATTGAAACTCAATAGGGAATTTTGAGTGAGTTAAATTTTATATATATGGTTTATTTGAATTTAGTTCTACCCGCTATATGCAGTGCCCTTTATAGCACATATCCCCCATGGTCAAAATATTGTCATACATGAATTGCCCTACTTTGTAATGCTAGACACCAGTTTATTATTTATATTTTGGCAGAGATGTGTATGTTATTGATATAAGTGACACAATCCTGAACACTTCAGAAGGACCTATTGTCCTCTGACTAACAGAACTCGGGGTATTGAAATTGGTGTTTTACAATCGCAATGTATAAATACTAATTCATATAATTAATAAAGGTGTATCTCATCGTTCCATTCTTGGACCAGTTTTATTTACAATCTTTATTCACAACATTGTTAAATGTCAGTTATTGTAAGCTACATGTGTATGTAAATGATACAATTAACTCCACTCTAGACTTTACAGGTTGAATTTAACACTGTCCAGTATAATCTGATTAATTTAAAGGTTGTATTGAACTCTGCTCAATCTAAATTGATGGTGTTTACTAAATCAAAAACTGGACTGGACTGGACAAGGCTTTTAAAGTAGCCTGATCTGGAACATGCAATAATATAATGCACCAATGAGTGTGAATACATCAACAAGCAGCAGAGTATTGCAGGTCAATGGTTACACTCTGGTGCACCTAATGCACTTCAAGGATGTGAAGTCTGAAACTGAAAATTATACAAAGTGATTCTAAACAAGAAGAAGAATACATTAGTTAAGAAAATTGATATGTCAGACCCATACTAATAATTGTTAGATTGTATTATGTTCAGCTACTGGTAATTTTAATTCATACTATATACCTATTGGAAGAGAATAGACAACAACTGGTGCCTGATTAAGGCACGTGATTAGTTTTAGGATTTGTATCATAGTACATTTCAACAAATCCTAAGGTTTCAGGACTACATCATTCAAAGAGACCGAAATGCCCTAGTAAAACCTGGCAATACTTCATAAAATAGGTCAGCATCCTCCAAAACTGCATCTCAACAGTGTACGGAAGTCCATTTCGGATTGGGCAGCAAAAAAAGAGACGTCATGTGTTTTTCGAGCAAGTTTTAAGAGGAGAGGAGGACTGCAGATCCACAAATTCCATCCCCGGGAGAGGGGTGGCCTGGGTTAATCGTGTCAGACAGCGGAGAAGTCCTGTCCTGCCTGGCATCATAAAAGTCGAGGAAATCTCATTGAGGTATGCTTTATTGAAAGATATACATTTTGATTGTTGGGTTTATTAATTAAAACAGATAATAATCAATTACACTCCCATCTGTTTATCCGGCTTGTTGGAAGTTTCGCCGCTGCGGCACTAAACGAACTGTTGATTTAAAAAGAAAAAAGAAAAAAAAAAGCTGCAGCAACAGATGTAATTTGCAAGTTCAGCCTTTTAGTCGATGGGCGTCTTTTGGAGAAAGTCACTGAGTCATACTGATAAATGCTGTAATATTCCAAAAAGGTAATGAGAATTGCATGGGTATCGTTTCAAAACTACAGTATGAAGTAAGTAAATCTAAATGTTTTAAATTGGGTCTGTAAACAAGAGGTGCTGCAAAACTAGGAGAAACAATGATGTAAATGATGCAGAGCTTGTAACGGGTGGAATGGGTTGGTGTATTGTTTGTGACATACAAATAACTAACCTGAATGGTTTGGTACATTTTCTTGCATCGAAAGAGTAAAATGTCATTGCCAAGTTAAACCTTTTCAGGTTAAATCGATTTTGGAGTTTCCTAAACACTTGACGATCAGACACTTTAATTAAATACAATGTAAGTTGATTAACACTTTCTTTTAAATACATATCATTTAAGCTGATTATGTTATTAATTGTTGTAAAATATGAAAAAAACGATCTAAATCGTTTAATTAATAAATATTTTGATTTTTAGGCCTACAGCTTGCTAAAAACGTTCTCGGGGGCCCAGTGACACGCATCCTGAGGTAACGCGCTATGGTTTTTCGTTGCCATAGAAGTTAATTAATAAAGTTAATTTAAAAAGCCATAGCTAAACAACCATGTCATGTTTGATCCATTTTCTTCGCCAAAGTATTAAATATGTACTGCATGCAAAGCCTTTTTAGCATTGAGTTTTGGGGACCTGGGACCCAACCTACCAGTCTGTAACACATATTTCCACCCTTTTTGTATTTCCACCCCTTTTGTGTTAAAAATATTTCATTATTAGCCTAGCCGTTGCAGGTATGGCGCAATACATACATTATATCTAAATATACAATTTGACTGCAGTGAAAATGGTAAAGATAACAGAATATATCGAAAGGTTTAGATTTGTTAAACCAGGTTTTATTGACTAACACAGTTCTGGGATACAAGATTGGTCATTACAACTCAAACAACAACAATATTCTAACAAAATTTTATTTAATAGAAAAATGGAAGTGTCCAAAAGAAGGATCCACAAATCCCTTCAACCAGCAAGACCATTACGTCGCCTGAATATAGACCCTGGTGAGTTTGGTAGCCAGCTTACCAGGCAAGATCCCCTCACTACACTATAGTCCATGTCATTCTGACAGAAAGTTAGCCCAGCAACTAGAATGTGAGAGACCGGTCCATGTGGTTGCATTGTCAGACAAATTGATGGTGATCAGTTCTATCGCAGATCTTTCATGACATTTGGCATGCTTAAATGTAACATCTAGACTGCAAACAACCCCAGTTCTGGTTGCAGTAATGTAATTATTTGCTACATAAATGTGGATTACAGCAATTGTGGGAAGAATGTGTGCAATGTGTACACATGATGGATACAAATGTGTCCGTTTTTGTGTGTGAAGCTTGCTTAATTTATTTGTTATAGAATCTACAAGAACAAATCCAGAAGCGGAAAAGTTGAAAGATTGTTCACACAACGAAGACAGTTTGGTAAGTAAAACAAAGGTAGTTTCCTGGGATGTAGTTAATTTTATATAGCCAAGGAATAACATAAGGGCCTGGATGTGTGTTTTCTTTACAGCACCAGTGAATGTGAATTCATCTATTTGTGTTTATACTGGTAAAGTGGTTAAAAAATATTATTTAATGCAATCCAGCTGTGTCTTCTAGCTGTGTGCGTGAATTTGGGGGTTGTCCTATTTGTACAGGTTTTGTTTGTTTGTTTGTTTTTCTTGGCAGATGAATGGCATCAGACTGGATTCTTTTTGCAGGCACCCAAGCCCACATATAAAGCATAATACTGACCACAAGAAAGGTAAGCAGGATTTGTTTTCTATTTAATTATATTTGCTTAAATGCTAATGATAGCTTTTTAAAACGTCAAACTGATTCAGGTAGCTTTTGCTATATGTCTGGGTTGTTTAGAATGCAAACTGGCAAACAACTGCCCCCACCTCCCAATGGAGGAACCTCAGTCTGTCTCTGTCTATGAGAAGGTTTATGGTTTCACACTGAAATTTGCCTTTTAACTTACTTTTAATTTACCATTTCAGAAAGAATCACTTACAGCAGAGAATTCCTGATGCAAATTTCAAGTTTGTCGATTGCCAAAAAGAAACCTGAATTCTTACCTGATCATCCTGTGGTGCTTGATAAGCCGGTAAGCTGTATACATTTCTAAGGTACAAATGATGAACCTGCTGCAAAAAATAGCATTATGTTTGAATTAATAAATCCCTGTGGTTCTGCAGCAGATATATAAACTGCAAGTAACTCATAAACCATTGGAGATGCCAACTTCAAATGGAAACTCCTCAGGCAAAAGCTAATGGAACTCCCCGCACTGTGAGTCAAACACTTCTATCTCAGCAGACCATTTTAGGTAGTTGCATCATATTTGCATGGTTTTGCATGGCCTGCTAAATGTGTTGGTAACCATGTGGCTGCCACCTTTAAACGCGTAAACTCCTCAGTTTACTTTTTAACTAAGTTTATAAGATTCATAAACTATAAACTAACTTTGATCAGTTGACAGGTCTATGAGTTACTGTAAAAAACATTGTTTAATTCTATTTTCTAGGCATTTCGCAGGGTCCTTAAAAGTAGGGGATCAACTAATACACAGGTGCAACATATGCACGGGTGTGTCTAATATTAAACTACTGTGCCAGTGCCACAATGGGATTACTACAGCCACGGTTATGGTTCACACAAACCTAACTGTCAACAACCAAATTTATGTTTTTCAGGATCTACGGCATTCAGATCATGTTTCTAGGTAGAAACGCAAAACCACTGTTCTAATTAAAAGTTGTAATTTGTTACTCTCAATACCCTTAGTCATTTTGATTGTTAAATGCAAGCTTTCAGACTCTTGACTGACCTCCCGAAAACATCACAGCTTCACTGTTAACACAATAGCTGTCAGTCCCAAGCCATTGATTTGCCAACATTGACTGAACCCTCACCTGAGATCCGTAGTAAACAGCTATTGGTTAGAAAGCTGAGTAGTAAACTATCAAGTCTTGAGTTTGTTGTAACTGCAATGCTTTGAGACTGGATAAACAGTCAGACAAACGAAAATGCTACTCAACAGATTTGAAATTGCGTGTTGTCGAATTTGCCGAAATACATGTTAATCGCTATGCTGAAAAAACAGTACATGACTGGAGACGAAACAAAGACAAACTTAAAATGGTGAAAGAAAAATGAGCTCATAGAGGAGGAAAGTGTTTATGGCCTGATGTAGAAAACATTTTGTTTTGAATGGAGTACTTGAATGACTTATTACATAATGTAACTTGTTCTGCATGTCAGTCCAACACAGTAGTACACTTGTAAAGTACATGTGGTTCTGATTAACAGAATTAATGTATTTCTACAGCTGGAAATTGAATGCAATTGTACAGCACCGTATGCAACACTAAAATGTTTTGTTTACTGGTTATTAGATGGTGCACAGTTTGTGTTTTTTTTTTTAAATGGATGCAAGCAGCACTGTTTTAATACTTTCTTTTAAATTTGAATTAATACAGTACATTTGTAAAAGCCAATGCATTTGGAACTTTTAGAAATTTTGAAAAACGGAATTGTTTCTAGCAGTTTAACTAAAAACAAAAAAAAATAACTAAAATTATTAATGGAACAAAATGTTGCAAACAAGGGTTATTTCGAAACTAAACCTTTACTTTTCGGTGTTGAGCATGTAGGAAAAATCGCTTGTAAAAAAACATATTTTAAACACAGTCTCAAAGGGGGGAGCGACTTTTACGCCACTGCGACCCATACAATGATTTTTACAGTACCTCATTTGTTTTTGTAATTGAAACCAAACTCAATGAGATTCTGATCCATTGTTAAATAACCTAACTTGTGTTTAATACTAGTCTACGGAGGCTAGGCTTGCATGTCATTTTACCGTAAAAAGAATCGGAGCACAATAACCGTACTGACCTGTGTTAACTGTGTATCGCTGGTGGCTTCCATTTAGCTTCTAGCGCCTGTTTCATACATTTTCAAACCTTGCGTCATCCTTCTAAGTTCTACTGTATTGGTATTGGCTAACATGACATAACCCCATCACATTTTGAGGCTAGTTTTCTGTAGCCTCAAAATGAGCTGCGATTCTGTATTTATTCCATGCACTTCTATAACCTTAAATTACGTTTATTTTATTTTTTTACATCATACAACATTTATCGGTTTCAATTGAGAAAAAAATAATAAAAAATGAAGATTGTCTGAAGCTTAAACAGGAACTTCAACAGGGCGAACCTAAACAAAAATCACCTTTTTAATTGCTTGTGATACAAGCTATTCTGCTGGCCTTGTTTGCTTTTTAGAACCAACTGTTCCCTGTGGATTTCTAACTGGCAATCTTGAACCTGTGTTGTGTCTTTTATTTATATATTTATATTTAGTAGGGATGTCAATCACAGTTAACTTCTTCGATTAACACATTATATAATGTGTTTTTTTTGTTGTTTTTTTAAATTTTTTGGAGATTTAATTATTTTAATGCGACTTAATCCCACTTCAGTGTCTTGAGCCTTTCGACACACTGTACTTCAATCCCGGCCAGGGCAACGTTGGATTGAGTGTCTGAGTGCAGTTATTGTTTAAATAGAAAGTTGGTCACTGAACCGTGTAATGGAGCAAAGCACTAAAAATGAATGGGAGATTTTTTTTTTTTTTTTTTCCTAAAACATTCTGATGGCTCATTGGCTAGAAAGATGCTTACTTGTGTACTGTTAAAGTGAGTTCCAGTATCACACATGAGCACATCTAGTCTGTGTGCTGAACACACCTTCTCAAAATACACCAGCAGCTCTTCTGCTACAGACAACAACAAATTAAACTCGCCAGTTTTGACAGAAATTCAGGGTCGCTGCAAGCCCATGAATCAAGCTAAATATGATAATACAAGACTATTTATTCTGTTTTCTGATCTCTGTGTGCTGCTGATCAAGCTTGAACCGCAAGCTGTGTTGGTTGTATTTGTAATTTCTGAATTATTGTCCCAAGTAAATTTTGGTGACTGTCTCAATGGGTACAGTTGTACCCTGGTCTCTCTCATTCATATTACGTCATAAGAATATTCCTGGTTCCCACTAAACAAAAATGGCTACATGTGCAGGTGGACACTCGCAGTTAAAACATAAACACATCAACAAGAACTAGAAAAAGCACTGTAGCACCGCCCCCTTTCTAGATATCCGACTTCCGTCTAACCCTGGGAATTAATTGTCTGGCCATCCAGTCCAGGGAACAGAGTTCCCTTTACACAGTGCCCTCGCAGGTCGGGAGGGAGATTTATCACCAAGAATCATTCTGTCTCTGTCACGCTGCCATACAGCCATTTTGTCATGTTTATAAGCTAGTACGTCAGATATGCTATTCCCCTTACAACATACCCCCAGGGATGCTTTGTTTTTGTTTAACAGCTCCCATTTCTAGTTTTTTCATAGCCATGTGGTATGTTATGAATGCTTTTTGTGAATGAGTGCCAATTTGTATTTAATAGTCATGATACTAGGACCCTTGCTTATTTGACTTCTGTGTGTGTTTATAATATATATATATATATATATATATATATATATATATATATATATATATATATATATATATATAAATGTGTGTGTGTGTGTGTGTGTGTGTGTGTGTGTGTGTGTACTGGAGAGGAGGGCTATATTGGAAAATTATAGACCCGAGGGAAGACTATTGTTACCGACAGGGGGCTATAATGCCCGAAGCCCATGTCGGTAACAATAGTCTTCATAAGGGGCATTTAATTTTCCACTGTGAGCTGAGTCTGCAGTACATATTTAATATATGAGTCAGTCAAAATAATAAGAGCGTCAAGGTTGGATAGTAAATATGACTTTACATACTGTAAAGCCATAAATATGTGCAAGCCTTTTTATGATGTGTTTTTTGGTGTATGAGAAGAAGAAGAAGAAAAAATAAACCTTTTTTCGCATGTATATCTTAGTGCTGTACATATAATGAAGTAATATAGTACTACCAGTGCAACAGGTTGCCAACATTTCTGGAGCAAAATAGGTTTTATGGGTGTGATTTGCCAAATATTTTGGTTGCAAATATTTATGGCTTTACAGTATTTTGTTTAAATATAGTTTAAGTAATAACTAAATAACAGAAAATGTTTTTGAAGTTCATACCGCAAGTTTTTTTTTTCTTTTGCAGTATGTTTTGGAATTCATTTTCTGTTGAGTCACAGAATCGCCGTTCAGTTTTTTCATTGTCATTTTATGTTGTTGTTTAGGAGTGGAGGTGGAGGGCATCCCTTTGAAAAGGGGCGGGACTGACAATGATGTGAACCAATCACATGAGACGGAGACTATTGCCCAGTGGTATAAGGATGTGAGGGCAATAGTTCAATCTATTTTAACCAATCGCAGGACAGAATTTCCAAGCACTTCCAAGACTATATATATATATATATATATATATATATATATATATAATAATTTTATTTTTTTGGAATTGAATAATTGCATACCCTATAAACGAAAGTCATTTCAGATGGTTGATTTTTGTTTCCATCAAGAACCTCGCTGTTAAGCTCACCAATAGGGTTTTGTCTTGGTCTAAACCTCTGGATCCTTTTTAACTTTCAGTGAGATGAAAATTAGAGATGGAAGACCTATGTACATTTCTGCTGGAGGTTCCTGTTGTCCATGAATGGATCAGCAGTTGCCTTACTGGAAAAACTGAAAACCACACAGAAGACTTGATGGACCTAAACCATTTTCTTGTAGTGTTGACAGACAAACAGCTGGTTTCATAGACCCCCTGCTTAACAGTATTCTTTGACTTGCTTAGCCAAGATAAGGCAAGGTAGTCCAAGATTCAGTGGTCTGTGGAAGCAGACACATGACTAATAGAATTGTATTGGTCAGGAAAATGCTCGATGTTACCCAATAGCTTTATAGTAAATGACCTTTAAGAGCCACAGGGTCCAGGAAGATTACAAACACAATTTAACAGGTAAGGAACTGTTTAAAATGACATTGAAAAGTTCATTTTAATATTATAAAGCTTGGGCAACAGTTGAGCAAAATAAGAATGGTAAAAATGTAATTAAATAAAAGGAAGGCAGGGCTGGGTTCAAGCTTGTACACGAATGGCACTTTGAAAGCTAGAACTCCCCTCCCCTACAAAACAAAGTGAATGGATTGAAAACTGGTTAACAGTTGACCTGTTTAAGCTGCAGATGCAGGCGGTGGTTTCACTCTGAACTGCATATGCCTTGTATTGTAGTTACTCATTTGGGGTTGTGACTGTGTTCCTTATTTACTGGTCCTAATCTTTAAAAGTGTTCTTTGGCCATTTTTGGGGTCATTTCAGAGTTGAGATTTAAGTTAAGAAAATACTTTTTCTACCTAGGTAAATTAGTTTAAATTGCTTCCAACAGTTACCTATTTTATGTTTTTATTTATTTAGCCCCATTTATGTTTGTCCACTTGAAGGACACAAGGGGCAAGTGTTAGTATCAGTTCTTAAAGTGCACTAAAACACGTTGGGTATGGTACTGTTTACTTCACTTCAAAAGTTACACCACAAAAAAAAATCCATCTGTTTTCAATGCAGCTATGGCTGAAATGGATTGATTACCCCAGATGATTACAGACCAGGTGTTTCAAATCTGTTGCTGACCAATCAAGATACTGGTCTTGAGACACAAATTCTTTTTAAGAATGGTTCTGATGCAGGATGCCAAGTAATTTTAGTGGCAAACTAGAAAGGATAGTTATTTGCAAAGTGGGTAATGTGCTTCGAGTTTAATCTTCTGGGGCTGCTAATATGAACTGACTGATCAAAGTTAATTGGGGTTTATGTATTTGGCTACTCTGTACCTTTGTGGAAAGCATGTATTGATCTCTGCAGTCTATATATGGTAATTGCAGTACTTTCATTGGCTTGCTTCTCAAGTGAAATAATAAAGAAAACATTCTGTAAGTCAAGTCAAATACTCATTAGACAAAACAAGTTTGTAATATGCCTTTCAGCTTTGTTCATGAATGCATATCATCATGATGATACAAAGAGAAGACACTATCACTATATAATAAAATTGTTTGACTTGCTTACAGTATGGATGTGATTGTCTTATTTTTATATATTTCTTTATTTTGTTCTCTGACAATAAACTAGCAGATAAAGGGAAAGGTGGCTATACTGTACTTGTGAATTTGATGTTAACAAAACCTGAAACAGGCTTGTGAAAAGCAAAACAAAAAAACTGAACCTGGGGGGAGGTTTCCAAAAAATATAGGTGGTCAGTGACGGTTGTATACATGAAGAGTAGCTGCTCATCCATTGTTGATCTCACATTGTCTGTAAAGGTGGTCAGTGCCGTGAACTATTGTGGCGATTGTTCTACTACTTCCATAGAAGAAGCATTTAACTATTTCCTAAAAATACATGTTGCTGAAATAAGATAAATGAAATAAACCCAAATAACACATGGCACAGAGGAATTAAAGGTTATTTTAATTCACATTTTTAACTTGAGCCATGTTGCTTTAAACGACTTATCAGAGAGTTGGCACCATGGTTCACGTACACACACACACACACACACACACACACAGTATAAGGTGCGCTACAATCTTAAACCTTGAGGTGACGGGTCAATGTATAGGTTCATGTCTCTCAACTTGTTGCAGATCAGTTGTTTAAAAAAAACAGCTATGAGGAACACTTGTGCAAACCAGTCTCCACCAGGGGGTAGCAAAGGGTGTAAGGACAAAATGACTATACTGTTGTCACTTGTTTCCCTTCCATGAAGAAGTTGACTCATCTTGCTTGTTTATGTAAGGGACACAGGTGTAACCATTTTTAAGTTGTCAGTTATGGAATCTAATGTGCTTTGTCTTATTCTATTTGCAGGATATATTCATACAGTACCTTGGTGTATGAATATATCAATGGTCAGCTGGCATTTAAAAGGATATTTTTTTGTACTTGTCTTCACTAATGATCTCTGTGCCAAATGACAGTCATAACGCAACGTAACAGCAATGTTATTAACCACTGTGTTTTTTACATGCAATTGGTGTGATAATTCAGTGTGTGAGCTTGCAGTGCACATTCTGTTTGCATACATTTTCTTGTTTTGGATTATTTATTTATTTTTATTTTATTTGTTTTTTCTTTTTTGTTCTATAAAAGATACTGGCAGAAAAGAGAATAACCAAAAAAGTATTTCTAGAAAGAAAGTATACAATTGTGTAGACTAGTCTCTTAGTTTAAACTAAAACAGAAAAACATCTTTTGTGCTTTTTTTTTTTTTTTTTAATTTTATGTGCATAACTAAAAGGTATTCTCATTAGCCAATTTTATTTATGAAGTAGCCAGTGCTAAATGTACACATTCTGTTTTTATATGTGTTCACTTGTGTGGATGTTTGTTTCTATAGCTTGATTAGATTTATCTGAAAATATGTATACAGTAACATATGTTTGTAACAGAGTTCCCCCACAACAAGTGAATTCGCTAAAATTAAAGGATGAAGAAATTAAAATCGCCAGCACAGTTAACTACAGTATGCTAATCTTAATGATGCTGATCTGCCTGTCTGTTTAGCAACTTATTCACAGTATGTTTCATGCTGGTGCATACTGTAGATCTATGAGCATAATCATTCACGAGCTGACAATGCTGTGATTTGCTATATTAGACAAACACCCTATATATGCACCTAGCGTACAGCACTGAATTTGCTTTGTAAAATGTGCAGATTGTTTGCAATGTACTGTATGTTGCTGAATACTGGTTTCTAAATAACTGTTTTTTCACGTTGTATTTTTTCTTTGTATCTAATTACTTTAAGTAAATCATACATTACCTATCAGTTTATAGTATGTAAATGCATAGAAACCAGTTAAGCCTATTGCTATCAATAGTGAAATAGACAGACTTGCAACATGAGAAGAACCAAGGTTTACCATAAGTTTATTATGGAGAGATGTGTTCAACAAATAATTATCCACAAAAAAATTTTATTATGGAGAGATGTGTTCAACAAATAATTATCCACAAAAATATTGTTGGGTGAAAATCTTTTCAGCCATTGTTTTAGAGAAAATATTTAATTCCGTCACATCATGTGGCCGGTTTAGTACAAGGTTGTTGTACAGAACACTACAGGTATTAACACGGTACTAAAGAACATACTATACACATTACATAGTAATATAACGTGGGGATGAATGGGTTAACACAGTTTCACTAACACACCATTGGTTTTGTTTCAATACACAACATCCATAAAACAAGATAATGCTGTACAATGTTTTACAATGAACACTGATGCAACTGCAGATCAGGAGCCTGGTTCTCACAGATGGAAATTACTACTCCGACTGCTTCCTAGTTCTAGAAGTTTACTTCACACTTTCTCTGTGTTAGCACAAGTTTTTGTTTCTTAGTTATTGTTTAGGACCCACCATGAAGCTGGAATAGAAAAATCATTAAAATCGGTCTAATAAATGTATTCGGGTGCCAAGTCTTATGTTGGGTAAACAGGAAGAGTAAGATATAAGAAAGACAAACAGCTGGAGATGGAGAGACACGACCTGGCTCACTGCTGCAACCCCCGAACTAACTTGGGAGAGACGAAGATGAGCACTCGCGTCCTCCGAAACGAGTGCGGTCAGCTGTCTGCTTTTTTTCACTCTGCAAGCCCACTGTGCAGCCATATTCAGAACTTTGCGTCAGAGGACCACGCAGTTCTGAATTGTGTACAGGCTGCCCCGCAGGTGCCTGGCCAGCCACGGGTCACTGGTGTACGGTGAGCTAAGGACTCCCCAGCCGACCTAAACCTACCCTGCCCGGGCAGCGCTTGACTAATTCTGCGCCGCCCCGTGGGATCTCCCGTACCCGTCGGCAGTGGCATAGCTTGGATTTGAACCACCGATCTCCAAGCTATAGGACGCATCCTGCACTTCGGGCAGAGTGCCTTTACCGGATGTGCCACTCAGGAGCCCTCAATCGGTTTACTTGATACTGTTATGATTGTTATGATTGGGGAAAAAAAAAATTCCCCTGGGGTCATGCTTCTGAAAAAACATTGAAATTATAGACTTGAAAGACAATAAAAGCCATGGTTTTCGGTGCTGATTTCTGGTTGTTTTGAATCCCTTTGCAACAATTACTGTACTAGCGGTAACATCAAAATTAACTAATTAATGCAGTATGCAGTTTACATCAGCACAGACTGACTCTGAGTCCAGGAGGCTGTTTTATATTAGCACTGTAATATAAATAAACAAGATAGGATTTTTTTTTTCTTTAAAACATTGTATACTTGCCTGGGACAAGCATAGTTGTCATAATCTCAGGGGTCTCCAAGAAATCCACGTTACTGCGCTGGAAGGTCTTGCTGTAGTTAGTCTGAAGGTGGCTGCATAGAGAAACAAATAGAGGGGAGTAAAATCAACTACAGAACTAATGGCAAGAATATGATGTAATTCCTCTGCTGACATTTATAAAATATCAACAGATTAAAAACAGCCCCCCCCCCCCCATCTCATTGATCACATGCTTCCACCTAGCCAATGATTTTAGTGTTTATGTCTCTAATAACACCTGCAAGCATGATAGAAAGATGATAGCAATGAAAATTAATAAGATCATTTTACTTGTAAACTTCTGGGCAGACATCATTTTACATGTAGACACTGTATATGCTAAAACCTACTTACTTTTTCCAGACATTGCTGTGCTCCCAGAATTCATAAAGTATGAAACGGGACTCATTCGAAAGCTTCTGTACAGCAATACTGTTAATGGTAAAAGAACATGTTTGAAATGCACTTGAATACACAGAGAAGTTTTAAAAAAATTACGAAATGCTTAACGACCTATACAGTGTATGAAAGCACACATTTATGTGTTCGTTTTTAACAAGTAAAGCATGCACATATAGCTGCACATTAAAAATGTAGTCTTATAAACTCTTGGTACTCACTTGTTCTTTCAGTCCATCATAGGACATTTTTCCAAATGTGTGCTTAATTACTGAATTAAGCAGTGGCAAGCGCAGGTGTTTAATTAATTAATGAAGTGCCTGATTGGAACAAGGTCCTGCTTTGGAATGTACTGAAACAGCCACTGCTCCAATAATAATTGAAAATCCAGAGTCTGGTCTTGACTCTTTGTGCCTCATTCAAGTCTTCATACAGAGTGCAGTAAGTGCAAACACAAAACACTGCAGCATCTCTCAGAGATGTGTTTTGCACACAGGGATGACTTTTATTGAACAGCAGGCTAGAGTGAGTCAGAGATACTTGTAAGACACTGACGCATGACCAACTGATGCTTTCATACTCTTAGTCTGTCTGCCTTGAGCTATTTCCGTGTCCTTGTACCTTCATCTGTAAATAATAGCATTTCAAATGATTGACCTTTTGTTACATTAATGTTTAAACTATTGTTTACTATACTGTTCATAGTGGGTTAGAAGATTGATTATTTGTATGTGTTTTGAAAGGCACATCCATAAAAGTTTATATGTATTTTACAGAACACTGATTATAAAAAATATGCCTCTACACCCAGGAGCATTACCGTGGATGTTGGCGAGCTGTGAGCATGGTTAAGGGAAAGAGTCCCTGATGATTTTGTCTCCCTAACCCCTGTGAATGCTCCCTGTGAAATCCCCAGTGAAGATGCAGGCGCTCTTCAGAACCACGACTTGTGCTTGACTGTATGACTCCCCTTCATACCACGTGGTCACGTCTTTACCTGGTGTGCAGCTCAGAGATCCGTTTTATTTATATGTTTTAAGCCGTTATTAGACTATTGTAATGAAAACTAATGAGAAGCTAGTCAGCCAAGCTACAGTGCTGTGATACTTACTGCAAGCACCCTGTCTGTGAGGTAGCAGACTCGATATACTGTCTCAGGGCCAGCCGGAACTCCTCCAGCTCCTCCTCGAGCACACTTAACTGCCGCTGCACTATAAGGATGTGCTGTGGAGGAGATCAAAGGGGAGCTAATGAGCCTTTCAATTGTTTTTGGTAATTTTTACTGCATGTAACGGGGATTTATTATGTGTGTGGGTCGTCACTGAACAATACAGAGGCAGACATACGCCACAGAGGTGCACAGATTTAATTAACACAAGTGCTGACAATAGTAGCCATAATGTCACATTTAATAAAGAAAACAAAACAAAGCTAAAAAGAGACGTCCCGCTCCAGGAACCTACTACACTACGAAAACCCTCTCTATACACCGTTTGGGATCAACCTCCCCTAAACTAACCTACTTCTGTCCCGGCCTCCTCACGGCAACTCCTGCCTCTTCAAAAGGCCTCGACTGGCCAATGTCTTCATGAGCACCGTCTTACAGTTGAGGGGTTGCATAGTAGTTGTCCTGCAGAGCGGACGCTCTCCTCCTGGATGTCATCACAGCAAGCTTTCGCTCAGCGACAGTCTGTATGGCTATGACCGTGCAGTAGCCTTGAGCTGTGGCGCAGACGTTTTTTGAGCTCCATGCAACCTCCCTGGGCACGGCCTCCAGCCAATCCGGACCTCCCGATCAGCTCAGTGCCGTGCAAGCCTAACTGCTCAATTGGTTGCCCAGCAACGTGTCTCCTGTTCCGCATCCCAGCTGCACACATTTGCGCAGGAACCAGCGACAGGGCTCTGTCTGTCACACTGCATATAAAACAGTAGCTAGATCTCAGTCACATTTTCTGTTTCATCTTGTGACTTGTGATTTGGTGTAGCAAATATGTGCAGCAAATGAAAGCATAATCTATTTACTGAAAAAAATGGTTCATTTAATTTTCCTGCAATCACACTGTAAAGTCCACATATGCAAATGCATGGGATGCTTAATTTAAACTCACAGCTTGGCACTTTCACATGTTGTTCTCATACAAAGTTTTGTGTGGCTGCTGTTTTCTCATCGTATAAGCTGTTAACAAAAGTACTGTAATGCATTTTTTTTCAGACTTTTTTCTTGTGGCTGAGCCAGACAGAGCCTCCTACACTTTCTCCAGCCTTAATTTATATCACCCAGGGAGAAATTAACACTTTTTTTTTTGCTTTGTTCACTAAAATACTTTTGAAAAATAAACACGTTTTGCCTGCCATGCTGCAACACTTTTGTTTAAGCAAAATCCATCAGGCAGCTAAAACAGCCCTACCCTGAATCCTTGCAGCAATAGCAAAACAATGGATTGAGGATATATATTGCCATGAATCCAATGTGAGTAAAGATGAAATTCAGTTGAATCTGTACATTTTCTGGTGATTCACGTGGTTTCTTAATAGTTCGAGGTTCTTCAGATTTAACAAAATTATCCAAAATGAAAGTTAATGTAACTCTTCTACACAGATCCTGTACAATCACCAACAAAATAAACAAATCAAATAAACTACCCTCTGCCGCTTTCATCTCCACAGGGATGCATTCAATTGAAAGAACTGATATACTTTTGAGAACCAAAATAAGAAAATGTAATACACAGGTGTTAGAACAGCCTAACTGGAACAGTGTACACTTACAGTGTAGTTTTATATTATCTGTCATTAAGCCCTACAGTGGAACACTGTTGCACCGGGGTACTCATTTGATTTTCAGGGGAATTGTTTTCTGCAATAATCTACTGCCCATGTTTGTTTTAACTTTTTAAAATAATAAAACTTTTAAACTTTGGAATAATAATAATAATAATAATAATAATAATAATAATAATAATAATAATAGAATATATTTCTTCACCAGTCTTTAAAGTTTGGTGTAAACATCACTGCATGAAAAAAAACAGATGAATTATGACTCCAAAAGGTGAGGGTATTTTGTTCAGTGCACAATCGGAACAACACAGTTTCAGGCTGCTAAGTCCCTAATACTGAAGAGTGTCAGAAGTAAACAGAAAATGATGGGTTTCTCCCCTGGAGACACCAGTGACCTCTGTGGAAGCACTTCACTGCTACCTCTGCCTGCAAAATCTAATTCAACAAGACCTAAAAATGAGGCAAACATGATCCGGCTTTTTCATGTTCTTGTTTGGCAGTCACATTTTACTAACTTTAGTTAACCCATCGACACAAACTTTAAAAATCAGTTTTTGATAACTCTAAAAACAGAACTCCCTGTTATATAACTGTAGGGCAATGTATAGTTACATAGCATTGTGTTATGTAACTATGCTGTATTATGTATAATTTTGTATGTGTTATTATTATTTAAAACATATTGTTTAATTTGTATAAAACACAATGTTTTTTTGCAGCATGGATGGGGTTAAACTTCCCCATCCATGTTAAACCCGTGCAGAATGTGACTGGTTTATTGCTAATTTGGAGACGTGCACTTGTATATAAACCCACAGTGTGGAGTAGCGGTTAGGGCTCTGAACTCTTAACCGGAGGGTTGTGGGTTTAATCCCTGGTGGGGGACACTGCTGCTGTACCCTTGAGCAAGGTACTTTACCTAGATTGCTCCAATAAAAACCCAACTGTATAAATGGGTAATTTTATGTAAAAGTAATGTGTAAAAAATAATGTAATTGTATGTAAAAATAATGTGATATCTTGTAACAACTGTAAGTCACCCTGGATAAGGGCTTCTGCTAATATATATATATATATATATATATATATATATATATATATTGTAAGGCAGCGGATTGTGTGAGACAGCAGGGAGGGGGTTAAAACCTCCCTGAAGAGAGAAATGGCACCTTTTAATTTAATTGTTATTATTAATTATCCCCTGCACCTGGGAGCCATTGTTAAATTAGTACCAGGTGCAGGGTATTTAAGAGGAGCAGTCAGAATGCTCAAGGCTGCTGAGTAGAAGGAAGCAGAAGAGAGGTGCTCTGCTTCCGAGCAGTCTGAAAGAAAACGTAAGTGCTGTGTAAACCTGTATGATTTGTGTGCCAGGTAAACGGCTTAGCCGTCCTGCAAGTTAGTCAGGGAATAACCTGTGTAGTAAGTACTCCAAAACGGAGTTAGGTTTTTGTTTTGTATTTGTTTGTTTTTGTGTTTATTAAAAGTAGCGAACCGCTGGAAAATCCATTTCTGTTGTTGCTGGGTCGTATTTTTAAAGGGGCACGAACCCGTGAGTGGTGAAATCGATTACATATGGTGGCAGAAAGTGTGGGCGCCCCTATGACCCAGAAGATGGATTTTAAAGAGTTGATCGCAATGATCAATAAGAACACCGCTGCTCAAAAAGAGCAGACAAAGAAGTGGAGACAGGAGTTAGGGCTACCGGATCCGGAGCCCACAGAGCTAGACCTGCTGCTCCAGAAGTGGGAGCAGGCTAGCGCAGCTCCGCAGTCTCCGGAGCCCAGAGGGGAAGAGCCGCTGCCAGAGCCCAGAGGGGAAGAGCCGCTGCCAGAGCCCAGAGAGGAGGAGCCGCCGCTGCCAGAGCCCAGAGGGGAAGAGCCGCTGCCAGAGCCCAGAGGGGAAGAGCCGCCGCTGCCAGAGCCCAGAGGGGAAGAGCCGCTGCCAGAGCCCAGAGGGGAAGAGCCGCTGCCAGAGCCCAGAGGGGAAGAGCCGCTGCCAGAGCCCAGAGGGGAAGAGCCGCTGCCAGAGCCCAGAGGGGAAGAGCGCCGCTGCCAGAGCCCAGAGGGGAAGAGGCCGCTGCCAGAGCCCAGAGGGGAAGAGCCGCTGCCAGAGCCCAGAGGGGAAGAGCCGCTGCCAGAGCCCAGAGGGGAAGAGCCGCTGCCAGAGCCCAGAGGGGAAGAGCGCCGCTGCCAGAGCCCAGGGGAAGAGCCGCCGCTGCCAGAGCCCAGGGGAAGAGCCGCCGCTGCCAGAGCCCAGGGGGAAGAGCCGCTGCCAGAGCCCAGGGGGAAGAGCCGCTGCCAGAGCCCAGGGGGAAGAGCCGCTGCCAGAGCCCAGAGGGGAAGAGCCGCCGCTGCCGGAGCCCAGAGGGGAGGAGGTGAAGAGGATACCTCCACCACAGCCCCGACCACCACCCCTGCAGTCCAGTCCGGCACAGCTGCGTGCGGTCCTCGCCCCTTGCTCCTGGACACCCTGTCGGTTGGCCTGGACCTCCCTTCACTTGACCTAGAGCCCAGGAGTCGGCAGAATCGGTCACAGTTCTCCACCTGGTCCCTGCTCCGCTCCTCCCGGACACAAAGACGCCGCTGCGCTGCTCCCAGACGCCGCTACGCCCCCTGGTCACTGCTTCGCCCCCTTGGTGACCGGACGCCGCTACACTGGGTCCCAGCTGCAGACCTCTGCCCGCTGCTGCAGCCTCCAGTGCCCTGGTTGTCGCTCCGTCGCCCCTGACAAACCGCTGGAGTCCCTCGCCGCCGTGCGTGGTCCCTACCTGGCTGGGCCGGGACGTGGACCGATCCACCTCAAGTCCGCCCGTGGAAGAGGGCGAGAAAGGACATTTATGGACTCGAGGGTGGGTGGTTATGTTTTAGGGGAGGTGGCCTTGGAATGGCCGTCAGTGTTGCACACTTGGGGGGAAGGATGTGTAAGGCAGCGGATTGTGTGAGACAGCAGGGAGGGGGTTAAAACCTCCCTGAAGAGAGAAATGGCACCTTTTAATTTAATTGTTATTATTAATTATCCCCTGCACCTGGGAGCCATTGTTAAATTAGTACCAGGTGCAGGGTATTTAAGAGGAGCAGTCAGAATGCTCAAGGCTGCTGAGTAGAAGGAAGCAGAAGAGAGGTGCTCTGCTTCCGAGCAGTCTGAAAGAAAACGTAAGTGCTGTGTAAACCTGTATGATTTGTGTGCCAGGTAAACGGCTTAGCCGTCCTGCAAGTTAGTCAGGAATAACCTGTGTAGTAAGTACTCCAAAACGGAGTTAGGTTTTTGTTTTGTATTTGTTTGTTTTGTGTTTATTAAAAGTAGCGAACCGCTGGAAAATCCATTTCTGTTGTTGCTGGGTCGTATTTTTAAAGGGCACGAACCCGTGAGTGGTGAATATATATATATATATATATATATATATATATATATATATATATATATATATATATATATATATATATATATATATATATATATATTTATTATAGAATAACCGTTAAGACATCCAAACAGCTTCTTTAACCCTGACAATAAAGATCACAAGTCCGACTTGTCGCTTTGGGTGACATGATAGCAAGTGATATTACATTCTGTGTGTTTTAAAGCTTGAGAACTTTGCAGGCAAAATCACATCACCTAGACAAGAAAATCACTATTGCTTAAGCTTGTATTATCTTTCAGGCAAAGGACTGGTGGCTGCTTTGCAGGGCCCTTTGGGTAAATGTCAGTGCTAATTTAAGTTGTCTCTTCCCAGGCTCCTTTCACGAAACATCAATACACACATATTAGTTGAATAAGGCTGGCTATATATTTGCATATCACCAATACAACTGACCGGTTTACATATTGTAGCGATCTGGACTATGTGTGTTATGTGTTATATGGTTTTGTGTTGCTGGTCCGTGTTTTGTCAATGTCCTGAGTGCCTGTGCATGTGAGTGAGTGCACCTGTGGGGTGGGGGGAGCGTGATCGAGTCGTGGTCCCAGTGTGCTTGTGCTTGTTGTCCAATCACGTGTCTTGTTATGTGTTACATGTTTTCACGGGTGTTTTGGGGTATAAAAGGGCAGCTTGCACACTGCTGTAGGCTGTGTTGTGTGCCGACCTTCTCAATAAAACCTGAATAAAGATCTTGCTGCAGTTGTCTGCCTCCCTTTTGTTTACCCCGGAATGCTCAGTATTATGCCCTTTTTATGAGTTATTATATTGTCAGTCAAAAACTGTATAATCGTGAAACAGATTAATCTGTTAAGACATAAGTCAAAAACTGTTAAAATAGTAAGACAACACATTAACATTGATATATAAAAAGGAGATCTACTGCAATGCTGGTAGCTTTAAAGTCTGTTCTTGGACATTTTCAGTAATAAGCACTTCATATCCAAACCTCTCTCTTCGTGTTCTCTTTGTGTTTCATTTATTCTTGTACGAGGTTATGTAAAATGCATACTGCCACTTGACTCACAAAAAAAATAAAAAAATGGGCAGCTTTCACACCTAAATCTCACAGGGGCAAATATTGAACTCCAAAAACCGATATTGGCATTCGGTGACAAGCTTGTTTAGCTGACTTTTAGAATAGAGCTAATCGATTTACATTACCTGCCGCAGGTCCTTATGAGTGAATGGGGTCGGAAGTGGCTACACTCTTTCCACACAGCTCCTCTTGTCCGATAAGACTTTCACTCGCTCAGTGAAGGGGAACAGAGTTGGCAACAAAGGATTATATATTGAATCTGACTTCAAACCTCTCCTGGACAGAAGTCAATCAACCCGAACATGCGGCTAAAAGAATCAACCTCCACGATCTCACTCCTTGAGATTGCAGACCCTATCTGACACAGGAACCCTCAGTCCAATGCCGCAGACCTTTTATAATTCGCTACGTATTTACCAGGAAAAACCAAAGAGATGAAGCAGAAGCATTGCTTTTACACGGTGTCCCGAGGAAGGATAAGGGTGACTAAGAAATGCACACTGAAAGTATTGCTTACTGAAGTGTTAACCATGGCTTTAAAATCCATCTATTGCCTCTTTTTTTGCATTATTGAATGCAGAGCTATAACATTAACAATTTCAACTGCTGCTTCCTGATGATCACTTCCTGGGAAGGGAGACAAAATGAAGAAGCAGCAATAAGGAACATTTGTAAAAAGACTTACAGATTTGGTGCTTCCATCTAAAACTTCTTCTTCGACTGGCTCTAGTTTTAGTTCCTGTAGGACACAGAGAAGTCTGTAAAATGTAGCAGTAAACAGCAGACATGTATTATCAATCAATCTTAATAGCCCAGGGCAGGGCTGTCCAACAAATGGCTCATTGAGCTCCACAATGTGTCTCCTTTGATTAAGAAGTGAAGGCTGGACCTGCTGGAGTGTTTGGTAGAAGAAACACAAAGTGCATAAACAAATGTCGTGTAAGTGATTAAATACAAAAATACTGAAGCGGTGTGTAGTCTAAAGGTTAGACATCTCTGGCTTACGGTAATCATTATATAGCTTGAGTACTGGTCCTCACTAAAAATGTGGGGAAGGCCACATTAGTAATAGCTAAATTGTTGGGAAGCATATAATATAGTTATACTATAATATAGTTTTTCATACTTTACTATTAAAGATATGACTGAATCAAACAGCACGTTCCACAGTA